>JAKZHN010000021.1:0-450314 GCA_037179335.1 Cyclaneusma minus
AATATAATAAATATAATAAATATAATAAATATAATAAATATAATAAATATAATAAATATAATAAATATAATAAATATAATAAATATAATATATATCATATATATTAAATTAACTTTTTTTATTGCAAAATAAAAAACTTTCTTTTTTATATAAAAAATATATTTTTTATATAAAAAATATATTTTTTATATTTTTTAATAATTAATTTATTTTTAAGGTTTATAAGAATATTAAATAAATTTTTATTTTCTAATAAAGCAATTAATTATAAATTAATATATAATATATATTTAATATAGCTGAAAATATTAAGCGTAAAAATAAATTTAATTTTTAATTTAAAGCTAAAAATATATTTAATATAAATAATTTAAAAAAGCATTATAATAATTATAATAAATTATAAAATTTATATAATATTTTAAAACAATAATATAATAATTTAATATTAGCTTAATTGCAAAAATAAAAAGAATGGCTATTATTAAAATAAAAGCTTATAATACGGCCAACATTAATATTGGCTTTTTTTATGCTTTAATTAGAAATTTAATAATTATAGCCTATTTAATTGCATTTATAATATATATATATATATATATACTAAAATTATTAAAAATTTAAATATAGGGCTTGCAAATATAAATGATTTGGCAATGAAGCATATATTTTAAATAATAATAGCTTTGGTAATTATAAAGGAAAAAAGGGCTAATTATATAAAAATAGCTTTAATTATAACAAAAATTATAATGGTTATAATTAAAATAAATATAGTTAATTTGTTTTTGCAAAAGCCGCAAATAAGATTTTTAATATTATAAATTATAAATATAAACATAATAATTAGGGGAAAAAGATTGCTAATAATTTTTTAAATTTTCGATTTTTTTATCAAATAAAAATATATAATAATTAATTGCTTAATTGTAATTAATATTTAAAATATAATTTCGGCTTTTATTTTTATTAATAATAAATTAAATAAAAATTTTATATTATTAATATTTGCAAAAAATTAAAAATAAATTAATATTTATATATAATATTTATAAATTTGCTTTTTTAATGGAAATAAAATAAAAATTAAATAATATTATAATTTCTTTATTAGACTTTTTAATAGTAAAAATAATATAAAAAACCAAAGCGTTAAAATATATAAAATATATGCATATTTATATAATTTGCTTTTAAATACGCTTTAATTTAAATAAATAAATCATAAATATTATAATTAAGCTAAGGCCGATCTTATTTATAAATACTAAATTAAATATAAAATTATTATTTAAAATAAATTAAATAAATTAAAAAAGTTAAGGATAATAATTTATATTTTAAATATAGTAAATAAAACCTTATTATATATAAAACATTTCATATATAAAGGTTAAAAATATAATATTAAATTATATAAAATAATATTTTATAAAATAAATAAAAAGCTGTTTTTTATAAAAAATATTACAAATTTAAATAAAAGTCCCATTATATATACATTAGGCAAAACATTAAAGTTTTGGCAAAATAAAATTGGATTTTAATATATTTTTAAAATTGTGAATTACTAAATATTAAAAGTATTTGCAAAAAATATGCAATTATATTAAAATTAAAATAAAGATAAAAAATTAAAATATAAACAACAAAAAGAATTAAGCCATTTTAATAATATTTTTAATATAATAAAACTTGGTATATTATTTATATATTTTATTTAAAATTATATTATAAAATCCAAAATAAACTTATTCTATTAATTTATTTATAAATTATTTAAAAAGCAGCTAATTATATTAAAAGCCTATTTTAATAATATATTAATAAAAGGCTGAATTTACAAATTAAAAAGCCCAATAAAAGCTTTTATATTATTTATATTTAAAAGGAATAATGGCTTGTATTTATATATTAATTATAAGGGATTAAATATTATTATTATTAAAAATTACTATTTCTTTTTAATTAATACATTGTAGCTAAATTAAAGAAAGCCAAATTTTTTATTAAGCTGGATTTTAAAAATTTATATTATAAAATTTATATATATAAAAAAATTCATTTTATATAAAATATAGCTATTTTAAATATTTGGTAATATTACTTAAATTAATAAATGCGCCAGCTATATTTTAAATTTATATAAATATAATATTTAGAAAACTTTTAAATATTATTATAATGGTTCATTTTAATTATTTTTTTATTTTTTTATTTTGTTTAGCAAATATAATAAATATATAAAAACCGTATTTAAACAATTATAAAAAAAAATATAAAAAAAAGCTCGAAATAAATAGAATTTTATTTTTAAGCTTTATAATAGAAACAAACAATATATATAAAAAGCCGGAAAAAATATATATTATTTAAAAATAGCTTATACTAATTATATATATAAAATTATAATTATTTTTAAAATATAATAAAATCATGTTGCCTATAATTAATTTATTTATTAATAAAAAAAAGCCTATTTAAATAGCTTTTAAAAGTTTTGTTTTTAATATATTAAAAACGTATTTATAAATAAGCTAATATTGCAATATTTTAATTTTATAAAATATTTGGAAATTATATAAAATATTTTTAAATTTATAATATTGGGAATTTTGAAGCAATTTTTAAATTTAAATAATTTAATGCAATATTATTAGTATTTAATAGCTTTTTAATTTTATAGGCTAATTAATGCAGAATTAATATATTAAATATATAATATTAAAAGCAATATATTAAAAATATATGTTATAAAATTTAAATGTTTTTAAATTATAATAATTTGCGCTATTTTATAAATATAAAAGAATTTAATAAATATTAAGCAAAATAGGCTATAAAATTAAAATTTTAAAATTTTAAAATTAAATATATTGCAAAAATTAAAAACTTCATTAATTTTTTATTTTATAAGCCAAATTATAAAAAATAATAAAAAATACCTAAGCAAAAATATTAAAGGGATTTTTGCCTATATTCTAATAAAAGCTTTATTATTTAATTAATTATATATTAAATATATAATTTTTAAAAAATATAGCTGTTTTTGCAAATACGGTAATTGCATTTTAATTAAAACTATTAAATTAAAAAATTAATATTATATATTTTATTTATATATTATAAATATAAATTTCCAAGCAAAAAGCTGTATTTTATTCAAGAAATAAAAATTTAAAAGCCGGAATAATTAAAGCAAGCTTTATAATTATTTCTAAAATTTAAAAAAATAATAAATATATAATAAAAATGTAAAGCCAATTTATATTGCGCAAAAATAAATAATGGCAATTTGGAATTAATATATTATGTAAAAAAACAAATTAGATATTTTTGCAATAAATATATTCTATAATAAATTTTTATATATTTATTATAATAGCAAATTAATAAATTATTTTAAAATAAACCAAATATTAATTTTAATTTATTATAAATAGTATTAGCTAAATATAAAAGCAAAAATACGGAATTATATATATAACTGCTATATTTGCTAATAAAATGAAATTTGCTAATATATATTTTATAATTAATGATAGCTTTTGCTTTTAATTAATAAATTATAAATATATTTATTATAGGATTTTATTATAGGCTTATTAAAATTATAATATATAAATAAAATATATAATATTATTTTAATAATAATAAATTATTATATTAAAGCTATATAATTTATATATATAATTAAAAATATTAATGCACAATTTTTAATAAAATCGTTTATTTTATAAAAACTTTTAAAATTATTATATTTAATTATAGCTTTATATTTATTAGTATATTATAAAGAATATTTTATTATAAATTTTATATTATATTTTACTTTTAAAGAAATAAATAAATAAAGCAAATAAACCAGATTTTAAAAATTTATATATAGAATTGCTGCAACAATAAAAAAAAATTAGGCAATTTAATTGGTTATAATAAAATTTATTTATAATAATATAACGTTTTTCTTTTTACAATATATAAATATTATTTACAAATTAATATTAATTTTTTTATATAATTTATAAAAATTAAAATACCTGAAAAAATATATATATATATAATATAATAGATATAGGCTATTATAAAAATTGGAAAAGTACTATTAATAAATATATGAAATAATATAAAATTTTAAATTTTAATAAAAAAAAACAAAAGAATTTATTTGTTAAAAATATACGCTTTAAAGCCAAAAAGCTGTTTTTTGTTAAATATAAATAATATAAAAACTTTTATTAAACTTTTTAGTTTTTAAATTGAATTTTTTATTAGCGTATTATTAAAATATTTCTTTCATATAATTAGCTATTTTTTAAATAATTTATAAATAAATTAGTAAAGTAAATTTGCTTTGGTTTTTATAATATAATCTTCGTTAAAATATATAACTAATATATTAATCTTTATTATATTAAAAATATTATTAAAAAAGCTTATTTTTTTAATCTTTTGCATTTCAATTCTTAATTCTAATTTTAATTGTAATTTAATTTTAATTTAAGTATATATTTTTTATAAATATTTTTAATACTTGGCAATTTACAATTTTAAAAATATATTGGAATTTAATTTTATTTTGCCAAAATTTTAATATTTTGCCTAATATAGGCATAATAGGACTTCTATTTAAATTTGCGATACTTTGTATAATTCTTTTATTTATTTGTTTTATTCAATGCTATTTTATATAATTTAATATTATATTTTTAAGTTTTATATATAAGGTATTTTATATATAATAATTTGTTATTCATTATATTTAAAATATAAATTATTATATTTAGCGTTTTTAATTTATTTAACTTATTTTGAATAATAATTTTATATTTAATTTAGCATTTATAAATAACATTAGCTTTAGCTTAATTATAATATTTATTGTTTGCTTATTTAAGCCAAAATATATTGAAAAGCAAATTATATAAATATAAAAATATTTTATATATTTTAATACTTTAATTTTTTATATTATTTTTATTATTACGGATTTTAATAAAAATCTTATAATATCATTCAATTTTTATTTAATTTTTATTAAAAACACAAATTTATAAATATTATATATATATATTAATTTATTTTTATTCTTTTGCAAATATTAATTGCAATTAAATAATTAATTATTATATGCTTTTGCCTTATAACAAAATTATTGAATTAAGCAATTATTAGCAATTTTTTGTTTTTAATTATTATATTTATATTTATAACTTTAGCTATAATTAAAGCCATTTTTATATAATTGGCCTTTTTCTTATAGCCGTTAGAGCTATTATTATTTAAAATATATATTTTATTACCGGGCTATTTATATTTACAGCCTTTATATTTAAGCTTTTAGCATTCTTTTTTTATAAATGCAATTAAATAAGCTATAATTATTAAAATTATAATTAAAATATAAAAAAAAACCTGTATTAATTTTGGCTGCATTATTGATTTCTATTTTAATAATAGCTATTTTTTTATTTTTATAATTGGGCTAATATTAAATTGCCATATTATTATTTAAAATATTATTTAAATATTATAATTTATTATAATTATTATAATGCTTTTTTAAATTACTTATATTAAATATATTTTTGGCTTTAAATTAAAAATTAGGCTTATTTTTGCTCTTAATATTTTCGGCTATATTAAATATATAATATATATTAATTTATAATTAATTGCCTTATTAAAAAATAAATAAAATTATTAAAAAATATAAAAAATATATGTTCTATATAAAAAAACAAATTCTTTATTTTATAATAAAATTCTTTAATTATCTTTCATTATTTTTAGGCTTTTTTGGCAAATTGGTTTAGTATATATAATATATATTATTGCTTTATATTTATTATATTTAATATTATTATTCTTTAATGTTTTTGTAATTGTTTTAATAATATTGCTATATAATATATATATAGCTTTTAAATATTAAGGCATAATAAATACAAATTATTTTATTTTTTAAAAACAAAATTAGAATTGCATATTAAAATAATTTTATAGGCAATTAAACTATTTATAATATTTATATATATAATATATATAATTTAATTTAATATTTAATATACGGAAACTTTTAGGCATGCAAAATGTTTTGGTAATTAATTGCTTACTATTAAAATTTAAGCTAAATAGGATGCATTTGCAAGTAAAAATCGCAATTTCGGGTTGCAATTTCGCAATTGTTTTTTAATTTCAAATTTTTAAATGGTTTATTAAATGGCTGCAAAATTATTAAAGTTTAAATTTGCTGAATTTTAAATTAAGTTAAAACCGGAAATAAAAGCGAAAGCAAAAGCTTAATTAATTTCGCCTTTATATAATATGCCTGCATTTTTGGCTAAGGCGCTTTAATTTTAAATTTGCTTAGGCTGATTTGCATTAATAAATTAGCTATTTAGCTAAAAAAGGCTATTAGATAATTTTTAATTTAAAATAAGAAGGCTTTTAAATTATTTCTAATTATTAATATTAGCAACGCCTTTATTAGCATTATTAATAAATGCATTATTATTTTTATTAAATATAATTTCCTAATACAATATATGGATTTTGCTAATATTAAAACTAATATTAAGCTTTTTTAAAATTAAGCGAAATTGACTTTTAAAGCTTTTAATAAAAAATTTATAAATAAAATTATTATTAAATTTATAGCTAATAAATTAAATAATGATTATTTTATTAAATTATTGCCTTTTAAAATAAAAGCAGCTATTTTATTATAATAATTAAAAATATATTAATAAATAACAATATATTATATATATATTTTAGCTATAAAAATTAGCTACTGCTTTTTTTAAATAAAAATAGCAGCGCTTGAATATTATACGCTAAAAGCCTTGCTTAGCTCTTTTAATAAGCAACGCTTGTTTTTTGCGCACTTTTAGCATACGTGCCTTATAGGGTGCCGGCAAGGCGCCCTCCTCGGCCCCGTGTAATAAATTTTAAAAAGTAAATAAAAGTTAATTATATATAATATGGTATTAAAATTAGCAATTTATTTGGATCTAGAAATTTTATTAATATAATTAATAAAATTTTAAATAATATAATCCGCATTTTTTATTTTATTTTTGAAATTAAAATTAAAATTTGCGGCCGCATTGGCGGCCAATTATTCCTTTGCAGCAATTAAATAAATTTTCTTTTTTTTAAAAGCTGCAATGGATTTAATAATATTTTTTAGAAAAATATTTTAAGATATTTTAAAATATCTTTTTAGCTATAAAGAAAAAAAGGCATTTGCTAATTTTATATTCCGGATTTTTATAAAACAAGTACAGCCAGCAATATTAATAAATACCAATACTATTTGCTATTGCTATTTTTAAATAATTGGTAATTACTGCAAAATACTAAGGCTTTTTATTTGCCACTTTTATTTTTCCAAAATTAAGCAATATAAATTCTTTTTTTAAGCTTTAAATTTTATTTTATTTATATAATACATTGTTTTTTTTAATTATAATAACATTTTTTTAATTAATAGTAATATTTTTAATAATAGTATAATTTGCAAAAAAGGCCAAAAGGAAATAGCAAAAAAATAGCTTTAATATATATGGCTATATATAAAAGGCTATTTTAAATAATTTTGCAATAAAGAATAAAAAGTTTTATTTATGCCATTTTAATAATAATTTCGATTTTTTATATATAATTGGCAATTTTTTAAATATATAAATTTATAGCGGAATTATTAATTATTTAATATTTGTTTTTGAAAAAGTATTATACGTTTGCAATATAATTCTTTATATTAATTGTTTTTTTTATTTAGCTAATTAAAATAAATATAAACTTAATAGCAAATTTTAAAATTATTAATTAAATGTTTTGCCTCCAGTCAATTTTAAATAACGGCTTGCTAATTTTTATCAATTATAATATTTGCTTTATTTTTAAAATCGTTTAATATAATATTTATAATATATTAAAGCTTTTTATTTTAAAAATATACTTTTATTATAATAAATTAATTATATTACTTTTTATAAATAAAAATAAAAATGGCCCTTTTTATATTAAAAAATACAAATAATAATATAATAGCAAAACGGAAAAACAATTTAATAACAAGGCTTAATTGGTTTTTTTAAATTCTTCAAATAATTTAAAGATAGTAATTCATATTGCAAATATAAGTTTTGCTAATTGCGAATATAATATCCGCAAAATTATTATTTATTAATACAAATATAGCATTTGCAATTTTTTCATTTATATAATAGCAAATATAGCATTTGCTAGCGAATATAGCATTGATAGGAAAAAAATTGAAAATTAATATAAATTGGTTTTTTTACATATTTTAAATAATTTAAAAAAAAGAACGCTATTTTATAATGCCAAATATATAGGTGGCTTCCTCGTTTACACGCATATATTAGGGACGTGAGTGGGTCCTATACCCGGAGCTTTACGGAGCTCCGGGCCCGCACCACTCCGGTTCGGACCGACGCGGGGGCATTTCAATAAAATCCAATTTAACTTTTTTAAAAATTTTGATTATAATATTTTCTTGCTATTTTTATACCCGCTGCTATTATTTAATGCTTTTTTATTGCTAATTGCTATTATTTATTGCCTTTTTATTGCCAGCGAATTTTTGTTTATTTATTATTATTATGGTAGCTTAAAAGCAAGGCAGGGGTTAAAATAAAGCGATATTATAAGCTATAGGAGGAAGTTTACAGCTTTGCAGGACTTTAAAGGCCTTGCAAGCTAGTGCAAAACGCTAAAATTATATGCCTGGTATAGAAAAAGGCTTGGAACGTATAATATATAGCGCGTGCTTAAAATATATGCCTAAAATATTTAAAGTTAATATTATAATAGTATTCCTTTTTAAATTGCTATTTATTTTGAATAGCGCTAAAAATCCCTCGATATTGTTTGATTATAATTTGTAAATTTTATAAAATTAATTATCCTCCTTTTAAAATGCTTAAAATTATACCTTTTTTAAATCTTTTTTAAAAATGGCTATTTTTGCCTTTATTATTTATATTGCGGCTTTTTTAAATTTTTCTTGTTCTTTTAAGTGCTAGGGCGGTTTTTTATATTATAGCAAATAGCTATAATATGCCTTTATTATATTATAAGGCTTATTTAATAAAAAAGCTTGCAAATTTTAATTTATTTAAATAATTTTAATACTATTTTTATAAATATTTTTTAAAGCTATAAAAATTTGCTTTCAATTGCTAGTTTAGTTTATAATTTCTTTATTTAATACAATATATTAGGCCTTAATTTAAAAAGATATTTTAATTATAAATATTTAAAATACTATTAAATTCTTATTTTGTAATAAATTTTTATATTTTGTTTTTTTTTAATATTTTGCTTTTAATAAGTTTATTTTCCATTTTGTTAATTTTATTTTAATCTGAAACTCCTTTTATTCTTACTTTTAATTTAAAGAATAATGTATAAAATATTAGAAAATATTTTATATTATTAGGAAATTTTAAAAAATAAGCTTATTTATATATTTTAAATATGTTTTATAGCTTGGCCTATTTATTATTTTTCTTCCTTCTAAAATAATTAATTCTTATATTTTTGGTATTAATATAAATATATTGGCCAATTTTAAAAACCAAAGCTTTAAATTAATAAATATTAATATTTTATTTATAGCGCTTAATTAAATATTAAGCCAGTATTTTAAATTGGGTACAAATTTATTTTATATAATTTGTAATAATATTAGTTTTATAAAAATTTTATTTTTAAATTAAAATTATATTTAAAAAATATGGTTAGAATAACTTTATATTTATTTAGGGATAAAATTTATAATTGGCAAAAAATAGCATTATTTTTATAATTTCGGATATTTAATTATTAAAAGCAAATTTCGCTGATAATACCCAATTTATCCAATTATTTTAAATTAAAAATATAAAGCTTTTTAAATATTATTTTACATAAGTATTAAATTATTCAAATTATTCATTTATTTCAAAATAAAATAAAATAAAATATAATCCGATTTTTAGCCTTTTAAATAAATGCTTTTAAAATTGGAAAATAAATTGGATTCTTTTATTTAAAATAATATTATTTAAAGTATTATAAAAATAAAAAAAATTATTAATAAAGGTTTTTATAAGCTTTTTAGCTTTAAAGCTTATAATAAAAATAAAATAGCGTATTTTTATAAACTTGTATACTATTATAATAATATATTAATAATTGCAGCTATTTTTAATGCATTTAAACAATAATATAATATAATTTATTAAAATATTTAACCAAGCTTTAAAGAAAATTAATAAAAATTGCAAAAATCCGGATAATAATAGCCTAGAAAACTTGATTTTGTTATAAAGCTTATATTTTTTATTATATTTTGCAATATTTTAAAATATTTTAGGCTATTAATAATATTAGTTAATATTTGCCAAAATTTTAATTCTTTTTAAATATCCAATTATAGCCGTAAAATAATATTTATAAATAATTTCAATTGCCAAATTAAAAGCATTAGGGGATATTTATATTTGGTTTATGTTTTTTAGTTTTTTTAATATAATTTATCCGTTTAAAATAAAAAAATTCGATATTTATTTTTTAAAAACCTAATGCAAATTTTTTAGCCAGGCTTTAAAATTTTTATTTTTTAAGGCCGCCAATATTAATATTGCAATTTTATTTTTTATATATATTATTTTAATAATTTTCTTAATTGGTTTTTTTAAATTTTATATTAAATTTGAAATTAATATTAAAGCAAACTATTTTTCTTTAAATTCGTTATTAAATATTTTAATGCTTTAAATAAAAAATATAATATTAATATTAATATTTTTAATTTATATTATAATTTCTTATTTTTAATGTATTAAAATTGGTTTTTTGAAAGCCTATTTAATATATTTCATTTTATTGCCTAAAATTTCAATTTATAAATAATCCTAACATTAAAGCCAGAAAAAGTTTAAATTAATAAATATATTTTTAATTTAGCTATTTTATTATTATAAAATATTTTAAATTATTATAATTAATTTAATTTTAATTTCTTTTAATAGTTTTTAAATTTCTGGTTTTTGTTTTTTTAAGCATTTAATAATAGCCAAAAATTCTTTATTATAAATTTTTTAAAAAAATAGCCTATAAATTAAAGAATTTCGATATTTCCGTATTAAAAAAGTTTTTTTTTTCAAAGCGTAATTTAAGGCGTTTATTTTTAAAATTATTCATTTATTATAATTAGAAAAAGCCAAAATAAATGCTAAAATAAATGCCTATTTAAATTTATTAAAAGCATTTTATTAAGCCTTTTTTCAATTTACCTTATTTTTTTTAATTAGGTTATTTAATAGCTTGGCTATTTTAAAAGAATTCCGAATAAAGTTTTAATAGAAATTGGCGAATTTTATAAATCTTTAAAATTCCCGAATAAACTTTGGCGCTTTTTAAATTATAATAGTAAATATCTTATTTAAATTTAGTTTTATACCATTTAATATAATATAAAAGCCTAAATACTTAGTGCAAATAATTTCAAATTTATATTTAAGAATATTAATTTAAACGCCGGTATGTTTTAAACGGCAAACCATTTTCTAAATGTATTTTTTATATTCTTTTTAATTATTTAAATAAGCTATATATATTTTAGTTAATGAATTAAATAAAATATTATTAATATCATATTAAAATAAAGCTAAAATATTGCAAAATTTACAAAATTTAAAGCGGATAATAAACGCCGTTTTCCATTTTTTTCTTTTGCTATTTTTAATTTATTAAATGCTGCAATAATATTAACCTTAATATAAATTTTAATTTTATATATAATATTGAGAATTTTTTTAATTAACGGTAAAAAATAGCAATTTTTAATAATAATATTATTTTATTTTTCTAGCGGGCAAATATAATAAAATTAATTGCAAAATTTATTTTGATACTTTTTATATTTGGCCTAAATTAATAATTTTTCAATATTAATTAAGAAATATAAACGAGGGCATTTAATAATAAGAACGCTATTCTTTTGTTTTTTTAATAATAATATAGATTTTATTTGTTATTTTCCTAATATAATATAAACATTTTAAAAAGCTATTATATATTATATAGGCTTCAATTTTAAATTTATTTAAATTTAATCTTTTTTATAATATAAAAATCATATTTTAAAATAAAACTTTAATTAATTTTTAAAAGAATACTCTGTTTTTAAATATATTAATTCTTTTATTATTACTATTTTTTATAATGGGTAAAATATAAAATATTATAAAAAATATTATTTTAAAAATTGGCCTTTTTTCGGATTTTTTTAATAGAGCATTATAAAAAGAATATATTAATGCTAAATAATAATTGCTTAAAAATATTTTTTTATATAATAACTTTGCTTTTAATAAAAATTTTTTTAGTTTAATTAATAGCTAAATTATAAATCTCCAGCTATAAAACTCCAAAAGTAATTAATATTATTTTAAAAACTTTAACAAACAAAAAGCCTATTTTTTAAAATACTTTTAAATAGCAATTTTGGCTATTAATATTTAAATAATTGGGGAAGCAAATTTTCCGTTAATTAAGGCTAATGGTTTAAATTAAAAAAAATTAATAAAAAAAAAATATTTTGGCAGATTTTTCATTAATAAAATGAATATTAAAATATTTATTATTAATTAAGGTTTTTATGAATAAATTTATATATTTGGAAAATAAAATAAAATAATTAATATTAATTATAAGGCTTTATTAAAATAAATATAAAATGGTATTTTATTTTATAAGCTTTAAAGCTATAAAAATATTATATTAATTAATATTATATTTTGTAATAGTTTCCAGCTGCAATTTAAATTAAAAAACTGCTATTTTCCGGCTAAGAATATTTATTTTAGACAAATTTAAAAAACGGGAAAATATATTTTAGATTTTTGAATTAAAGAAAATTAAAATTGGCAAAATATTTTTTTAAATACTATTTTGGTTAATTTTATTATAAATATTGCTTTTGCTATTTGTTTTTATTTATTATAGCTAAATGCTGGTTTTATTACTTTTATTTTTAATTTTTTTTAATTTTGGTCATTAAATTTTTCCCGGCCTTTTGAATATTTTCCTTATTTATATTCGGGATTTTTAAAATCAGGTATAAATAAAAATTTGCTTTAAAGCTGGCCATTTTTATACTAATTGCTAAAAATAAAGCTATTGGTTATAGTTTTAGCATTTACGGCTAATTTTTTAATATATTTATGGTTTTGGTATTCGGGTTTTTTATAATAAAAATAAAACTAATATTTATAGTAATACTTTTATTATTAAGCTTTAAAAATACCGAAATTGCAATAAATATAATATTTAAAATTATAAAATTATTTTAATTAAGGTATTTCTGGATTTAATTCGCGGGAATTGGAATAAATATTTTAGGTTAATTATTGCTATTATTATTACCATTGCTTTTCCTTTCTAATTTATTAAATTTAAAGGCTTTGCTAATTATAATTTGCAATTTTTTAATATAGTTTTTTTTAATACGGTTATTAATATATTAAAAGGTTTTTATTTATTTAATATATTTATTATTTGCAGAAATCTTTTTAAGGTATTTAATATAGCTGGCCAAAATATTGGAACTCTTATTATGTAATTTAATACTTTTTTATTTTATTAAATTAATTAGCTGATTATACGTTAAATTTAAATTTAAAATAAAATACAATAAAGCTTTAAGTTTTTTTTATTTTTAGCTTTTTTAAAGCTTTTTTAGCTTTTTTGCATTTATTTAAAATAATATAAATTTTTATTAAGGCATTATATAAAGCTTTTGCGTTTTTTAGGGCTATTTAAAGGGGCTTTTTAAAAATAAAATAATTTTTTTAAAGCTTATATAATATTGGTATATTGCTTTGCTTTTAATTATTTTAGCTAGAAATTGCATTTATTTGTAATTGGTATTATAAGTTATATTATTAATTTATAAAATGCGGTATAATTTTAATCTCTAAATTAAGAATTCTTTTTAACGCTTTAAAAGAAATTATTCTTTTGGGTAAATTTTTCGGGTTTTTTAATATAATAATGCAAATATTTAAAAAACATATTGCTTTTAAAATAAAAACTAATAGCTTTGATATTAATGAGCTAATTTTAAGGCTTAATAATTTTAGTTATATTGCAAAAGAAAATTGGCTAAATAAATTATTCATAGCTTTATTAATATTGTGTATAAGGAGTTTTAAATAAATATAAATTTTAATTATAATATTAATAAGGATTTCTTTTAAAAAAGCAATAGCGTTGGAATTAATGTTATTTTGTTTTTTATTGGCAAAATATTTAAAGGCGGCTTTAAAATATAAAAAATTTTAAATTTTAAATTGCTTAATCATTATATTTATAATAGCTATAGCAATTATAATTATAATGCAAAAACTTTAATTTAAGAATTATAGAATTTTTTAAATTATAAAGCTTAAAATAAAAATATACCAAATATGCAAAATTTAAAATTGAATTTAAGAATTGCGTAATTTTAAATCGCTATTTTTTTGCAAATAAAAGGCTATAAGTATTTTAAGGGAATTTAAATTAAATTAGTTAATAAAAAAAGCTTATAAATTATTATGGTAATTTAAAGGCAAGATAAAGCTTAAAATAAAATAATATTATAAATTGCAAAACCAAAATTGCAATTTTGCAAAATTTTAAAGGCCTTCCAGGCTAGCGCAAAGCGCTAAAATTACATGCCTAGCACGGGAGAGGGCTTGGGGCACGTGGCGCGTAGCGCGTGGCCGAGGCACGTGTTTAAGGCATTTAAGGTCAGTATTATAATAATTATATTTATTTATTATATTATAAAACTTAATAAAAACGGCAAATATAAAAAAAATTATTTATAAAAAAATTAAATAGCAATAAAATTTAATTGGCAATAAATTAAATATAAAAAAGGAAGCAAATGCATGCATTTATAAAGTTTTTATAATTGCATATATTAAATAAATATATATATATATATAATAATATTTATATTAATAATAATATTTATAAATATTAACAGGGCTTTTAAAAATATTGCAAAATAAAATTTAATCAAAATAAATTTAAATTATAGCCAATTTTATATTTAAAAAAAGCATTTTTTAATATATATTGCATTTTAAATATTTGAAAAATATAACGATCTTTTTTAAAAAGTAAATAATTAAAATAAATTGCTTGAAATTATATAATTTAATAAATTTAAAAGCTATTGAATATTTTAAATACTTTATTGTCTTTTTTAAAACTCTTTGCAAAAAAAAAAAAAAGGCCAAAGTTTTTTAATCGTCTTCTTTGGACTTTATATTTTTTGCGAATAACCTTGAATTCTTTTTATTAAAAATAAAATTTCTAAATTATATTACGGCCAGTTTTATATATACTAATATAAATTATAATTTTTTAATTATTAAAAAAATAAATTCTAGCTAATGGATTTTAAATAAGCGCCAATATTTAAAATGGCAATCCTGTTTTTTATTTTATAATATTAATTTATTTGCAATTATTAAAGCGCAAAAAAATATTTTGCCCAATATAAAAATATCCTTTTTTTATAGCTAATAAATTCCAGGCCGCTAAAAGCGAGTTAGTTGCTATTAGTGTATTAGCTATTAATTTTAAAAATATTTAAATAATATGGAAATATAATAAAAGAATTCCCGCAATTAAAATTGGCGTAAATATTAAAAAAATAGTAGAGAAAGCAAATTAAATAAACCCCTGGTATTATTCGTAGGGCGAATATAAATATATATATTTATATATTGGCTTTTATTTATTTAATGCATTTTAATAAAACTTTGTCAATTTAAATTAAATATATTAATATTTTAAAAGATATATAATAATAATAATAAAAACTATTTAAACTAAAAAATTCTTTTTATTTAAAAATATATAAATTCTATTGCTAATAATAATAGGAATATAATTATTTAAATTGAATTAAAATCAATACGAGCTTTAGTTTGATCCGGTAAATATCGTATTTAAATAAATAGCGAAGCTTGGAATTATTAAAAAGTATTTATTTTATTTTATTAATAATAAAAAACTTATAAAAGCAAATATATTATTGATAAATAAAGCTTTGAATTTTTGTTATTAACAAAGAAAATTATATTTTATATTTTAAAGCCAATTTGTATTTATAAATATATTCTTTTATAATTTAATAAATATTAAAATTAAATATATACTCTTTAGATTTGTTTTTGCAAAAAGAATTGCCAGTATTTTTATAAATAGGCTTAATAGTAATTAGTTTAAATTTGCTAATAGAATAAATAAATTTTTTAAATAAAGAGTATAATTATTATGCAATATTTAATAGAAATTAATAATAATTTAAATATTTTCAAAAGATTTGCATTTAGTAAATAAAATATAAAAATAAAGTATATATATTATAATACGAATTGCAAATATATTTAAAAATAAAGCATTTGTTTTATAAATGGCAAAAGTTTCTGGATAATTGCATTAATTTGCTTGCTATAACTTTGCTTATTATTAATGGTTTTTAAAATAGGTTAAATTCTTTTTAAAAACAATTGTATTTAAGCTTTGCAGCCTTTGCTTGGTTTTTTGCAGCAATAGTTTTTTTTTAAATATATTTAAAAATAGGATATTTCTTTTATTAATAGCGAAAATTAATAAAACAATTGCATTAATTTGCTTGCTATAATTCTGCTTATTATTAATGGCCTTTAAAATAGATTAATTTTTTTAAGCCTTTTAGATTTAAGCTTTGCGGTTTTTGCTTAGTTTTTTGCGGCAATAGTTGTTTTTTAAATATATTTAAAAATAAAATGTCTTTTTTATAAATAGTGAAAATTAATAAAATAATTATATTAATTTGCTTGCTGTAATTTTATTTGCTATTAACGGCTTTTCAAATAGGCTGGAAACTTTTTATTTATAATTTAATTTGGCTTTCTGCGTTTTTTTTTTTTTTTATAAAATTGAATAATGCCAATTTTAATTATTAATATAAAAAATAAATTTATTAGCTATATTAATAAAAATAAATTGCAATAATGCCGAGAAAATCCAAAATATTATATATTTACAGCTTTTATTAATAATAATAATTTAAATAAAATAAAATAAAATTTAAAACATAAAATAGCTTATAGTTTTTAAAACTTTATTTAATATAAAAAAAAATTGAATTCAGCTATTTTATTATAGTTTTATAATTTTTTTTTAGGATTCAAATTGGCTTTATCCGCTTTTTTTCGCTTTTTTTTAATCCAGCTGCTTAATATTGGCAATAACATTGTATTAAAAGAAATTTGCCTAGAATGAAAAATAAATTAAAAAAATATTGTAAAAATTGCTTAATACGTAAAGCAGGCCAAAAATATAATAAAAACCGCTTAATATAAAAAACAATTTAAAAATATACTAAAAATTGCCTAATGCGCAAATTTTAAATAAAAGCTAAATAAATAAATAAAATATTTGAATTATTGAAATTCCCCCGCGTCGGTCCGAACCGGAGTGCTGCGGGCCCGGAGCTCCGTAAAGCTCCGGGCACGGGACCCACTCTCGTCCCTGGCACGTGCGTGTAAGCGAGGGAGCTACCCACACACCTGGCATTGTAGAATAGCTCTCTCTCCTCCTTTTAATTGCTTACCAACCCGCGTTGGTTTTTAATATAAATAATAAATAATTGCAAAAATAAATTTTGCTTGCAATAAAAAAGCCATTGTTTCCGGATTATAGGCTAAAAAAAAAGACTATACTATAATAAAAATCGGCTAATGCGAAAATCTATACGAAAAATTGAAAAAAAAAGAATATTAATAATAATCAAAGCCAAATATTTAAATTTTCGCTGCCAGCGAATTTTAATTTGGGCTATTAACTAATTTAGCCTAATATATTTTTTAAATAAATTTTTATTAGAAATATTGTTTTCATTTAAAATGTTTTAAATATATAACTTTTAATATTTAAAATTTACAATAACATATTAATTAATAATAAAAGATTAATGCATTTAAAAATTTTATTTCTTTTAAAAGGCCTGCCTAGCATTATTAAATTAATTTTCGCTTATAAAAAAAATCATAGCATGCTTTTATTTAAGAATCATTGCTATTTTAGCTAAAAAAAAAGTTTCAATTGAAAAACCAGCGCCAATATTTTTAATATTAAAAAAAGATTATTAAAATTAAAAAAAAGCCCTTTTAAACGCAAAAGCAAATTTCGCCGATAGCGAATATTTATTTTTTCTCTATATTTAAAAAGTCGTTTTTTTCCAAAGCTTTTAAATTGTTCTTTAATTTATTTTTTACTAGCAATTTATTTTTGACCATTTATATTGGCTTTTTTGCTTTTTTTTTCCTTTTGTTTATAAGCATTATCAAAAAAGATCGTTGTTTTTCGCAATTTTTTGAAAACTTTTTAAAAACGTTTTATTTAATAAAATTCGCTATAATAAACTAATAAGCAATTAATATTAAAGTGCCTTTTTAATAATTCGAATTAACCCCTTGCCAAAATACCTTGGTTATATATAAGGGGTTACGCCACCCTTGTATATATAAGCAAGGAAGGAATATATAATATTTTTAAATTATAAAATAGCCTTTTTTCCTTTTTTAATATAATATATTTAAAAAATTTGGCCTATATTAAATTTAAATAAATTATAATTATTAATATGCTTTAATATAATTAAAATAATAAATTTCTGCAGCGCCGTATTTTTAGAATTTCTATAATACCGTATTTTTAAAGCAAAAAGCCTGCAATACCGTATTTTTAAATTTTTAATAAAAGTTTTGCAATGCTATATTGTTAAAACCCTTAAATTCCCAGCGCAGCGCCGTATTTTTGTTTTTGTTTCTTTTTGCAGCGCCGTATTTTTAACATTTATTATTTATTAGCGCAGCATCGTAGTTTTATAAATTTATTTATAAATTAATAATAATAATAATAATAATAAATGTTTATGTTTTAAACCAATATATTTATTAATTTTAATTAGCTTTTTCTTTATAAATTAAATATTATATTTACTATATTTATTAATATGCAAAATATTTATAATTAAAAGAAGCTGCTTTTATGTTTATTTATATTAATTATTATAAATAATTTATTATAATAATTTTTTTTAAAAAAAAAGCGTTTAATATATTATAATTACTACTTTTAATTAATACGCTATAAATTCCAATACTATTTAAGCAATTAAAAAGCAAATTATATTAAATAAATATTTAGAAACATAATACAAAACAAATATTATTAAAGCCTTTTATAAAATTTATATTTATTTTAATCAATTAAATAAAAAGTCTATTAATATAAAAGTCTATTATATAAACACCTCAAATATTTTAAATAAAAATACTTTATAATTTTTATTATTATTGTAAATTTTTATTTCCGCCAAATTGCTAATTTTAAATGGATTTTAAATTCTATTATTAAAAAAGTCTGGATTAAATTCCATATTATTCGCTGCTAAATTATTTAATTAAATTCATTTTATATAATAGTTTATATTAAGAACTTTTCTTTATATTATACTATTATATTTTTTAGCAAAATATATTATATTTCAAAATATAATGTTAAATAAATATTATTTAAATATTATTTAAAAAATAAATCTACTAAATAAAAAAAAGCATTTTTATAATTTAAAAAAAAACTGCTTATTTCTCTATTTTATAAAAATTAAATAAAAAACGCAAATAAAAACAAAGAAAACTATTAAGCTATAAAATAAGCTATAAAACAAGCGTTTTGTTAATATTTCCCGCAAAATTAAAATTAATAGCTATAAAAATAGCAAAATCTTTTATAATTAAATTAAGTATTTTTTATATAGCTAAAAAAATGATAATAGTATTAAAAAAAATATAAATTAAAAAATAATACAGAATATTATAATAATTGGCCTATTAAAAATCCCAATTAAAAAAAAGGCCCATATAATTAAAAGCAGCGCTAAAAAATCCTTTTAAAATTTTAAAAAAAATGCAATATATATTATTTAAAATTTTATTTGCATTGGCGATAGAATTCCCCGTTTTATTTAAATTACCAATTTTAATGCTATATTATATATATATATATATATATTATTATTTTTTAAAATTCTAAAGCTATACTAATAAAGAGCTATAAAAAAAGTCTATATTTAAATTCAATTGGTATTATATTAATAAGAATTTAAAATAGGGAATACTTGCTTAGAAATATTTTATATGTTTTATATTTAAAAATAAATTTGCTTTTAAATAGAAAAATTTATTATTTTTTGTTTAAATAATTTTAATTAAAATAGCATATATTTTAAAAGCCATTATATTTAAATTTTTATTTTTAAAGCATTTATATAATAAAGTGTATATATTATAAATTTTATAACCATAGTAGTCAAACTAGTATTAATATTTAAATAATTATTTTTTATTGCTATTTTTTATTTTATTGCTTTTTCTACTAAAATTAAAAAAATAAAAAAGCTTGAAATAATTTCTTTTTTATATTAATTCTTTTTCCTTTAAAAGCACTTTAATATAGTATATTAATTATACCAATTGCTATAATATAAAATATATTAATTATTATAATATAAAAGATACTGCCAAATACAATTTAAAAAGCGCCAATTTCCAGCATAATAAAAGCCATTTAATTTAAAGCCAAAATCAAAATTAAAATGGCCAAAAAAGTTAAAATTAAAGCAATTAAAAAAGCAAATTAAAAAAAAACAATAATAAAAAGCTATTAGGTAATGATTTTATTTTATTTTATTGCAAATAGGCTTATTTAAGCCCAATTAAAATTAATAAGCTATATTTTATTATTATTATTTTTTAAAAAAAAATCTAATATTTTCTATTATTATAAAAACTGCAATATTGGCAAAATGCAAAATTATAGTTTTAAAATTTTTGCAAATTATAAAATAATCTTTTTAAATTATAATTTTGTTTTAATTTGATATATTTTAATATAGCTAATAATGTTTCTTTTAATATTTATGAAAACATTTAATTATTAAAAGAAGTTAATAGCCAAATGAGGAAAATTTAAACATTTATTATAAAATTAAAAATTAAAATATATTCTATTTTAATTATTTAGTATAAACAAAAATAAAAAACAAAAAATTAAAAAATTAAAAATTAATAAAACAGGAAAATTAATAATATAAAATTCTGAAAAACCATTTTATATTTTTTTTTGGCAAAATAGGCCAATTCAAAAACACAATTTAAATTGCAAAAGCAAATATCCGGATTATATTATACAATGCCAAGCTTTTAATTCAATTTTAATTTAAAGCTGCTATAGTTAAAGCTTATTATAAAAACAAAATTAAGAGCAAAATAATTAATTAAAAAAAAACTTGGATTAAAAGGCTTTTTAAATATTAAAATATTAAAATTTAAAGCTATAAAATTTGGTTTTATATTAATAAAAAGTTTTTTTTTAAAAAAGCCGCAAAAACAGGTTTTTGCCTATAGAAGAAAGAAAATATATATATATATATATATATTAAATATTATTAAGCAATATAAATTATATTATTCAAATTTGGAATATATAGCTATAAAATTTATTATTAAATAAAATAAGAAAATTCCTGGCAAAATTAAAAATTAAAAATTAAAAAATAATTTCTATAATTTCCAAGGCATTTTATAATTGCTATTATATTAGCAAATTAATTCTGGCAAAAAAACCTAAAAGCCCTTTTTAATTAAAAGGTATTTAAAAATAAACCAATTAAAACTGCCAAATTAAAAATAATAATCCCGGTTATTAATTAAAATAAATAAATAAATGCAATACTTTACCCCGAATTTAATAATTTAAATTCTTAGCCAAATTAATTATTTTTTAAAATTATTTTTATAAAAGCGTTAGAAAATATTATTAATATAATAAATGCTTTTAAATTAAAAAAATATAAATATTATAAATATAAATGCTATAAATATAAATATTATAAATATTAATAAAACGCTTTTAATTATATTTATTGCTTATAAATAGCTATTATTTAAAATTTTAAAAAAGCTTTTTGCAAAAATAATTAGCAAATAAAGATATTTAAAACGCAATATTACCGAGGCTAAAATCTTATATAAAAACCGGTTTTTAAAAGCTTTTATAGCAGCTATAATTAAAATTAAAATTAATTTATATAATTTTTTTTTTTTTGCTAAGGAAATTTTGGATATTTCTATTTTAAAAATTTATAAAAAGGCTATAAATAATTTTTTATATAAAAACAATTAAAAAAAAGCTATTATAAAGAATTTTAAAAATTTAATAGCTAATAATATCTGGATTAAAATAGCTATATAAGCAATTTTTAATTTAATTTATATTAAATAAATATTTATTATTAAGCTAAATTTAAATAGTAATTTAAGTAAATATAAAGCCTATTGAATAGCCAGTGGCTTTATTTAAATCTATAAAAAAAGCTTTTTAATATATCTTTATTAATAATTTATATAAATATATTTAGAATTTGTTTTAGCTATTATAATTTGGCAAAATATAAAATACCGTTATTTTAATATTAGTAATGCCTTTATTAAAGCCGAATTTAAAAAATTTATCGATTTAGCCTTTTTAAACGGGGTAATTATTAAATCCGGCTATATTTTTTAATTAAATAAAAGCTTATACAATTTAAAGCAAGCCGCTGAAAATCAAAAT
Source organism: Cyclaneusma minus (assembly GCA_037179335.1). Lineage (NCBI taxonomy): Eukaryota > Fungi > Ascomycota > Leotiomycetes > Marthamycetales > Marthamycetaceae > Cyclaneusma > Cyclaneusma minus. The sequence goes on from JAKZHN010000021.1 coordinate 22,750, forward strand.
TGCCTAATTAAATTTAAAATTATTAAATTGGATTTTAAATAAAACTCTAGTAGTTTTTATTTATTTATAAATAAAAAACAAGTATAATTATTTTAATTTATATTAATAATATTATAATTGCTGCCAAATCCAATACGGATTTTAATAAATTCTTTATTAATTTGTTTTTTTAAATTTATTGCCAAAAATTTGGGAAAAATTATAAAAATTCTAAATATGCAAATGATAAAAAGTAAATTATTAAGAATTTTACAAATTAATTAAAAATAATATATTAATAATTTTTATGTAAAATCTGGATTTTTAATTAATAAAAAAAGCTATATCTTATTTTTATAAATAGCAGCAATGCAATAAATTTTATTAAAAATGATAATAAAAAATTACAAAAGCTAATATATTTTATAATTTTAATAAAATTTAATATTTGCTATATTGCAAAAAAAACTAGTTTAATTTATAGTTAATTTTTATAAATAGTACAATTTAAAATTAATTTGCCTGCTATATTATTTTAAAATTACAATAAATTAAGAAAATATATATAAATTTAAAACAATAGGAAAAAATAAGCTAAAAATCTATTATAATGCTTTTTATAAATTGCTTTTTAATAAAAAGAGAATTAGCGATTTTATAGCCATATTTTTAAAAAGCCCAATATTATAATTAAATTAAAAATAAAACAATATTTCTATATTTATTTATAAAGCTAAATATATAGCAGCCGCCGCAAATATTAAATAAAAATATTAAATTGCCCAAATATTAAAAAATATTAAATATAGCAAATCAGTAAAAAGTAATTTCTATTATATAAATATAAAAGAAAATAATTAAAATATTATAGCTTTTATTAAAAATTTCCAATTTTATAAAAAGTCCAAATATATTAATATTGCCTATTATTTTATTAAAAAGCTGAAAAACAATTGCAAACAATAAATAATTTATATTAATATTTAAAATTTAATTTGCTAAATTTAAAAAGCTATTGGAATTAAAAAACAAAAGTCCGAAAAAAAAGCATCAAATGCAATAAATACCAAATATAAAAAGATAGAATTGCGGCGGAGAAAATATTAAAGTCCGGGAGAACCATATTATTAAAAATTAGGGAAAATATTAACATGCCCTTTTTGTAATTTGAATTGATTTTTTGCCAAAATACCCCAATTGTATATAGGGGTTTATGCTATTTTTGCATGTGTAAGCAAAGGAGGAATGAACAATATCTCCAAGCTATAAAATAGTTTTTGTTTTCGTTTTTAATACAATATATTTAAAAAGTCCAGCCCAAGTTGGATTCAAACAATTAATACAAATAAAATAATTATTTATCAAAATAGTAATTTTATTGCTAAGCAAAATTTTATAAAAAAAATATAAATATGCACGGCTTTTGCAATTTATACCGTAATATTGCTATATTTAAATATTAGTATAAAATTTCGCCAAAAGCGAAAACTAGAATTATTTGTATTGCTACTATTATTATTAAAAATAAGTTTTATAGCAGTGCCGGAAATAAAAATAAAAGCTTTATTAGCAATTAATAATTTAAAAATAGCGTTTTGGTAAAAATAGCTATAATTCTTTTTTCAGTATTTAATTAAAATTAACCGGAATTTTTCGCAGCAAATAAAATTTATTTATTATGGCTTTTAAGCGCTTGCAAGCCTTTTAATATTTTTTTGCTAGTTTGGCAATAATTAAAGCATTTGAAAAAAAAACCGTTAATATATATTCGTATTAGACTTATATAATTAAAATTTTTGTTTAAAATTAAAATATTAGTAAAATTTGCTATAGGCAAAAATTAAATTTATTGCAATATTGTTTTATTATTTTTACTTTTTAAAAAGCAGAAATTATTATTTTAGCAAAACTAATAAGCAGTTTTTTAATTGCTAAATTATAATTAGGAATAAATAAATTTAAAAGGAAATTAATAAGCAAAAAAAGCCCTTTATATATAGCTTATTCTATTATTTTAATTATAAAATAATAAAATAAGCTAAAAGGTTTTTTTCGGCCTTGTTTATTTATTATGGATTTTGTTTTTTTAAAACGTTTTAATCCCAATCCTTTATAATAGCGTTGTTGGGAAATTTATAAATTTATACTATAATATCGGGGTTTTAGAAATTTTATATAGGGCGAGAAATAAAAGGCGCATATATTAAAAGTGGCAATAATAGGACTTAAAAAAAATAAAGGATAATAGTGAGGGCAAAGGAGAGGGCAGCGGTGTTTTAATAGAAAAAGGAGAGCTTTAGCCGCGGAAAAGGCTTTTTTATTTAATTAATTTAAATAGTGGTTAAATGGTGGTTAAATAGTGGTTAAGTGGTATAATATAAAATATAGATATTCTCGGATTAAAAATCGTGATTTAATTGGCTGGAAATGCGGCTGCTGGGCCGTTTAATTTTGCGTGTACGAATATTATTTATAAATAAATTTTTTATTTTATTTGTAAATAATATCCGTGCACCCCGCCACCACCGCTACGCCAGGCACTAAGGCAACGATTTACAATCGAGACCACGCAAATCTGCGCACCTAATGGATTTTAAATGATTTTTAACCCCGCAATTGCTCCATAAAAATGATTTTCACCCTGCAAAAAGGAGATAATCTCTGACTTTTAGAGAAAATATAATCCTCGCCAAATGGCAAAGATAAGTCAAGGAATTAAAATTATCTTGCTCAATCCCGCCATTTACACGTCTATTTCCGCGCATTCCCGCGCTATTTCCGCGCCACCCTATTCAAATCCCTTTCAAATTCTGGGGTTCTCACGGCTGGCTAAGGATTCCAGCCTTAGGCCAAAAATAAGATTAAGTTAATCTGCCAACTTATCTTTTGTCGTGAAATCCCCAAATATTGAGGAGTTCGTTTGACAAGCCACGCACGGACCATGCTGAATATCACATCTTCTCCATCGACGTGCAACAGAAGTCTCTGTTCCCAATTTCCCTGGAGCTAATTGGTCGGATTCTCTGGCCACAGTCCGAGCTGAATATCACATCTTTCCTATCGACGTGCAACAAAACTCTTAGTGCACAATTTCTCCAGTTGCCGATTGGTCAGAATCTCAGGTCTCCCCGCCATCCCACAATCAACAAATCGGTCATCGATGGGGGCGAGAGAGTGGACAAATTGTGTGGTGGTGTCAAGGCAGATCGGAAGCGGAGGACTGGCTTGTATGGAGGAATTAGATACGAGAATGGTGGTTGAGTATATCATGGCTCTGATATGTGTGTGTGTGGTCCTCAATTCTTTATCTCCAGGCCCTAATACCCAGTTCTACGATTGGAGTGGATGGAGCGGTACAATGTACTCTAATGGAGGGAGATGGGATAGACTCCAAGCGGCTCACATTCTTTCATCAGTTGTTTCGGACTTGTGTGTTCGAGGTTAATTGAGATTAGGGGTGATTTATTAGAGTGATGACTGCTTGATAGAATTATTGGAGATAGCGGCGGCAGCCACGTTGGATGGGAGAAGGCGTATGTACACATGGATGTACATGTGGTCAGCCTCGTGGCAAGCATGCTTGATGGTGACGAATGTGCGTGTGGCTGTCGATTACTTGATGCTGGATGATAAGAGTTTGAGGATGGGGGCCGCTGTGGATAATAATACAGGAAGGTCGGAAGTGCCCACTCCGTGAGATCGGTGTGGAAGCCCGGGGGCGAGGAGGGATCGCGAGGTTGGATTGCGAGGGTGGCGCAAGTAAAGACGAATGAGAGCAAATGGTGAGATGGAAAAGGGCGGCGGGAACGGGAGTAATGCTTCGTGGAGGGGAGATTTCCATGCGGTGTGAAGGCGAGAGCGTGATAGGACTGGAGGAATATGATATGTATGTAGTTGAGCGGCTCAGTGGTGATGATGGGTTTGGCCCGATTCGCTCGCTACCTTCGGTGGCCCGCCAGCCACCTCGAAGCATATGTTGTTGTTGGTTGTCAACCATGGGTCCACGATTTTGGAATTTTGGAATGCTCACAGCTCAAAATTTTCCTTGCCATATAAACATCTGCATTTGCATCTCATATACAGACTCTATTACAAATTTGAGATGAGGGAGGCAAGGTTTTAATGATGTTGTACACTAGCGTCGACCTTAGTTTTTCGGGTGGGGCATGCACGTTACACCGAGCTGATTTTGACACTTGGCGTCTTCAACTCTCCGGCCCTCGGTGCATTCCCTTTTTCTCTCCTCCATACGAAGCCTCATTCTTTCAATTCTCGTATGTCATTCCCGTTCGCCGCTGCAAGAATTCGCCGGTCGGCAGAGCTGGCTTCCAGCCCCAGAGCGGCTCACATCTTGGCGGAGAGTGCCCTGGAGATGCGCAGCCCTCTCAGCTGTGTCTCCCCGACTCAGTACACTCGACAGTAGTCTCTCTCCGCGACACCCCCCGCATCACGATTTTCCTTTTGCTGACCCCGCATCCAGACGGCAGGCAGACATGATACATCTCACAGACATGATGCCTTGTGATTCCTGTCTGGCCTACGCCCAAGTGATCAAGTCTTGCACTACAGCTCTACTGCTACAACTCTGCGGCAGCAGCAAGTGCCCACTGCCCCGAGGGCCAAGTGTGCGACCGGGACACTACACCGGTGCAGCATCTCATGAAAGCCGAAGAATCAGTCGACGTGACACTATTGCTTCCCCGGCCTGGACAACCGGCTTATCTCTGCTGCAGGCCTGCCATCTGCCCCCTGCAGGCTACTGATTACGGGCCAGATGGGCTCCTAATCCACCACTTGCAGCAAGGCAATGCATGTGTAAGACATGTGCTGCCCCGAGGATTATTGATGATCCAGCTGGGGAGAGACCGGCGACCGCTCCCAACCTAAAGAGTGGTGTCCTCTCTTTTTCTTTCTCTCTGCTACTCTAGTCCTATGCATGCTACTCTGTTCTGTTCGTCGAGCAAATATCTGTCTATTTTCGTTGCCCTGCCGCCTGTTGCTGCTTCTTCTGACCTGTCGAGCCCTGTCTGCTTGCATATTCCACTACTGTCTCCTCAATATACTCCGATAGTTCCATACGTGGGGCAAGGTATTGGACGAGCTTCACTGTTCGACGTCCCAGAAACCATCTCTCACGCTACACCAGCCAGGTCGTGCTTCACCAGCAGCCTCGCCGGACTGCTCCACGAAAGACGACACAATGCCAATGGACGAGGACGAACTCCGCTGGCAAAACGCTCATACGAGGCATGGCAGCCTGCCTGCTTTCTATGGACCTGCTGCTGCACAGCCCATGACAGAAATGTTGCAGGTTCCGGTAATGACCGATTCCTACGAGCGAGATGTAGGTTTGTTATTTTTACACCTTGCCGCCGTTGCACTGCTTCAATTACCATGCAAGGTCCACCTGCCATGCTTCTCCCCATCTCCTTTTATTCAGTCGCCCGACTTTCACCATTCGCCCATCACATTGACCATCACATTGCCCATCGCACTGACCATTGCACTCCCTCTCTTTTCCAAATTTTTAAATCCGTGAACACTGAGCCTTCTCAAGCATCATGACGTCTTGCCAAACTCCTGAGACAATGGACATGGACACCAGAGTGAGATACTGGACTAATGGGAAGCGGCAGTATGTCTACCATCCCGAGTCCACCGAGTCCATCTACGCGCCCTCCGACTACAGTCTCGACTCGACTTCTCGTCTGATATCGGACCCTCATCCGGGCTCGCGCCTCTCCTTCTCAGGCCGGTCAAATTCTCACAATCCCAACAACACGAGCAACAGCCCACAAACCTTCGAACCACGCACCACCAGTCTACCCAACCATCCCATCCCCGCACCTCTAAACATCCCCAGCACCACACGACCCAGCTCCTCCTCACGCCGCCAATCCACCCCAACCACAACATCCCACCTGACATCTCCCAAATCCCCCACACCTACTAGCACAACCACCACCTCCCGCCGCTTCACCACCTCCCTAACCAAAGTCCTCTCCCCCCTCTCCTCAACCTCCAACTCCACCAAGTCCCTCTCCACAGCCGCATCCCGCAACGACCTCTCCACCCTCAAACTCCTCCTCCAATCCGGATGCTCCCCAAATTCCCACGACTGGACCGGCAAAACCGCCCTCCATCGCGCCGCCTCCTACGGCTATGTGGACATAGCACGTACGTTGCTTTGGGAAGGCGCTGACCCGAATGCGTGTGCGAATTATTCGCAGAGTTCGCTGGGGAGCCATATGTACGGGACGACGCTGTATGGGAACACGATAAGCAATGTGACGCCGCTGCACAGGGCAGCTAAGGGTGGACACGTCGAGGTGATAAGATTGCTGCTAGCAGGCGGCGCGGCCGTGGATGCACAAACCAGCTACGGCCAAACAGCGCTGCATTTCGCCGCCGATGCGGGACAAAACTCCGCCGTGCGCGTGCTTCTCCGTGAAGGCAACGCGAAGCTGGATTTACAGACCTCGAAAGGCAGGACGGCGGTTAGGCTGGCGGCGCAGGGAGGTCATGAACATGTGATGCGCACGATTGTGGAAGAGAGGGTTGATAGACGGAGGAGGGGCGTGGAGGAACATGTGGAAGTGAAAGAGGCGGTGGCGGAGGTGCCGGATGATTGTCGGGCGGGACCGAGTAGTCCGGAGTTTCTGCGGGAGTGGTTTGTGGAGAATGCGGGGGGGAGGAAGGTGGAGGTGCAGGTGAAGACGGGGGATGGGGGGGTGGAGAAGTGGAGGGAGTGGGAGGTTGTTAGCGCGTGAGGGGCTGGGTGGTGATGGGGGAGATAGTGGGTGTGAGAAAAGTGAGGGGGGCAGATGGGGAAGTGAGGAAGAGGATGTGATAAAAAATTCGGAGCAGATATGGTCAGGAGGAGTAATTTTCAGGATTTTTGGTCTTGGATGTTTGGACGTGAGATGCACAGCAGAGTCTGAATGGAAGGACTTTTTTTGGCAATTTTCAAGGTGCTCTCGGTGTTTTCGTTATTCTCCGCGGTTTCCTAAGAGTATTCAGGCTCGTTGCGTGGACTCGAGGGCGAGTGAGTTGGTGTTGGAAATTTCTTTGTCATGTTCAGAGATCTTCTATGTGTCTTTCCTTTCTCTTCGTTCTGAACATTTTTCGCGGATTCCTCGCTCGAGGACGGGAGCGAAAGGCGTGTTGGGCACGGTTTGGGGGTTTGTGGGCGGGGGAAGCAGGCGTTCCTTTAATATTCTTTTCGATCATGTAGGCCCGATGTTACGACTTCATGAGGTGCTGGTCTGATCCGGAAACGAGTGGGATTTGAGAGGCAGATTTACTTTTTTAATATACTTGGGTATCTGACAATAATACTGTTCACCGTATGTATACTCAGACAACACTATGTTCTTCTCCGTATGAGACTTTCGGAAATACTGCTGCTCATTCCAGCATCGAGGCTAGTTCCACATCCTCCCATCAGATCTCGAGAGCATTACTATAGGTAAGCGCGATTGCAGGTTCCGCTGTCCAGTGTCACCATTCCAGCAAAGGTCCAGCCAGGACTCTTCAATTGCTTTCGGAAAAGAAAAGTAAGAAGAAAAAAAACGAGTAAAACAAATATGACAAAAAAAATATGACAATTTTTTTTGGATTCAAACCAACACCTGCGACAGGTTCAGGGACCAATATAGAATTGTTTCTAGACTTAAGAGCGAACTCAGCATACAACGCTATTTCACCCCTCGAATCGATAGCATTTCAGCTGCGAGAATGGGTAATGTATAAGGTGCCTGTGTGAGCGTATGTTGGGGATGAGGAGCTGGCACGACTAAGGAGATATTTTGCAATATCAACATCTGTCGTCCGAGCCCCTGCGTGGAGAGAGATTGTAGGTCTGGAGTGTCAAGAGCATGGACGGCGAAGTACACTCGATACGTCTCTCGAGAGCTAAGCCACACGGTCATTTCACGGCAGTGAATAGGAGCGGACAAGACGCGAACATGATGCTACCTGGTTAAGGCAGGCTCCTTCCATTATGTGTTCCCTGTAATAACATCCCGCCAAAGCGATTGCAATGTCCATAATCTTCGTGAAAACTGCATTCATCAAGTCCATCATATCGTATCATCCGCGCCCCTCTTCCAGGAAGCCCCTTAACCCACCCACCCCCTCGCTCGCACCTTTCCCATTATTTCCCTGGCCTCTCCTTCCAATCATCCCCGGCCCTCCTCTTCCCCTATCCCAGCATCCCGGTGTCTCCTAAATCCCCACACCCACCATCACCGCTCCAACAGCAACACCCACGCACCCCATTCCCACCCGTCCAGCCGCACCAGTCTGCACAACAAAGCCCCCACTACTCGTGCCCGTCCCACAGCTGCTCACACTCTCACAGCCCGCCTCAGACGCCAAGCTGCTGCAGATACTGCTCGCACTCGCACTCCCCAAACTCATACTCTGCGCCACCGTCACCCCTCCATTGGGCGCCTGTACCGTAACGCCAAAGCCGCCGCCTGCTAGATCTTTCGTGCAAGCCGCCATATCAGTCGAACATGTTGACGCCGCGGATGTACATGCGCTGCTATCCGCAGTTGCACTGGCGGTGATGTAGGGAAATGGAAAATAAGCATTCGGCACGTATGAAGCTGTGCCTGTGGATGTTGCGCCGTAGAGATTCGAAGTCGTAGTAGTAGCTAGAGAGTTTGTGGTAGTGGCGAGTGAAGAGACGGAGGAGGCGAGAGATAATGTGCCGGTGCAGGCAGCGCCGAGAGGACAGCAGGCTACTTGGTTTGCGCTGTCGATGCTGCAGAGGGCGGTGGTGGGGCAGCAGGCGGCGCTGTATTGGGCGGCGAGGGTGGAGCAGGAGTTGTATTTTGAGGGGCAGTAGTTTGCGCGCTTGAGGAGGTCGAAATGTGCGTCCTCTTCTTCTTCTTTTGATGAGGATGTGGAGGAGTTGGTGAGGAAGATGTCGTTTTCGAGGGAGAGGAGCGAGGGGGGATGCGCGGGGCTGAAGGAGGAGAGTGAGGGTGGTTGGGCGAGGGCGTAGGTTGGGTGGGAGGAGATGGCGAGGATGAGGAGGGTGAGGGTTGCGGGGAGAGTTGCGGGGAGAGTAGGGGAACGCATTCTTTCGTTCTCTTGGTGGATGGTAGTTTCAGATCTTGGTCGAGGAAGTGCTGGATTGGGACGGTTGGAATGCGGAGCTGTGAAGTTGGCAAAGTTGGCACTGTTGACACCGTCAGCCCACCCCACTCGATGTCAGCCTCGTCTATGTCGTGATGCACAAGTTCAGGTCTCGCAGATGCAGATCCAATAAAATTGAAGCTGTTTTGAATATTTCTGAAAAACAGAGAGATGCAGCAATTGACTTGACTTGGGCCAATTGGACTGTGAGAGGTGAAGGTACCTCTTTCCTTAAGAAGGCTGTGATGTGAGAGGCTGGACAAATCAACCCGGCAACCCAGCACGCACGGAGCATCAGATTGGCAGATAGACGGGCGCTAGGCCAGCTGGGGAATGGTGGTCAAACTTAAGAACGAAGAAGCTGACCACTCAGCGACAGGGAAATTGGGATCTGAGAGTTTTGTTGCACGTCGATGGGGAAGATGTGATGTTGGCCTCGTCTGTGCGTCGGCGTATCAGTGGGGCTGGGGCGATTTGATCCACCAGTGACGGTGTTTGTTAATACTATATGCCCAGTTGATCTAATCCTGCTTTTAGCCGGCTTTGAAGTGGCTCGAAGGCGTGACTGAAGGTTTTGTGAAAAGTTCATGATATAATAGATACGGACTGCAAAAAGGAGGCGATGTTCATAGTCACGGTTAGAGGTTGGAAACTTCGGAGTTGGGGAGGCAGATTTGGTGCTTGAGGATTGAGATTTCCGCCAGTCTCCGACCTATAAATTCAATGGCCACTGTGGACTGCGGATTGATCAATCAAGGTGGCTGAACTAAACCAGGCGACCCCCAATGGCCTAATCTTAGAGATTGGAGAAATAATAGCATACCAGTCTCGATAGCCACCCTTTCCCGCTTGCGCGAATTGCAGGGGGGCTTTATAAGACTCATTACTCCGAATCATCTCTAGGATCTCGATTCATGTCGTAATCTTCCTTTGTCAAGCCATTGTCGATTTTCTTGAAGATTCCCACGCCTTCGCGGCCTAGGGCTGTGGCAAGTCCTACTCCGTCCGCTCCTGCAGACATCATTCTCTTCCATCCCTCGGCGTCTTTGACTCCTCCCACGCCAATGATCTGTATATGCTGGAAATCGTGATCCTCCGCCAATAGTCCCCTCAGCGTACTGACGTTTCCTAAGGCTAGAGGATGCAAGGCGTCGCCTGCCATGCCTCCAATTCCTGTACGTGCTCCTGATGACAAGGCTGGGTAAGAGTGAGGAGCACACTCGGGTCCCTGGAATACCAAGCATGAGCCGAGAGTGTTGGTTGCCGTAATGAAATCAATAGGAACAAGACGAGCCGTGGGATTCTCGATGTTAGTTGGACGCTTCAATGCGTCCGCTAGCCCTTGAAATTGGCCGGCATGGGTATATGGAGGTATTTTTATCCCGATCGGGACATCAGCACGAGTGAATGGCCACATCCAATTGTTTCTCAGATCTCTGATCGCCTCCAAATACTCGAAAAGCATGTCGAAATCATATGCTGGTGGCGGCTTTCCAGTGATGTTGGGACAAGACAAATTGATTTCCATCCAGACGGTCAAGTTTGGAGTCTCCTCCTTACAATCGAGAATATTTCTGTAGCACTGTGCTATTTCCTGAGCACTGCCCGCAACCGAGACAATGAACGGTTTCGCGGGACGAATGACAAGGCCTGGAACCTTTCCCTCGGCAGCAGAGTTCAAGAGATCCAAGTAATCGTCAAGAGAAGTAGGACTGTAGCCTAGAGTATTAAGGCTACAGGTCTCTTTGGAGAATACAAGGTTGTTCTCCTCTCGGAGCGGTCGCCCATCTAGGGTGATATGGGATTCAGAGTAACCCAGAGTTGGAGAGAAGAAGGTGTACTGATGCTGGGATGGGTCATGTGGGAAGCCGCCCAGAAGGGATGTTCGAATGGTGACTGCGCCGGTGTATTCACAATTGTAGAGATCGCGAAGCTCCTCTGTCGTTGTAGCCCAAGGACAAGCGGAATTGATCAACGGACGTTTGAGCTCACTGGGCGCCCGGGGCGCCCGATAACAAACATTACCGGGTCGTAGGTGAAGAGCCATTGTGATGGTGACCTGAGTGACTTTGCGAAGCTTACAGTCAGAGATTCCCCGTAGACTGAACGCTAAGAGGCGCCTGTGAATCGTGTGAGAAACAGACCGCCCAGAGGCTGCTGGAGTTCAGCGATAGACTTATCTAGGTAAGCATAAGAAAGAGAACCCACCTGGGAGGTTAAGGTGAGAAGCGCTCTGCAGCAGAGACGTCCCGTTGTCCGAAAGACAGTCAACCGGAACCCCGGATTTGCAGCGGCCCGCGGGATGCAGATGGCCAGATGCCTCAGACTCGGACTTCAGACGGTAACTAGGTATCTTACTCTATCCTTGAGACGATTGCAAAGGATTGAGACGTGTTGCGAATACGACGTTGTTGCGCGGATGTTGAAGTTGGCTTGTTGAAAAGATTGCGGAGAGACTGGAGTTTGATTCGTCGAGTGGGGACAGCAGGGTCCACAGTCTTGGCGCTTACACGTGATGCAGACTTGACTTCCAACGCCCGCCCTCGCAATGGTTTCTCTGGCTCTGAACTTTTGTATCTCGGATATTTGTCAATTGCCCTATTGAGTACAGCATCGATGGGCTCACTTCAGTTACCACGTATTTTCTGAGGATGTTGTTCGAGATCGACACCACACCTTGTCCTTGTCCCTATTTTGGAACCCCAGTTCAGATTCATTATTTCACAGATGAATGAGAGATCGATCTCCCGAATAAGCCCTTTCTCGGTCCCAATCCACTGGTTCCGGAAGACCTACAATCATCCAAGCATGATGATATCAGACTGAGCATGAGGTGGTCCTGTGAATGGTTGCCTGTCAAGCCTTGGGGAACACAAACATTGTTTGCTTGCCCCCCTCGAGTTCTGTTCCTCACAATCAAATGCCACACTCTCAGGAACCTCTTCCTGCGCGACCTGCCATTGGACTGTCAGATTTCTGCCACAAAAACATGCAATTCCCCATGTTTGTCCTATGAATCACTTTTAGGCAGCCACGCAGGATGCTTCTGTGAAACCAAGTTTCCAAGTTAAATAGTCGCAGATCCCCCATCTGAATCATGTCGAAACTTTTGCTCCTCTGAATACCCAGCTTTGATTCGGATCTATGAGCATCCGTTTGTGATTCATTCGATCTCTTATTCAGAGCTGTGAGATTGAATTCCATTGAGCGGTACCACTAGGTACGCACTATATACGAACACAATGTCGTCCAGCAATTTGTTTGATTTCAGCAACTGGAGACCCAACAGAGAAAGAAACCGAGAAGCAAGATACGAAGAAGACTTTGACGGGAAAGCAACCACCCATCTTCGCCCAGCACAATACGAGGAAAACTTTGACCAAGTCTACGAGAAACCAAACACTCAAAGTCGCCCAGGACAACACGAAGAAGACTTTGCTCGAGGCTATAGAACATCAGAGACTCACCGTCGCCCAGCACAATACGGAGAAGACTTTGACCAAGTCTACGATAAACCGAACACTCACCGTCATCCAGCACGATACTCACCGTCGCCACCACCTCCAACATACGGCTACTCGAATTACCAAGATCCTTACGCCCAGGTCGACTCTCGATATCGACTATCCAGTTCCAGACTCCAAGAGCTCTGCGAAGACATGGCATCCTCGACTATGTCCCCTGTGTCTTCCGCTGCATCCTCATCTTTCCAGACACCAGCTACAATCGAGTCCTGGACGTCTTCGGAGGGATACAGACCAGCGAGGTCTTACACCATTCCCCAGATGCCAGAGACAATAGCTCTCGACGCTGTCATGGAGAAAGATCGATGGAACCATCCAGAAGTCAGGGACTTCCGTGACTACATGGAACTTGCGGCTGGGCGTTGTGAAACCGACTATCCCTGTTTCTATGGCCACATGTACCCAGTGCAGGTCGTCTACATCGACGGGACCGGCGACAAGGAGCACCGCAAGAAGGTCGCGGCTTGGAACCAGGAACACGATATCAAGGACGCTTTCCAGCAGCTTCGAACCAATTCCGATATCGAGATCGCGAAAGATGTCACCACAATCCAGTTCAAAGTCGCCGGAATGGTGATGAAGCCTGACGGCACGGTGATGCCTGACCCTATCGCCTTCGGCCAGCAGGGCAATCAAGTCCCTCAAGTAGCACTCGACATGGTCGAAGCGCACAAGAAGTTCGTCCCGATCTTGATGCCCGAAGTCGCTGAGTACATCCTCAAGCTGAAAACACCTGCTGAGAAGCAACTTGCTCTGCAGTGTGTCAGCCAAGAGATCTACCGACCTCACAAGCGTCGCCTCGGTGTCATCATCTCAGTCATCGATGACTTCACTTCCAACAAAGCCGAGACCGGCTCTGGATACGCCATCATATATGACATCGCCCACGATCAAACCATCACAAAATGGTACACCAGCTCCTGGAACGACGGCCCCCTCGACCGCTTCGCCGGCCCCATCACCGCTCCAACATCCCTACAACAGGCAGTAGAGCGTCGCTACACCGGCCCCACGCGCGAAGTCCTCGAGCGCTGCAAGCACGGCCACGACCGTCGCAACGGCTACGATCTCGCCCTCTCGGGAATCGTGATGGATTTCTTCTTCCGCCACATGAAGAATAAAGCCATTTCCCCTCCCTACACTCCTCAACAGAGAGAAGATTTCAAATCCGCAGTGGGATTCCTGAAAGCTGAGACGAAGAAATTGCCGTTTCTGAATGTGATTAAGGAAAGGAAATGGGGTGATCATGCGAAGTATATGTACAGGATGATGGCGCTGATGTGGAAGGCGAGTTTTGAAGATGTCACACATGCGGCTGTGGATGCGGAGATGAAGGATGGTGGGGAGAGGGAGGCCAGGGGGTTGGTTGAGTTGTATGAGGAGATTAGGGTGAAGTTGGAGAAAGCTGCGAATGCTTGATGGATTGGTTCGGAGGCGCCTAGGTATGCTGCGAGGTTTCTAGTTAGCTCAAGGTTACTGCGTTGATATTGAATCCGTTTGATACTTTCCCAGGTTCTCGGGTTTCTGGAGACAGACTTGACGAGTTCTTGTTGGGACTTTCTTGCGATTCAGGCTCTGGATCGTGATGAAACGCTTGACCTGAGTTTTGCCCAAATAAATGGGCTTGCTTCAAGTACTCCGGACCGCTCAAGTAAGCTGGCCTGACTTCCCTGACTTGATTCCTTTCGATTGTATTCCAGGTCCCCGGGCTCCTGAAGCCAGAAGTACTGAGCTGTTGTTGTGACTTTGTTGACATCTCGGGGTCTTGGTGTGGAAGGTTTGATTCACTTGGCCTCACCGGTGGTCTGTTGAGCTCCCACGCCTTTCAGTCTTTCTTTCTCGAGGTCTTGAAGCCGGTCAACCGTGGTGTTGTTGTCCTCCCTCGGTCCTCGTCTTTGATTCTTGATAGCGATGGACTGATTGCTTGATGTGACCTGACCAGGCGGCTCGATAATCCCATCAACTCCCCTTTTTCAAATGGGAGCCGTGAGAATCGTGATGCTTGTTCAAACAATCTGTCGTAGACGTGAAAGGAGGTAGTAGTGCGAAACAACAGGAGCCTTCCGGAAGACCGCCGACAGTCTGCGCTTTGAAGCTCGTCGCCGCGTCGACGCCGCCCTTTTCGACCCAGCGAATAAAGACTCCTGCCCAACCAAAGCTCAGCGCTTCCAGCGCCAAAACACCATTGACTAAAGCAGCGGCGACGCCCTGACCCCTGGGATTATTGCTGCCCATAGCGCAGTGGCCAACTTCAAAGCCTGCCCATCTTCCATCGACATCCTCCATCCTCCATAAACACTCCCTTTGTTCAACTCTAAGCCCCCACCACTTGTGCAACTTCATCCTGATCATCTCCATCTTTCCTTGCTCAGCCTCACCCTGCTATGATCTTCCATCTTCATCATCAGAGGATGGACCATCCACATTTGTCCACAGCAGTTTCGCCATCCAAACTCGAGGCGCATGCACACACCCGCAACCTCCTCGACCTCCTCGACCCCCTCGACTCCCTCAACCTCTTCAACCTCAATACCACACCGCTGCCCGTTCTTGCCCGGCTTCCACCTCAACCACTACAAGTTCCACCTCAA
The DNA here is from genome assembly GCA_037179335.1 of Cyclaneusma minus. Taxonomy (NCBI): domain Eukaryota; kingdom Fungi; phylum Ascomycota; class Leotiomycetes; order Marthamycetales; family Marthamycetaceae; genus Cyclaneusma; species Cyclaneusma minus. The sequence goes on from JAKZHN010000021.1 coordinate 37,991, forward strand.
TGTTCTCGAAGCTGAGCGATCTGAAGCGGACCCAGCTCGCGAACTTCCGTGCCTGGGCCCAGAACCCTCAACTCCACAATGGACCCGTCCCTGAGCCCTGCGGGTCTCATCGTCCGCTCATCAGAGATCTGACAGTGTGAACAAGGGTGGAGCTGCGAAGCCTCGTATGCGAACAACGTAGGCCCTGTGCCTTCCGAACACCCATCTGTCTGGGTCGTAAGTCGCGCGATCTCCTCTGATTGTGACCTTCAAATGTGGCTCCCCTACTGACTCTTTTTCGAACGCAGCATCTTGCGCAAAACATCATTTCAAAGCCCACTCTGGGCCCAAAACCCCATCCAAGTCACAGAGGAAGAGAGCTGGAAGGAGGGCATTGAAGGCTGCTGAGTGGGCTACCGAGCCAGTGATGGAAGCTGACGAGAAAGACGTCGCCGATGAAGTAGATGAGCACCATTGCCCTTGCCTTGGGTGTTGCCACCAACCAAGGCCCTTCCAACCAGGGTGCGAGCACACGGGCCGTTACCATCCCCCGGCTTGGTTCGCCATTCCAAATGCGAACGTATGGACCAGTCAAGTCTGGAGCCGACAGAGCGCTTCGTCAAACAAACTCGCTGCCAGGTTTTGCCGGCGCACGCCTCCCTGTTCGGACTGAGACTCGAGATTCTGCAAGGAGGGCCTCGGCCATGACCGCTACCGATGGCAATGAGGATCAACCCAGCCAGACGAGCGGCGGAGATCCTGGCCCGTCGACCGTTGCTGCCAAGAAGAAGAGGTCTCGCAAGGGCAACGAGAAGGCGCAGGAAGAAGTCCGCGCATCTTTATGCGGAAGGCATCCGCCACGGTCGTGGAAAGTGAGCAGATCTTCAGAAGTTTCGGCAGATGAACATGATGTACACCTTCCTTCGTGACATGTACAACCAGGCAATGCTTCCACTCGTCGAGTAAGTCGTTCAGCTCTCAACCACTGCGATCTCCACTGACTGAGACCAAATAGGACGGATATCCACCAGGCCATCGGTCGTAGTGCTCGTAGCACGACTTCAGGATGGCTTTGTGTCTGCACTCAGCTCCTGGTTCCCTCCACAACATTTGAACTCACCCCTCACGAATCCACCAGGCCATCGGTCATACCGTGTGGTGAGGCGAGGAAGACGGTCCATGTTTGGCACTACTTCGCTCTCTACACCGCGGAGACAGACATGATCGGGCTTCCGCCCTAACCTCTCCAGCTTCAGCCGTTTTCTCAGGACAAGCAGAAGGCGAATAACTATGTTGTTCGCTCTTCTGTTGGGGCCAGTCGATCTTTGCCATGGACTGATAGAACCAAAGTTTAAAATGGGTATAAAGCTTCGTACCTGCATTCCACGGGAATGTCGACTCTCCGATGATGAAGATTTTTGGACTTCACCGCCCGAGCGTGGCATATCAGCTTTCATGGGGCGCCTGATGACCCCTACTGCGGCCCAGCGCGAAGTAGACGATATGAGAAATCAGATGCGCGAAGAAGAAAAGCGCGAAGCCGGGGAGCGCGAAGCCGAGGAGGCCCCGTCTCTGCGGATCAACGGAAGACTACTTCTCATGGGAACAGGCTATTTCGCGTTGGATGATGCTTGGAATTCCTGCAGTCCTTCCGCAGTCATGCTGAAACCCCCGTTGGACGAAAGGCGCCACCCATCAGGTGCGTGATTTTGGTGATGTTCTTCATCACCAGAAGACGAAACTGAAGGGACGACCCATTGTCATGGCGACAATGTGCTCGGGTACGGATGCTCCGCTACTGTCGGGAGTGCCTGATGTCGGAGGCGGAGTACCAGAAGATGAAACCAAAGGACGACCCATTGTCATGGCGACAATGTGCTCGGGTACGGAGGCCCCACTCTTCGCAATGGGAGCGCCCGACGTCGGTGGTGATGATCCCTTCATCACCAGAAGACGAAACTGAAGGGACGACCCATTGTCATGGCGACAATGTGCTCGGGTACAGAGACTCCGCTCTTCGCAATGGGATTGTTGGAGGATCGTTGGTTGTGTAAAGGACTTGTACATAGTCGAATTGAAGGATCCTTTGTATCAAACTCGGGTTTCTGTGTTTTCCTATATGCTTGGGAAGCCGTGAAAGCGTAACTTGCGGGATGAGGAGGTGTTTCAAGAGGTGGTGCGAAGATTTGAGGCATTGGTTCAGGGAACTTGCTCGGATTCCAGGAGGTGGGAATATGCTGACGACGTTGATAGGGTGATGATGCTGGTGTGGAGGTGGTGGATTTGATAGCCGAGGTGGTTCGGTGGATGATGCGAAGTTGCGAAGACGCGAATCCAGGGAAGTTGCTGAGATTCGCAATTGTTGGGACTTTGCTAACATCGATAGGGCATAGATGGTGGTGCGAAGATGAGGAAGTTGATCATCCCGTCAGCGCAATGCTTCTAAACAAAGGAGGACGAAGATGCTTACCCATGAGACGAAGATGACGATTCAGGGGGTGTTGCTCGCGGTCGCGATATTTTGGGTTGGCTGATTAGGATGGACGTGAATGACTCGGATGTCCCACATGGTTTGGATCGGCTCCGGTGATCTAGACTGGCTTCCGCCACAGCTATTACGAAGTTGACTCATTCGAGCTCGATGTGAGACGGGTAAAACGAGTTCTGCTCGATTCAAAGGGGCTGCTTTGATGCCTCGGGTGGCAGAAGCTTGATGTTCCATGTGAAGATGGAGGTCGAAGATACACGACGAAGATGGAGGATGAAGTTGGAGGGCGAGGTTGAATGGGCGAGGTTGGGGATGTAAGATATGAAGCTGGATGGTACGCGAAGTTGCCAGTGAACGACTAGCCAAGTGAGCATCTTCAGATGCTTGAAGCTGGCCGGGCAGTACTTCACACCGGGGTTGAAGGATGGACTCTTAAGGTCCTGTTGATGTTGGGTGCCGTCGACCAAGACGTCTTCGATATCGAGATCAAGATCTCGCACAGAACTGCAGACGACTGATCAAAGACCAGCTCTGTGGCAGACTGCCATCACGGAAGCTGAAGCAGACAAGGATGGGGAGAGTTAGAGTCGAGCCAGAAAGAGAGTTACGGGTGGTGCGAGGAGGTGGAAGATCTCGGAAGGTCTGGATTGTTGATGTCAGGATTTAGGACCGGGCCCGGACTGTGGGAGGAGTTGTGGGAGCAAGTTCGGCGGCAAGCATGTGCGATTGCGATGGAGAAACTGGGGGAGCAAGCTGCGAGACTGATTGTTGTTGAACACAAAGGGTAGTGGACTGACGATAGAGTGGAAAGAAGAAGAGGGGAAGAGTATGATGGGTGTTGGGGTCAGTCCAGGTTGCTGGGTCGAGGAGTTGGAGTTTCGTGTGTTGGAGATGGAGATCCAGGGCAAGCCCCACGGAAGGCGACTAAGCGGAGTCAACAACACCACTGCAAGTGTCTCCGACTGGACGTCGGTGGGTTAGCTTGACGATCCGGGTGATTGGAGAGAGACACTGGGCTTGACGGCCACGGATGGAACGGACGGTGTCGGGTCAGGAGACGGAGGAGAGATACCATGAACTCGACGGCAAGCCATAGACGGCTTCATGATCTTGACGATATTGGGACGGAGGGTCGAAAGTGGATATCGAAAAATTTCACAACCCTGGACACCACTGCGACACATACAGGACAGAGTAATCTGTGACAAAGTCAAGAAGCCATCTGAGTGTCAAAGGAACCCAAGTGGTTCCACAAAACTTGAGATAAGTTCAGAGGAGTAGAAGTACTAAGTACTCTCAGGCTGAACAAGGCAGAATATGGGAAAGGGGCATTGGATATTGCAACTGCTTTGGATGCTATTGACAACTTGGGGCCAGGCAGGCGTGGAAAGGACGAGGAAAACATACTGGCTGTGGCATGGATGCCATTGGCTGATGTCGGCTGAGAAGGGAAAGTATGGATAGAGAACGAGAGGACTTACGACTGAGAGTTATAGAGGGCAACAGGGACATTGACGGGGAGACACATGGATAGAAAGGTTAAGGCAGAAAAAGGTGGGCAGTGAACAACATTCACAGTCCCAAACCAGAGATGAAAAGGGTCCAGCCAGCTGAGAACGATGGTGTTGACCGCCGTCAGGCCCAGAAGACAAAAAGGAAACTCCAGAAACTTCAGAGTCGCGGATGTCATTGACGACATTGAAAGGAAAAGAAGAGTAGTACCAAGAACTTGCTACATGCCTGCACAATCACATTCAGAGAGACAAACTAGACCCATCCTTGACAGATCAGATAGCAGAAAAGACGTGTGTATTTCATACTTCCCTGTCCCTAAGCTCCACACATATTTAACAGTCTGCTCAACAAGCCCCTTTTCTCCTTGGGTGTCTCTGCACTCTTTGCCTTCAGCATTGAATCGTCCTCAGATTCTGCACCACCATCTGCTGGTTTGCTCACAGCAGAGAGAGAGGCGATGGTCAAGCTGAACTTGCCCTCCTGTTCACCAAAGAAACTGCAAGCACCTGTCAGTCAACTTCCCTTATCTCTCAGAACATCGACACTTACCTCCGCATCATAAAGCTAATCCGCTTGATACTCTTGAGATCAAGCGGCTTAGCGTCCTTCTTCTCCCTGCCCCTATACGTCGCCTTGAAAGCATTCCATGGCACAAAAAGCTCCATTCCCTCACTCTCCTCCGTCCCCTCCTCTTTCCTGAACTCATACTCCCAACTTACACCACTCTGCTCCCTCCCATCTCCCCTCTTCGGCAGTACCTCATCCTTCAACGTCAGCGCATACATTTTGCTATCCGCTTCAGCGATTTTCAGCAAAATGCCATCATATTTCGATAAATCCCAGGTCCTGTCTTCGCCAGTGGTGCGTTGGGAGGCGAAACCGGCTCCGCCGAGGGTTTTGATGTCGAGGGTGCCGGAGAAGACGGCCATGTTGTCGGGGAGGACGGTGAGGAAAGACTTGGATTTGCCGCCGCGGACGCGGTCGTCGGTTGCTTGCCAGTCGGCTGCGTGCCAGGGCCTGAGAGGATTGTCAGCAAAGAAGTCTTTTTGCTGGATCAACGCTTTCATTGCCAATGGAAGGAGGACATACTTGGAGCCACCAAACAGGTCCTTTGAAGCGGTGTATGAAGCCATTGTGAGGTTTTGCTGGATGTAGGCCGGAAGGTAAAGTATTGTGAATATGATGTAGACTGTCTTGATGAGGAAACTAGGAAGCATCGAATAAAGAGTCACAATCGTGTCGTGGTGGACTGGTAGAGTCGGTCATCATGAGGTCGTCGCCGCAGTATGTTAGCGTCATGGCCGAGTGCGGAGGGTTGAACTCTAAATTGCCGACACTAAGCATCCATACGCTCGGGCCACATTGACTTCTCATGTCATCCTCCCCATATCATTTTGAGTTGCACGAATTTTCACAAAGAGACAGTTACTGTATACAATGAGCAGCTTCCAAGACAACGAAATGTAGCATTCTGAAAAACTGTTTTTGGAATTTCAATTGACTGGCGTTGGGAGATTAATGGCCAATTCAATCTCCCATGCCAAGAATACCTCGAGTAATCGGTATCTAGGCTATCATTCCTCAGCCTCGCATTTGAGCCTCGCCCCTACATCAACACCAAGCTCACCTCGAACCCATCACCATCCTCACTTCAAAACACCAAAGCCACCATGGACGACGACGAATTTGGCGCCGACGCCGATTTCCTCTCGGCCCTCGCCGAAACGCCAGTCCCCGCCACGCGAATCCAACAACTTGAACCCGCCCCCCAGCGCGTCTCCCAGCCCACTCCCCAGCGAATCGCCGCACCAACACCCGGCACCTCATCTTCCTCCACAGCCCCCAAACCCGTCCAACCCACCCCCCAAGCCCTCCCAGCCAAAGGCTCCGGCTCCAGCATCCTCGTCTCCCCCCGTCAAAAAGGCAATCCCATACTCTCCTCCCTCCGCGCCCTGCCCTGGGAATACAGCGACATCCCCGCCGACTACATCCTCGGCGCCACCACCTGCGCCCTCTTCCTCTCTCTAAAATACCACCGCCTGCATCCCGACTACATCTACACACGAATGAGGTCCCTCGGCGGTAAATACCTCCTCCGCATCCTCCTCGTCCTCGTCGACATAGCCAACCATGAAGATTCCATTAAGGAACTTTCCAAAACCAGTTTAATCAACAACGTAACCGTAATCCTCTGCTGGAGCGCATCGGAAGCAGCGCGGTATTTGGAATTGTATAAGAGTTATGAACATGCACAGAAAGGGCAGGGGATTAGGGAAAATAAGGGAGAGGGGTGGGCGGAGAAGGTGGTGGAGTTTTGTACGACGCCGAGAGTGGTGAATAAGACGGATGCGGTGAGCTTGGTGGCTGCTTTTGGGAGTGTGAGGGGGGCGGTTAATGCGAGGGTTGAGGAGATTGCGGTTGTGCCGGGGTGGGGGGAGAAGAAGTGTAGGAGGTGGTGTCAGGTTGTGGAGGAGGGGTTCAGGAATAAGAGGGCCGCGAAGAGACAGAGGAAGACTAATAGTAATGTGCAGGGAGAGGGAAGTGGCGGTGATGCCTTGGATAAGGCGGTACCGTTGAGTAGGGTGCCGTTGAGGGAGATGGGTGAGGCGGCGAGAAAAGAGACGGAGAGTGGTGCGGAGGTGGCGGGGGAGAAAGCAAAAGAGGCGGAAAAGGAGAAGCCCAAACAATTCCAGATGTGGGATCCGGATGATGATGATGACGAAGATGAAGAGGCTATGATCGCTGCTGCTATAGCAGAGGAGTACAAGTTGTCTCAGAAGACCGGTGCAAGTCAACAGTCACAGCCGCCAAAGCCGCCCGAGAAACCTACACAACCAGCAGAGGAATTGAGCGATGGAATAGCGGCGGCGTTGGCGCGATTACGAAAAGAGCCGTAAGAGACGTCTATGGGATTTGATGTTTAGCATTGGAGTTTGGGGTATGATACCAGGGGACTCGGAAGGGAGGACAAGGTGAATGGAAGGGGTTTCTCTATGCTATGGAAAATGCAATACAGTTCCTGTTTGATGCTACAGTGACACCGAAAGTCGATATATGGCTTGCGATCAACAGTGGCAGCAACTCCGCGGGAACGATGTGCCCTATAACTTGGGATATTCTCGAGGATTGGGAATATTCTCAAGAAATGGGAGCCTTTTCAAATATTGAGAACATTCTTAAGGATTGGGAATGTTCGCAATGATTTGGGATATTCGCAATGATTTGGGATATTCGCAATGATTTGGGATGTTCGCAATAACTTGGGGCAATTCCAACAACTTCCAAACGGCGAGCCAACGCCGTACAGGCTTTGATATCCTTCCGCTTACCAGTTACCACAACTGGGACTCATAGGCATTATGTGGCCTTACCCTAGAAGGTCCAATGCTCTTTGGAGCATATCCAGCACGTGAGCACGTGAGCACGTGAGCATCACCCAATCAGGCCAGTAACCGAAGCCGCGCATTTCAAAGCTCCGAGAGCGGCCTAAGGGCCACAACACCAAGGAGAGACATTTCAAGAGCTATAAAAGCTTCCTTCTTTCCAGTATTGAGATCCCAAGGAAACGGATGGCCATACCATGGAACAGTCAATGGACGCCATAGATCGCCAACGTGTGTAGTAGAAAGCCTATGCTAAATGTCTGCTCCCTACACTCCGCCCCCTTTCTTCCCACACGTCTTTTCTGCGGTCCCAATAAAGTGCTCCACGCCGAGTACAAGCAACAGCAGCTTCCAAATCCGACAGCAGGGACCTTTCCCAGCGACAGAGGAAGCTGTTTTCTTGGATGTTTAGCAGCCTGAGATGACTAGCTTGACGCCAACGCTGCAGCCCCAAGTGGCAGTCCCCCACGGTTATAAAAGCTCACTCTTTTCCACTCTTAATATCTCAAGACTACCAATAATCTTGGTATTCGGTCCATGTGAGACAATCCCGAGTATCTCAGAGTGTCACTCCACAAAGCGTCCTGTGCGAACGGCAAACGACCTGTGCTGAAATCCAGCCCTCCGAAACCCGCTTCTGTCTCAGATCTCAAACTTTATGTTCACGCTCCTAGGGAGGATTTTCATGTCGGGTGTGACATCAGCATTCAAGCCCGACAGCAAGGGGTTCTGTTGGCAGCAGAACAGGTTGGCTGGTGAGTGCTTAGCAGCCTGAGGTATCTTGAAGTTGAGACTTCAGCGCCTAGGGGCAGTAGTCTTCAAAACCTATAAAAGGGCAGGCTTGCCCAGTGTTGATATCCCCAGAAATTTTCAAAACAGTCTACAAGCTAATGGGTGACTCCACGAAACGCCCTGCTCAAGTTGCTAAAGACATGTTCTGTGGCGAGGCTCTTTATTCTTTACACTCGTAGCACTCTTTCCACGCTTCACCTTTGCAGCGCGAAGAAGGGTACCTTACTTCAAGCACACAAATACAACAGCGGCTTCCGCACCCGACAGCAACAAACTTGCTCGACAGCAAAGCAGGATTTCTTTTGCATTGCTTAGCACATGCACCCCATTTTCGCCTCAAGACTATAATGCTAAGGGAAAGACCTCGAGAGCTATAAAAGCACAGCTCTTTCCAGTGTTTGGTAGCCCAAGAAAAGAAAACCAGCCATGAGGACATCTGACGATAACTCCACGCGACTCTCCACTCAGGTAGTTGTCAGAAACCAACGCTAAGTCTCAGCTTCTTCAGCACTCACCAACTTTCATGCTTCGTTTTCGCAGCTTAGGTAGGGAGAAGCTTTTCGTGTCAATAATCACAGCAGCTTCCAGGGTCGACAGCAATGGATTTTGTCGACGGTAGAGCAAGCCGTTCTGCCCAGTGCCTAGCAGCGTAGGCCTTGTTTCAAGGCTGCATCATTTGGGGGGAAAGGCTCTCAAAGCTATAAAAGCGCAGCTGCTTCCAGTGTTGATCTCCCAAAACAATTGAATTCGTGTGAGCCTCACACGACAAGATTTGACAACCACTCCGCACCGTGCTCTTTTCGTGTATCTAAAAAGAGAGCGTATGCCAAGACACGACTCTCTGACATGGGCTCCTTCCCATGCTTTATTTTCGCGGTTCTGCGGAAAGATGTTTCGGATCAAGTTGAACGACAGCAGCTTTTCAAACAAACGGTAGGAGGCCTCATCGACAGCAGACCTAGCTGTCTCCTGGATCGCTTAGCAAACAAGCCCAAAATCAAGGCTGCAGGGGTAGTAGTCTTCCACACTTATAAATACGCAGCCCTTTCTAGTCTTGATATCCCAAGAAAGGAACCTGAGTCAATCCAATCGAACCGAGATTTGACGACCACTCCACACAGCGTCTTTCTCGAGTACCAGAGAAAAGAACATATTCTAGAATCTAGTTTTCTAACCATTGGCCTCTCTCTAAGTTTTGTCTTCGCGGCTTTGGGGTATTGAATTCGCATTCGGTATACGACAGCAGGAAGTCTTTTCGACGACAGAGAAACCCTCCTTCTGAATTACTTATCAACTAAGCTCGAAGTCGAGGCTGCGGTGCCAAGATCGAAAGGGCAGTCTTCTAAACCTAGGTATAAAAGCACTGCTCTTTCCAGTGTTTATATCCCAAGAAATGATACCAGACGCAAGCAGAACATTTCACGCCAACCTAGATTTGACGACCACGCAGCACCGTGCTTCTCTCGAGTATCAGAGAAGCCAACCTGTGCGAAGATCTAGTTTTCCAACAACATTGGCCCTTCTCCATGCCTCGTTTTGGCGCTTCTCAGCAAAGTTCTTTCGAATTCAGTATACGACAGCAGCTTTTGAGCAACAGCAGCTTCCAAGATCGACACCAACAGGTTTGTCGACAGCAGAGGAAACCACCTTCTGAATTTCTTAGCAACTCAGCTTGAAATCGAGGCTGCAGCGCCATGGCCCAGGGGGAAATCTTCCACAACTATAAAAGTGCAGTCCTTTTCATTGTTGGTGTCCCAAATAAAAAGATTGCGAAGATCAAAGCCAACGCGGGCTTCTTGCGGAGTGTCAAGGAAGAGAATCTGCATTAGCCTCTGGCTTTTCGATATTGGCCCCTTTCCTTGGTTCGTCTTCGCGGTCTAAAGAAACGTCCTCTGTTTTGAACAGGTCTGACGGCAGGTTTTCAGTATGACAGTGAGAGGCTTTGTCGACAAGAACACAAGCTGTTGTCTTGGGCGCTTAGAAGCTTTACCTTACTCGACGTCAAGTCTGCAGCGCCAAAGCCCAAGAGGCTGCCTTGCAAAGCTATAAAAGCACTGCTCTTTCCAGTGTTGATATTGCAAGGAAGACCGCCGATCCTTGGTTTGCGCAGGCACCGGCGGACGAACTCGTAGCGCCAAGCCGTTCAAGTGGCGCGAACTTTCTGGAGAGATACAAACCGAGATCATCAGACCGGCTATAACCTGCTTTTCACAATCAATGAGTATGGTCTCCCATGGAGCCCTCAGCTGGTGGCAAAAAACATGTACTGACACCCAGCTCTCAAATACCCGCATCCTATCCACGCTTTATCTACGGACTTCTGGAGTGAATTTTTTCATATAGAGTATAACAGCATCTTTCAAACCCGACAGCAGGGAACTTTGCCGACAGCAGGTCAATTGACATGCTTGTGACTTAGTCAAGACTACAGCGCCAATACCCCAAGGGAAGTCGTCCCTGCCTATGAAAGGACTGCTCTTTCCGGTGTTGATATCCCCAGAAATCACTTGCCTACAAGGAACCAAAACAAGACGATGTTCGAGGCATCCACGACGACCCAGATTGTACAGTGGGACGAAAAGAGTACGCACCTCCTTTCTGAAAGTGAATTGATATGTAGCTCTGGTCGGAACAGACTTCTGCCTTCAGCTATTTGATATTCCTCTATCCTTTGGAATATTCCAAATTATTCATAATATTCCCAGTTTCTGAGGATATTCTCAATCGCTGGGAATACTCCCACTTCCCAAAAATACTCCCAATTTTTCGGAATATTCATAATCACTAGGGATACTCCTGATTTGTGGAGGAGGCCTTCAGACATTTTTCGTTTACGACCGCTCCAAATAGCGTCCTGATTGAGTAGCATTGGAAGAGAACATGTCAATTTCCACTTCTCATCTTTGCGGTCGGGGAAATTGCTACAACTTTGGATACACACAGGAGCAGCTTCGAAGATCGACAGCAGGAATCAAGAAATTTTGTCTTGCTTCTCGATCGCTTAGCAGCTTCACCTGAACTCCAGGCTGTTGCGCCAATGCCCCATGGGCAGTCTTTCACACGTATAAAAGCGCTGCCTTTTCTCTCGTTGTATCCCCAGAAAACAAGAACGACACCCATCACCTGCATGGGCAACGACTCCACGAAACTCATTTCTCGAGTGGCAAAAATCTGTGTTATAGCCCAGCTTTCTGACACTAACCCCATGTCTATGCTTCACCTCACGGTTTCGAGAAAACATCATTCGTTCCAAGCAGCTCCGACAGCAGTTTTCAACACCGGCAGAGATAATGTTTGTCAACAGCCGCGCAAGCGAGCTTGAGCGTTTCGCGGCGTGAACAAACTGTTAGGCTGCTACTGGCAACACATCCAGGGGTTTTGATATAAAAAGACACATCTTCCTCAACGCTTTGGCCTTTTCTCAGACAAAACATTGTGGCTTCTCCAGTGGATTCCTGCACACAGTTCCCTGCCCAAATGCCTCAAGCCTGTGCGAAAGCCATGTTCTCATACACTCGCAATCTGTCCACGCTTCACAAGTTCACTTTTGCCTTCCCAGGTGAACTCATCTACTTCGAGTATGACAGCAGTCGTCAAGTCCGAGAGTAGGAAGTTTTCTCAACGGCAGTTTAAGCCACCTTCTGAATTACTTGGCAGCCTGATCTTGAAGTCAAGGCTGCAGCCCCGCCAGAGATTTGTCTTTAAAAAGACCCCGTTCGACACTTCAGATCCTCAAGCCAAGGAAAGAGGTCACGAATGAGGTATGGTACGATCTAATTCATTACAGGTGCTAGCACGGGCTGCAATGCTCAGGACTCAAATTGACATGATACACTATCTTGGAGGTTGTGTTTTGAATCGAGTTCGTGGGCTTTGGGAACAGTTCTCGACACCAAACACCACAGCAGCTTTCGGGACCGACGGTGAGTCACTGAGTGGTTGTTTCGACAGCAGAACAAGCCGCTTGTTTGATTGCTTAGAAACCCGCCTCGAATTCAAGGCTGCTACCTGCAATGACGCCCAGAGTTTAGATATATAAAGAGCCACTTCTTGCCCAGGAGTTTTGCTTCCTCAAACCAATCTACTCCGTCACAACACTGTACGGTTTAGGTGGCGACTACACTGCTCTAGACTCTCGTGTTTTCCCCAGTGGCATCACTACTCCAGTGGTATAGCAACCGTAATACAAGGCTGTTTGAGATACGATATGACGGATCATAATTCCTGGGGCAGAGAATGAGAGTCAACTTCGAGGGTGACAGCAGCTTTTAGGACTGATGGCGAAAGTGTTCTCGGCGGCATAGCATCTTTCAGTTTTTAATTTTTATAGTTTTGGGGCCTAGAGTAATTTGGTGCTAAGGCTGCAACTGTGCCAGAATTTTTGGTATATAAAAACCCGGTTCTGCTCCAGGGTTTGGCTTTCCCAGAACAATCTAATTTTTCCTCACTACGACATTGAGTGATGACTCCAGACTCTCGTGTTTTACCCGACGTTAGCATTTCTCGAATGGCTTAGAAAGAAGATCAGAAAGCTACTCTTGGATCGAGATGACGGATCACAATTCGTAGGGCAGAAACCGAGAACTGTTCTCAGGACCACAGGAGCTTCTAACAGTTACGGTGAGAGGGTCTTTCAACGATTGAGTAAGTGAGCTTAGACACTTGGCGTGTGTTTAGCGATCTTATCAGATGTTGAGTTAGTAATCCTGTCCCAGGGATGGCAATAGTCCAAATGGGTCAGTTTGAGAGTTTAAGCAATCTAGGCAGTTTGGTTTAGAGACTTTAAACCAAACCAAATTGCCATTTAAACTGGTTGAACTAATTGAGAGCTTTAAACCAGTTTGAGTTAGGTAATTCGGCATTTTTGGCTTAATATGATATTGGTATATGGTAGGGAGGGCAGCTGACCCGCATCACGTGGTTGGGTGAGGCTGGCCGTCGGCCAGGGGTCCACTTAGCCAGCGTAGCTAGCGGTGTGGGGCCGCAACCTCACCAAACCACGAAATCTCTGCAACACCAGCTCTGAGACCCTCACAGCTTCAAGGCAGAGATCGCGGTCAGCTGTAGCTCTTGATTTTCCTCCCTCCCACCCTACATAGTTCTAGTCTAGTTACATAGCCTCAGCCGGTCGTAGCTAGCTGTTTCAGCCCAAGAGCCGCTGTCCGCAAACAGCGGTCACGTGCCGCCAGCCACGTGGGCTTCGCTTAGAGGCTTTCTTGGCGCTGAAAAAGCCAGCTCCGCTGGCTGTGCCCCGCAAAATATACTGATTTTTGATCACCTTCTCGTTCTTTCCGCATGTGACGACTAAGACCATATATCTGTGTTTTTTTCTTTAGATTTTGCCTTTTCTAACTATGATTCCGGAAAATCGATTTTCCGGACCATTTTTTACGGAAACCCCTTTTTCAGAGGCTCTCTAGTCACTTTTAGTGGGATTTTTGGGGATTCCAACCCTGATCTGGTTTGCCTGGTTTAAACCAGGTTAAAGAAGGCTCCAAACCAAACCAGACAGGTTAGTTTAAACCCCTGACCTAACCAGAACCACACCATGGTTCAACTGGTTTGGTCAGTTGGCTGCTTCAACTATTGCCTGACAAGACCTGTGCGGCATTTAGCTATAAAAGGACCCAATTGCTTCGCAACTTTGACTTTACCAAGGAGACCTGTCTCTATGACCTGAGCGATTCGAGCGGCGAGTTCAGATTCTCGTGTTTTTTTAGATTCTGACACTAATCCACTGGCACAGGAATACGAACAAAAATCTATGGCTATCCGTTAACAATCCCATCCTATCCGCCCACAGCGTTTCCAGTCATCCTCCAAGTACTGTCCTCGACCCTCGCCTCGTCTCGACTATGACATCCCCTGAAAGACCTCTCATTCCTCTTTCATCTCGAATCCCGTCCAAAGCTGGCCCACTATCCCCTGAACATCTTTGATGGTGAAGTAAAGCATACAAGTTATTGCCGAAGTATATCCTCATATATTCCCCACAGCACTCACTTAATCTCTTCTCCACATATTCACAGCTATGCCATGTTTCGGCGCTAGCGTTCACGCTAGTCGCCTGAGGTACCAACTGCTTTTCGCTTCGCGAGACACCTAAAACGAGGCCATTCAACTTTGTCCCATCAACTTCCTGCGTCCCAGTCCCTGCCAAGTGTCCCGTTCTCCAAAACCTTTCTTCAGGCAACTCTCTGTTAAGCCTCACAGACCGAGCGCTCATCGTTGCTGGAGCCCACAATTATTTCACCGAGCCCACAATCATCGCCAGGACTCACCGAAACCTCTTTCTCGCCGTCAAAATGAATGCCAACGCTCATCAAGGCTCATCGACCACAGTCATCCCCTACCCTTGGGGAAGACCAACTGACAACCAGATTCTCCGTGTCACTGCGCAGGATGCTTCAGTCTTCAGCGACATGCGGTTTGGGACAATGGACGTGAGAAACAGCCGATACAAGGTGCCGACTCCATTGAGCCACGTCGTCCGACCCAACGATCAACTTCTCGCAAACCAAAACTCGCTTTACAATCTGCATAAGATCCCCGAGCTGTTCAAAATATTGGTCAGAAATATGGACATTGCAAGTACTGAAGCCGTCAGGAAGACAAACTTTCTACTCCAAGATGCAATTGACAATTGCGAGGTTTACGCCCGTGTGCGCAGACATGCCAAGGTCTCATTCGACGCTCTCTCCACCATAGACGTCCAGACTCAAGTACCCATCGGATGGGTGTACGACGCTTTGATGATGCAACGATGCTACACATGCGCTGAGTTCGGCACTTATCTCTTCTTGCCTACCTGTAGGCGTGCCTGCCGGGCCTGTCTCTTGCGAAACGATATCGAGGCCTATAGGCTCATGACCGCCCCTCTGGCTGCGACTACGTTTGGTCTCAGCATCAGTCAGATCTGGAAGAGCCTAGTCCTAGTCAAGCCCCAGTTTTCGTTTCGTGTATATGGCCAACGCCGGACGGGTGAAAGGCGAATTTGTCGTGCAGGGGGCTCGTACGAGAACATCCTGACTGTCAGTGTCCAGGATGCTAGGAAGCTCGCCTTGAGGATTCATGGCAGCCAAGTCAACATTGACACAGTCGTGCGAGCCCGACAAGACCCAGTCATCGCTGCTATTCAAGTGGAAGTCAATGCTTGGATTGCTGGAGGACGACAAGGAAAAGGGTGAGTAATACCGGTGTATCGTATAAGCAAAGCCCTTACTGACTTGGAAACAAACAGCCCCAGACGCTATTGGGCAGAATGGACATTGGCCCAGGCTCTTCAAGACGAACGCCATTATGACCGACATCTTCCAGGAATTAGGTACGCATCAACAACAACAGGCCTAGCTATGCGTCACGCCATCATCTTCCCATCCAGAATGCAAGCCGGCGACACCCTCGACATCCGTGAAGGTTATCAGTGTCTCGCATGTATGAACGCTCTACATCCGTCTCATATTGCCGCCAGCAACTTCAGAAACAACCCTTCTCTTATGATGCGATTCGGCAGCTACGATGCATTAAAATCCTTTCTTCACCGTGCCTTCAATCGTCAAGAGATGCTGGCGCACTATCACACCTGTGCCTTGGCACAAAGATGTCTTCAAGAAGACAGTAACAATTTGGTGCAGATGCTTGGAAACCCGGTTTTCCAGAATGGCCAATGGTTCTTCCCTGATACAGGTGGCCTAGTGGAGAACTAGGGATCTGTAAAGGCTGTATACACGGCACTGATGTGTGTCTCTGGACTGTGGCGAAACTTGTTCAACTTCCGAGAATTATTGTCAGACGCCCAACGATGTCCTTCTCCAGGGGATGAAATCATGCGACATCGTCTTCGACCTTCCATGGCAGTCCTCGGCCTTCTGTCTTGTGGATGCCGCCGCACTTCTCTTGGACTGCAAACAACTGCATGTCCCGTACGATCATCCTCCTGCTTGTCTCCGACATCCGTTATTGTTCGTTGTTATAGTTCTTCTTCCTTTCTTTCAAGCGAAAACGACCAGAACGGCTGCCTCTGCTGTGTATGTTGATACCCGGAATAGGCTTGGCGAGGTGGCCGGATCTTTATTCTCCAGGAAACATCTCCGACGACGCTCCAACTGTTCCCCCTTCTTCTCAGAACCAGCGCTCTGCCTCTTTTTCACGATCCAATCTTCGATGTCGTAACTCGTCAATATATCAAGCGATTTGGTCGTCTGGAGTGCTGGCTCGGTGATTGGCAGTTGGGAGTAGGGAGGAATGGGTGGACTGGTGGGAACTGAAACTACATCGTCCTCTTATTTGGTCTTTGTTTGTAGTAGGTGGTTACTTGTCACTGTTTCCAGATACACTAGGGTTGGAATGAGAATCAAATGAACGATGAGATTGTATTTTGCGAGTACCTCTCAAATTCCCGTCTCAAACTACAGCTTCAACAGTGCCTTTGCATTTGCATATCCCAGCTTTTGCCAGGGCTGGCAGTAGTTGACGGTTGGTAGTTGACTGCAGTTTAAAACTGCAGTTTGGCAGTTCAGTTTGACCCTTGGACTGAACTGCCAGTTTCAGTTTAACCTTCAAACTGAACTGCCAGTTCAGTTTAAACTGGTGGCATTTGAGAGTTTTGGTGGCAAATACCATTATTTTTCCAAAAAAAAAAAAATTTCAAAAAAAAAAGACCGCTAGAATTTTATTTTTTGGATTTATTTAAGCCAAGTCCATATTTTTTAATAATAATGCATATTTTTAATTTTTATATAGCTTATATTATAGCTTTTTTAATTTTATTTTGTATTAAAGCGCGTATTAATTTTCAATGGATTTAAATAAAATATATCAAAAAAAATCCTATTTTAATTAATGTTTTTCCCAAAATGCCATCAGTCCGGACTGAACTGCCAGTTTGGGCCTCAAACTGGCAGTTCAGTTTCAGTTTGAGCTTCAAACTGGACTGTTTAAACTACTGCCAACCCTGGCTTTTGCTTCGTCCAAGTGCTCAGTTGAAGACGATCAAACCAACCTGCAATTTCCGTGTCGTCTTCGAACGGATAGTCCACACTAAACATCACGCGATCTTCACCTACTCTTCGAAGCGTATCCAGTAGGGCCCCGTCATCCTGAACTCCGGAGGTAGTGACATAGAAATTGTTTTCCCAGCCGAGAATGTCGTTAGCCTTCGGTCAATCCGGGAAATCATTGAAAATTACTGAAACACTACAAGCAAAGAGAACAAGATTTGGTACTTACTAATAGCTCATAGTTTGTTTGGGTGGCCAATAGTCCTCAATATGCCTCATCCTCTGATCAATCCTCGGCAAAAAGAACGGCAATCCCTCTCCACAATGTCCCAGCACAATCTTCAAACTCGGATACCTATCAAAGACCCCCGTAACCATCAGCCTCAACACATGTGCCGCCGTCTCCGAGCTAAACCCCCACGACGCCCCCGCCAAGAACTCATACCCCTGATAAACTCTCTGCTGATTCGGCGGCGGCATCCTAGGATGCAAATAAATCGGCACATCCAATTCCACCACTTTGTCCAAAAACGGCTTGTTGCTCGGATCATCCAGATAAACTACATTGTTTGCAGAGCCGTTGTTCGTGTAGCCTCCTACGAAACTGCCAACGCCACCGAGTGACTTGACACATCTTTCGAGTTCTGCTGCTGCGGAAGAAGGATCTTGTAGTGCGTTGCTGCACCAGAATTCGAATCGACCGGAGTAGTTACCGTATTTGTAGATCCGGGAGATCTCGTCGTTGACGTAGGAGGCGGCGTAGGTGGCGAAAGTGGTGTTGAAGATGCCTTGGATGCCGGGGGCGCCGAAGAGGAGCACGGAAACGGAGATGTTAGTGGCGTCCATGGCCGCGATGCGGGAGTCTATGGAGAGGAGGCGGGGAAGAACATCGGCGGAGTAGCTCGAAGTGTCGAATTGGACTTCGTTGGTGTAATTTAAAGGCGGAGTGGTCTCTATACCACTAAAGAGTGTGTTACCGACGTGTTCTTCGAGAGCTATTTTTCCAGGGACTGAAACGGGTTGGTCGTAGAAGGTAGGGCGGCCGGAGTTGATAATGATTTCTTCGGGACTTTCGGCTCTTGTGGGGATGAGATGGGAGATGATAGAAATGAGAATGAGGTTAAGAAAAGAGAGAGCCATGGTGGATAGGTACGCAGCGACCAAGAAGGCGGCGAGAGTGAGAAAATGCGAGACCGGTTTACCGGACATGCCTCTGGTTTTATGTATCCATAACTCACCCTAGACGGTCCAAAAGTTGCTTGTATCACCACAACATCTGCTCGGGATTAGATTCGGTAGAATTACAGGTCTCGCCACGTGAGGTGCACGGGGCAAATCCCGACAATTTATTTGGAGATGGCGATCTTGACGGTGACAGGTAAAGGATTATGGAAACGGCGTGATATTCGCCATGTAACATGCACGTTCTGCGGGTACAGGGATTCGATGTCACACCTGACGATGACTTGTCTCCCATCTAAAATCCAGAAAGTCAGCAAATTATCAGACTTCCATCTCATTGTCCCTGGCCCCTGAACTTCCTATAATATTTAACCGCAATTCCGTAACGTTCACCCTAACTCACGTGATTTTATCCCCTATCCTTTCTCATCCAGTCATAACACTCGGCGCCTCCCTCGCATAGCTCATCAGAACATCTCTGACAAGTATGAAAGCCTCCTCGACCGGGCTCGCAAACAGCACAACACCGTTGTGATCCTTCGGCAAGCCTGTGGCTTCGATTCCTACAATAGGCGGTGCAGCAGCACTCTGTTCCACAATCTATATTCCCCGTCATGATCAGCAATATTTCGGACTTCACTTCCCCGCTCTCCCTTCCCCGTTGTCATTCCCGGAGTTTCAAATTCCGACTCTGGATACCCCGTACCTCGCCTGGAAATTGAAACTAGGGAACGGAAGAATGATGGAAGAAAACCAACTTACGAATTCCATAGAGCCCCCAACATCACTCTTCTCCATCTCCCAAAACGAATGATTCCTCCACTTCCACCCACTTTCCCCTTTCAACCCCAAATAGTCCTCATTGCACCCCTTCAGTGCTTCCATGCCCCCATTCAACGCTTCCTTCATCTGCTCGTTCGTTCCCAATGCGCCAGCATCAGCAGTTCCTCCCATCGCTCCGCCCATCGCCTTCATCATCTGCGGTGCAAAAGCTGCCAGACTCCCTAGCGGATTCCCCACATGTGGCACGCCGAAAAAACATACCGCATATGTGGATGTTAGGAAAGGATCTTTGGGTAAGCTGGACGATAAGTAGACCAGTGCACGTTTGAGGATCATGCCACCGAGGGAATGACACAGAAAGATAATCGGCCTATTAGCTGCCCCTTTTTTCTGCTCCATCGCTTCAAGCATCAGCATTCACCATCCCTTACACATGACTCGAGTGACTCGCTCGCCTCAAAATATTCCCACATCCCTCACAAATTCATAAACTGAAAAAGAACAAGTTGGGAAATAGAAAACGGGAGAACATACGGTTCGGTCTTCATTAACAGAAGTAACAAAAGTTTTCGCATCAGCGAAGATCCTAGCACTCGAAGAAGCACCCAAAAACGACGCAATCGTAGTTTTGTAGCCGTAGCTCAGAATCCTAGCATTTGGGAGAGCGGCGGGGAGCATGTCCGGGGCAGCGAGCCAGAATTTTTGGTTTGTGGGGTGCGTGTAGGATTTGGTGGGGGAGCCGTTGAGGCCGTGGATTGCTATTATGCTACATCGTCGGCAATTAGTAAAGGTTTGGGAAACGCAAAGGATTTTCGGTACATTGGCGAGGTTCAAGAGTCTGGATTCTGGGAGCAAGGGGTATTGGACTTGTCAGAACTACTCACTCGATGGTGGGGTTTTGACCACTGTAGACTTCTTGAAGTCCGACGTTGGGGTCGGCTTTTACTGGGCGCTTGTAGGTTCGCATCGTGAGTTTTGAGGTGGTTGAGATATTGGACGGGGGCGAATGTAGGAAGGCTCAGCACGGGACTGGGAAGCTACCCTAGCCACGCCGCAAACTTAGAAATGACAAGATTATCGAGTGGAAGATGTGGTTCTGTGAAGAATGGGTGTGCATGAAAATTCTGGTCTGTAAGCAGTGAGTGTGAGCTTTTGGATTCATCGTCTTTTATCTTGGGGGTTTTCTATGTAGTTGGGGGCCAAATGACTCGCGACAACGTTGCTGATGTGAGAAGGCCGCTGCTGACCTAAGTCGCGATCAGCTGACAACGATCTCTCTATATAACGATTGCCTTGGACGATTCAATGTTCAGGATTACATGTAGGAACGGCCATGTCGACTGTTCATTGTTTGATATTGAAGACAGCAAGGCGTTCGTCCGGGACGCCTGGCCAGAAACTGGGTGTCCTAGTGCCAACCGAAACTTGAAACCCACATCCGGAGTATATCCCAAGTAAGGAAACGAACAAAGAGAACTAAAAACTCATAGATTCGTCATTCGTATACAAAACACCACCGAAAAGAAAAGGAGATAGAAATACCGCAACATCAGAATCTCCCGCACTCAAACCCTAAGAATAATGCGGCAACGCCCCATGATCCGTCTCCTTACTCGTCTTCTCCCCATTACTCACACTCACCCTAATATCGAACGGCCGATTCCCATTCCTCCTCTTCCCCTCCGGCACCTTAAAATGCGGCTTCAGCGGCGTCCAACTCTCCTCATTATAATCCTCCTGCACCTTCTTACAAGTCCTCAATCCCCACTCCGTCACGCCAATCATGAGACTGCTCTCAAACATAAACGCCATACTGCCCTCACCCACCTTGCTCGGCTTCAACTCCACTTCACTAGCCTTCTCAAAAGTGCCCGCATCAGGACCATGCGCTGACATGCAGTTGTGCAAGCTGGCGCCGGCGGGTGTAAAGCCGCCGGATGTTTTGGCGTCGTATACGCCGCCGATGAGTCCCATGAATTCGGACATCGTGTTGCGGTGGTACCAGGGAGGTCGGAAGGTGTCTTCGGCTACGAGCCAGCGGGGTGGGAAGATTACGAAATCGGCGACTGCAGTGCCGGTGACGGGAGAGGGGGCTGTGAGCACGGTGTAGATGCTGGGGTCGGGGTGGTCGAAGGAAATTGTGCCGATGGTGTTGAAACGGCTGAGGTCGTATTTGTAGGGGTAGTAATTGCCGTGCCAGGCTACGACGTCGAAGGGTGTGTGGGTTTGCGAGGCAGCGAAGATATGGCCGTTGAATTTGGAGATCACTTCCCATGTTGTTGTTGTGTCTTCTTGGAAGGAGGCTACGGGAGCTTGGAAGTCGCGCTCGTTGGCCAGGCCATTGGAACCGATGGGTCCTAGGCCAGGGAGCTCGAAATGTCCTTGGTAGAGCTCTAGGATGTATCCTCGGACTGGCCCTTCTGGAAGTGTCACACGGTACCTGATACCGCGAGGAATCACGGCAATCTCGTTGGGCCGAACAAGCAAATTCCCAAGCTCGGTTTGGATGTCTAGAACTCCATGTTGGCAAACTATCAAGAAGTCGCCATCTGCAGAATAGAAGGCCTGGTGGTCTGCCATGTCCTTCCCAGCAGCAAATATGTAGTAGCCAACTCCCTGCTTCAGTGTAGGATCACCAGCCCCTGCCACCAAATTCAGAGAGTGTACCCAGTCTTTCTCCTCATCCAAGTCGAAAGGATCCCATCTCAATTGGTTGGGGAGGTGATGCAACTTCTTCTTTTCGGGGTTCGTATCGAACGTTGAGGATTCGCGGGCAGCGTACGGAGAGTGGGCACAGGATGGCAAGATACGGTAGACCCATGTCTGTTGGTTTTCATGGCGAGGAGCAGTAAATGCTGTGCCCGAGATCTTCTCTGCGTAGAGACCATAGGGACATTTCTGGGGAGTTATCATGCCAATCGGCAAGGCTCCATCGATAGCTTCGGACCTAGGAGCTTGTTAGCCTCCGAAGACGACGATATGGAAGTTATCATCTCCAAGAACATACTCATGGTAGGATCCGAAGCCATTCAGATAACGGTATTTCTCGGCGGTTTTGAAGTGAGTGACAGGCATATTTGGTGGAAGTGGAGACAGGAGGTTTGGCTTATCAGAGGATTGTGTATACTCAGAGGAGATATCTTATACAGCAGATGCTCTGGACCAGCTCACCTGATTTCAATCTCCGAGAGGTTGCATTTAAGCAGTGTCGTCTTTGCGGTAATAGTCGCCGAGAGAGCAGAGTCACCGGATTCAAAGTTCGAGGTTGGGAAGCCGCTATTTCCGCAGAGGCTGCCACATGCAAAATGACATATGCGCCACATGGCATCAATTGATGGAAATCTGGGGTAAGTGGGGGCACCAGCGGGGTGGTGCGCCGCGCGCGGGATAATTCCGACACCCCCTCATCGGAGCTGGCAGGGGCAATTTGTCGCTGCTGTTGAATTGCGTCAAGCTCAACGTTGAAGCTCTTGGTGTTCTGAAGATTCCGCATCTGCTGTCGTCCCCAAGCACTAGACTTCTGTCCTAGCTCCGTACTACTCGACATCCCGAGTCAAGTCCAAGATGGCCATCAAGTCGTGGTTAGACATGCCGGCCGATAGCCATTTCTCCATCGCCAACATCCCCTTCGGCATCATCAGCACGTCTTCCTCGCCAGAAAAACGTCCAGCCATTGCAATTGGCGACCATGTCCTCGATCTCGCTGCCTTCACCGCTGGCAATGGTTTCCAGGGGCTAGCCTTCATCCAGCCATACTACTCTGCCGTTTTCTCACAACCGACCCTGAATGCTTTCGCAGCTTTAGGCCGAGGGATGCACCAAGTCGTCCGCGAATACCTCCAAGATGTCTTCTCCGAGTCGACCACCTACCCGGACGCCCTCAAGAACAACAAAGAACTCCAGGGGAAAGCTCTGCTGCCCCGAAAGGAAGTAGAAACACATCTGCCAATGCAAATCGGTGACTACACCGACTTCTTTGCCGGCCAGAACCACGCTTTCAACGCTGGAACAATCTTTCGCGGACCAGTCAACGCACTCCAGCCCAACTACAAGCACATCCCCGTCGCATACCACAGCCGAGCATCCTCAGTTGTAGTCTCCGGAACACGCATCAGACGACCACTCGGTCAAGTACTCCTCGACCCTACCGCAGAACCCAAGACTCCAACCTTTACAGCCTGCAGAAAACTCGACATTGAGCTCGAGCTAGGAGCTTTCCTATGCTCAGGAAACCAGATGGGAGAGCCCATACCAATACAAAAGGCCGAAGAGAATTTGTTTGGGCTGGTGTTGCTGAATGACTGGTCTGCGAGGGATATCCAGCAATGGGAAGCTGTGCCACTTGGCCCTTTCAATGCAAAGAATTTCGCTAGCAGTATCAGTCCTTGGGTTGTGCTGGCAGATGCGCTGGAGCCGTTCAAGACGAAAGGCATTGAGAATACAGTTGAGGTGCAGAGTTATTTGAAGGAAAAGACGAAGGAGAATGTTTTTGATATCAAGTTGGAAGTTGACATTACCAGTAAGTCTTCCTCTTGGGAAATGGATAAGGTAGCAGGAACTCTGAATCTGATGTACCGTATCCAGCACCGAACGGAGAAACAACGACGGTATCCAGGACCAATGCATCGAACTTGCTATGGTCATTCCCGCAGATGATAGCACATCATACCATTGGTGGCTGTCCATTGAACACCGGCGACTTGCTTGGTTCGG
Organism: Cyclaneusma minus; assembly: GCA_037179335.1. Classification (NCBI taxonomy): domain Eukaryota; kingdom Fungi; phylum Ascomycota; class Leotiomycetes; order Marthamycetales; family Marthamycetaceae; genus Cyclaneusma; species Cyclaneusma minus. The sequence goes on from JAKZHN010000021.1 coordinate 61,825, forward strand.
GAACGATCAGCGGTACCAGTCCGGACAGTCTAGGTAGCTTCCTGGAACTGACCAAGGGCGGGAAAGAGGATGTCATGCTTGCTGGCATGGATGTTCGCAAGTTCTTGAAAGACGGCGATACAATCACCATTCGAGGAGCTTGCGGTGAAAGTGGAGCGCTGGTAGGCTTTGGAGAGTGTGTTGGGACTATCGAGTCAGCGATTCATCCCGAGTCGTTCTTGGAGTCTTAGGTTGTTCGTGGAATAGTGAGTCGTGATCAGCGTGATACAGCCCGCGTGGGTGAATACCTAGGCCAAGAATCCCTGAAGTGTAAATTTGACGTCTGCTCGAGTGCTTGGTTTGCGTTTGCTTCCGGGTACCTTGAACGTTGACAGTCCCAGGAGCCACTCGGGTACGCGCCGTGCCCAACGAGAAAGCTTCGTCCGAACGATTAGCTTCCGTCGTGTGCCGTATTCCGGTTCCGCGCGAATTGTGACTTCTGAGATGATTGAACGAGAGAGTTTTCCCCAGGCGAAAACGCTTGGACGGAGATGTTTCGGCGTCGTGGATCATTGAAGGCGGAATAAGTGGCCGCGCTTTGTGCAACGTTAAATTCTTGGCGCAGATATATCTCGGCCATATTCCGCTCTCTTCCGCTTCGCGACTTCTCTAAAAATCGAGCATCAAACTCAAGGACACAACACAACACGAATCGGATTGACTTTTCTCGAATCGACGATGGATACAGCCATTAATCGCACCCCTTGGCGGAATTCTCTCCGTCACAGACCTCGAGTCTCCTCCATGGTGATTGGAGCATCCGAGTAGTCCACTTTCCGATTCACCCATGATATCGCCCTGCAGGTTCCCGCCCTCCCGCAACCATACCCCGCTCAAGCTTTCATCACAGGTTCCGCGAATGAGACGACACGAGACGAAAATCAATATCAAGAGCATGTATAGAGCGGAAAGAGAAAAGAGCATCCACGACACTGCGGATCTTGCTCCACCACCTGACCTGCATGTCACGGGCCTCAGATGCACAGAAACAGACCCCAAACTTGGAGTTGCCCCCCGGTTCTCGATGCTATTGCGGAACCTGGCGAGTCTTCCTGGCCCATATGCGGAGACAGACCCTAGGGGTTCTGCCGTTCTTGCGCCTTTCTCGTAGGCGCCCTTCTCCTATAAAGACTTCTTTCTCCATATAAGAGTAAGTCGGCTAGGCCTCAGTTTCCTGATAGTCAAGAAGAGCCAAATCTCCTCTCGTTTGGCAGCCACTTTCATGATGCTTGAATCTGGTCATCCTCAAGTTATCGGCATTGCCGTGCTTGCTCTTGTCTTTTTCCTTGTCAAGTTTCTCAACGCTACGGATACGCCAAAGATTAAGAACTTGCCTGAGGTTCCTGGATGGCCGCTGTTTGGCAGCTTGCTGCAGTTTGGGGATCAGCATGCCAAAGTGGCACAGGAACTGGCTAAGAAATATGGGCCTGTATTTCAAGTAAGGCTAGGAAACCGAGTGAGTCTTTTGCCCCTTTTTCTTCGCTTGTAACTTCACGAATACTTCACTCCATTTCAAATGCATTAGTGGTAACCTTGGAGAACAAAAGCTAAACCGAGTCTTACAACTTTCAGCGCATCGTTTTTGCAAATAGCTTCTCCTCAGTTCGCCATCTCTGGATTACACACCAATCTGCCCTCATTTCCCGTCCCACACTGCACACATTTCACACTATCGTCTCCTCCTCCCAAGGCTTCACCATTGGCACCTCCCCGTGGCACGAATCCTGCAAACGCCGCCGCAAGGCCGCAGCAACCGCCTTGAACCGTCCCGCCACACAATCTTACATGCCCATCATATCCGCCGAATGCGACTCCTCGATCGCCGAGCTATTCCACGACAGTCTCTCCGGGCGTGCTCTCGACCCCATCGCCTATTTTCAACGCTTCGCCCTCAACACGTCCTTAACACTAAACTACGGCTTCCGCTTAGATCCCGAGATTAAGGAAGAGAAGGAATTGCTGGAAGAGATCTTTCATGTTGAGAGAGTTGTGAGTAATTTGAGGAGCACGAGTAACAATTGGCAGGACTATGTGCCGTTGTTGAGACTGTGGCCTAGTAGTAAGAAAGAGGCAGAGGAGTATCGGGTAAGGAGGGATCGCTATTTGGGGATTTTGGTGGAGAGGTTGAGGAAGCAGATCAAGGAAGGGACGGATAAGCCGTGTATTACCGGGAATATTTTGAAAGATCCGGATGCGAAATTGAACGAAGGTGTGTCTCCCATTCCTCTCTACCTACCTACACAGAACGTGCAAACGCCAAACCTGCAGCCACAGCCTCAACAACAACTTTCGGCTAACTTGAGAAAACAGCGGAAATCAAATCCATCTGCCTAACCATGGTCTCCGCCGGTCTCGACACCGTCCCTGGCAACCTCATCATGGGAATCGCCTATCTCTCCTCCCCCCACGGCCAAGAACTGCAACAAAAACTCTACTCCGCCATCATGTCCGTCTACCCCTCCAACGACGCCTGGGAGCAATGCGTGCTCGAAGAAAAAGTCCCCTTCGTAATCGCCTTCGTCAAAGAAGTTCTTCGCTTCTTCACCGTAATCCCCATCTGCCTCCCGCGCACATCCACCTCCCCCATCCCCTACAACAACACCGTAATCCCCGCCGGCACCACCTTCTACATGAACGCCTACGCCGCCGACTACGACACTTCACACTTCACCTCCCCCTATTCTTTCAATCCAGAACGCTACCTCAAAGATAATGATGAGGCTAGTGGGGGCGGGACGCCGCATTATGCGTATGGGGCGGGGAGTAGGATGTGTGCGGGGAGCCATTTGGCGAATAGGGAACTTTATACGGCTTTTATCCGGCTGGTGAGTGCCTTTAGGATACTGCCGAGTGAGAGGGAGGAGGAGAAGCCGATACTGGATTGTTTGGAGTGTAATGCGATTCCGACGAGCTTGACGACGGATCCGAAGCCGTTTAAGGTGAGGTTTGTGCCGAGGGATGTGGAGAGGTTAAGGGGGTGGGTTGGGGCGGAGGGAGTGAAGGTGTGAGGTGGGTGAGTGGGGAATGTTGGTGTGAGGAGCTTGAGAATGGGGACTGGGGGATGAATGCTGGGTGGGTGCAGTGGCCTAGAGACAGCTGATGTCTGGCGATGTATGAGTCTCCATTCAACAAGTTTCAAGGAATGCTCGGTGCAGCTTATCAGCCCTATACTATTGGTTAATTACTGGTTTACTACAACTATTCTGGGTAGGCCAGCGGCTCAGCGGTTCTGAAAGCTGAGTTCGCTGGTCCCTTTCCACTTCACACAATTTTCACAATTTTCGCATTACCGCAGTGACGCTAGGGTGGCACTTTCTCCATTTCTCCTTGCACCTCCTTATTTATTTTTTAGGTCCTTGCAGACTTCCTTGGGTAGGTTTTCTAGACACTTTCCCTATTCGGTGGGGGCTTTGGCTGGCGTCTCCGATTTGGCTTCGTGCGAAATGCTGCGGATTTTTTGGCTGCCGCTGGTGTGAGGTGAAATTTTGGATTTTTGCGCTTGTGCAGTAGAAGTGGAGGGATGTTGGGGAAGGGAGGTCGAGGAGAGAGAAGGGATCTGGCTGTGTTGTGGGCTTTGATGGAGGAAGTGAGGGAGGTGTTGGGATGAGGAATAAGGGTGACGAGAGGCGGGAGTACTGGACATGAGTGCATGAGAGGCGTATGGTCCTTAGGGGAAAGTTGGTTGAGAGTGGTACATATATTATTTGCCTCAGTTGACTTTCAGATCGAACGGGTGTCATGGCCCAATTGGTTAAGTCGTTAGATGTCTGGGATTGTCCATTAAAGCTAATAAACTAACGATTTTTCTAATCTGGATTGCCTTCTAACGGAGGAGCTACCGGGTTCGGTCCATTTTGTTCGCCTTCTTTTTTTGCAATTTTTTTTTGGTTTTATTTTGACACGTGATTGCTAATTTGTGCGTCAAGACTGAGGGTGTTTGCGGGCTAACGAGCAGCATTGTAATGGTTGGTGTTGTTGTTGTAAAGAGGCCGGCCGCTGGGAGACAATTTGAGAGACTCTGTGGCTTCTGAAATCTTCTGGTGGGGCGTTATCACTCCGAGCCTTAAGTATCGATTGAAATGTTGTTTCTCCTTTGCGAGCTTTGTATTAGATTCTACAAAAGATCATATACCCGATGAACCGAACATTTGTCATCCTCATAAATCGAGAAAGTCCGAAGTCGCCCAAAAGATCACCCCCATCGCCTCCCCCAACATCGCCTCCGCCTCCCCCAATATCGCCTCCCCCTAGCCCAGCATCAGCATTGCCGCCTGCGCTTTTGCCATCTACCCCTATACCCTCCCCACCACCCCTACCATGCCCATCACTCCCGGCATTCTTTCCTACCTCGCCTCCATTCCCGGAAATTTCTCTACCTCCAGCTTCAGCCTTCGTATCTTGGATTTTTCCTTTCCGGCTCCGGCTCCCCATTCCATCATGACGCCGATGATGATACCATCCACGATGTCTAGACCAACGTTAGCCCCGCGCTCCTCGCGCTCCTTCTCCTCTCGCTCGCTCCCCTCTTGCTCGCTCCTCTTGATATCGCCTCTCCTTTTTCTTTCCACTTCTTTTTCTATCGCGGCAAGTCCGGGCCGGTTTCTCATCTGCTTCGGTCTGTCTCCTGCCTGCTCTGGGGTCGTTGTGGCGGAATGTAGGGAGGGTGCTAGGAGGTCTGCGTTTATAAGACGGCGTAGATTATGGATGTATGTGTTAATAGTGGAGGGGAGGATGATCCGTGGCTGGAGGGATGAGAGCGATAAAGAGGGAAAGGCATCGCTGATAAATATGATAGGAGAGATGGTTGGTGAGAAGTTGATGATCGCGAGAAGGAAGAGACGAAGAGACGAAGACTTAAATGGTGCTCTAGGTAGTGATGTTGCGGCCGTTGGGGTACATGCGTTTGTCACATCGGTGAGGTGACAGGATGAGAAGTGACGGTGGATGCGGTGAGAGTATGCGAGTTCGGAGAGTGGGCATCTCGGACTCATCTGCGTGTTTAGGTGCAGCATATTGATGAGAAAGTTCCGAGGTTTTCTTCACTGACAGGAGTTGGAGTGGTGGTGAAGTCTCGAGGCTTTCCAATAATGCAAGGTGCTTGCTGTTGACGCCTTGTTGCATCACCGCCCCCGGAAGCATCTCCGAGTCCCATCATCTTTCATATTCCTCAGCCCGAATCTCTTTAGTCTTTCTCCAATTCCACCGACCCTCATTATTCACCCACGAGTCAATAAATAACAGTCGATTTCTCTTTCATTCCGAGAGAAGTATGGACGATGTTCATCTCCAACTTTGTAGATGGTGTTGAAGCTGTACACACTTGGCAGCGCCGCTCCGTAGTATCTTGACCTTGTGCTTGTTCAACAATGACATTGCAGCAATGAAAAGGAGCAAAGTCTAAAGAGATTGCACCTAAACGGAGTCGAAGCCGCGACCTTCGAGATGCAGAAAAAAAGTTAAAGCCCACAGTTCATTCACCCGTACCCACACAGCGACATGGTCCTGATACCGGCCTAAGGTTTTCACTCTGTTCCGCTGAGCTACAGAAGCCAGGCTACCAAAGCATTCTAACCTTTTGTTTACGAAAGCCAGATATATGCCCGACTTCTGAGACTCTTCAGTCTGGCCCACCACAGCGCCCAACGGAGATAGAGATACCCACACATACCCTCCCTCCTGCCAAGACCTCAATTCTCATCAGCCCTCAAATGCAACCTCCCCTCAAACTTCTTCCCAAGCCTCTCCTTGCTCACTCTAAACGCCCTCGGCAACAACCTATCCAACCTCCCCCCATCCCGAAACTCCTTCCCATCCATCATCTGCACCATCGCATGTGCACACAGCCAGCAAAGCACCATTCCATGGCCCTGAAAAGCTGCACAAATCCACAGTCCCCCTTCCTCCAACTCGCCAACCAATGGGAAGCCATCAGGAGTAAAGCCCATAATGCCCGTCCACTCCATCTCGCACCGGCCCCGAGGATCATCCAAGCCCCAGCTCCCATCCTTGCCGCCAAAGTATTTGCCTGTGATGTCGTGGAGATAGCTGCTTATGATGCCGTTGAGGCACGTATCGTCCGTAACGCCGTATTCACCCAGTCCCTCGTCTTTCGCTTTCACAAGCCCGCCGCCAATGACCATGCGCCAATTATCCCACCTCTCACCCGTGCCTTCCGCCGGTCGATGCGGCACCATATACTCATACCCATTCTCATAAATAAAACTATACGTCGTATCCAGTCCCTCTTTCGGCATATTGATTCCCGGTCTCTGAGCAGTAACCTGCCCTCTGAGTGGCACGATCGTCCCAACCAGCTCCTTCACCAACGCCCCCGTATAGCCATTCGTAGCCAGCACCACCTGTCTCGCTCTAATCTCCCCTCGATTCGTCTTCACCAACCATCCTGGCTCTTCGCAGAACCCTGCCATCTCTCCATCCCAAACATCAGCAATTTTCTCAACGCTCCTCACCTCCGTGCCTGTATACAAGTCCATATTCCTCTCCAAACAATCTTCCAACACCCCACAAACAAACTTGTACGCATTCAGCCCACCACCCAGATACTTAACCGCACCCTGCACAATCTGCTTCCCATCTGGCGACTCAAAATCCTCCACCAAGAATTTCTTCTTGGCTTCTTCGGCGTCGAAAATCTCATATCGCGCTGCTTTTTCAAGCTCCTCGGGCATAGCTTCCCGCATAGCGGCAATAGATTTCAGCGCCTTCTCCCACTGCCCCTTATCATATATGATATCCACCGTATCCCCGCCCATGCGATCGCACGGTATGTCCTGCGCGCGAGATTGAATACTAGAAATCGTCTTATATTCGAACATCGCAATCTTCTTCGCCTCATCCATCCCCAGCGCCTCCATATTCGCCAAAAAGGACCGATAGGAAGCTGCTTTCGTATGTCCTCCTATCATCATTATACGTTCATCAGCACACAAATTTCTTTTCCCTCAAAGAATCGGAATTCGGAAAGAGCCAAAATACAGACAAGATAAAGGAGCGAGAGAAGTACCGTTTCGACCCGTAGCGCCTGAACATGTTTGGCGCGCTTCCAACATCACAACATGCCTTTCCTTGGGCAGCGGAGATTGTCCGGGCTCAACCTGGTAGAGCAGATTCCACGCTACGCCGGCACCTGAGATTCCACTTCCCACGATCACGATATCAGCTTCTGAGGGCAGTTCCGCACTACTTCGGTAATCTGCGATTTTTGAGGGAGGTGATTGCCAGTAGGAAGTAATAGGCTCGGGGCGGGGGAAAGATGGGATGGTTTGGGCGCGTGCTTCCATCTCGTCGTTTTGGTAGTCCTGCGGCGGCAGGTAAGGTATGGTATCTGATGTCGAGATGGGGATTTGTGGCGCAGTGGACTCGGGAGTGATTCTCTTGTTTGAGGTAGCAGGACGTACGGGATTCAATAGAGATAAACAGAGAGTGTTTTACAAATGAGGGGAGGGGAGAAAGAACATGTGGGAATGAGACGGAGAAGTTTATCTCCGGCTTTTGGGGGCGAGGAAACGGAACGAGAGTGCGTACTTACTAACTTTCGAACAAGCAATTCATCCGAGAAGGGAAAACGGCTCGATCGCATGCCATATCGTGAGATAGAGAGGCTGTCTGCGACTCAAGTGTGGTGTTCCCCAGGAAATCGTCGCCTTATCAAGTTATCAAGCTCGGAGGTTTGATATCGTTGTTGAAAAGCTGTGGGTCCATGTCCACGATACCGCACGAAGTGACGAACATCCGGGATGGAGCTGCTAATTCGGGATGGCGCGCCGAGTCCGCGCGACGCTATTCCCGAAAGAGCACATCATGGACCACGAGGAAGAATTGTCCACGTTGCTGGCGTTCTCCTTTAATTCAACTTCCTTCTTCTACAACCTACATCGTCTCAATTGCTGTGAAGCTTTTCCCCAAAAAATCTGGAACTTTGCGGGCCTCGACGCGCCACTACGACCCGAGCTACGAGCGAGGTTAACCGACGAGAGCGACTAGAATGACGAGAACAACACGGCGCAACCAAACAAGTCACGATCAACGAAGATGAAATCCACAAGGAGCAGTGTGTTTCGATTGGATTAGCGAGCGGTGACCCTTCGCAGCCAGCAACATATATCATACACGTCGTCGCCACATATCTCATTGCCAGAGAAAGAACCCCATTCATCGCCAACGTTGCTCCTAGTTCTCCTTCCCACAAGAGATCAAAATCAGGAAGTAACGTAACAATACGAGCACGCCGGGCTGCACCGGCCTCCCAAAAATCTCAGACAAAGATTGTGACGAATACCCGACAAAAAGAAGGAGAGTGAGAACGGATATTCTGCCATCGCACTCGCTGAATGGAGTGGAGAGGGCACTTGATGAAGACGACTATGCGTCTTCTTCACCGGCCTTGGCACCCTTCTTGCTCTTCTTGGTTGGTGCCGGGGCGCCTTCTTTCTTGCAGTGTACGATCAGACGGGTCCAGGATTCTTCTTTGTCCCATTCGAAGCCGGCCAGGACGGGGAGTTCGAGTTCGTCGTCCTTCTGTATTGGCACACCGGACCATCAGCAAGTGCTTTTCTCCGAAGTTTGCGCTACTCCGATCTTTGACAAGGAGAAGAAGGAGTGGCAGATGAAGAGTGGGGAGGGAAATATTGATGGAGGGCATACCTTCTTGCGGAATTGCTTGTAGATGGCATCTAACGCATCCTTGATCGTCACGCCTTTCAGATTCCGTGCAGTCACTTCGAGGCCGAGTGGGAAGTGTAGGTCGATCTTCTTGACTGGTGGTTCGGAGAGCATCTTCTTGAGGATTTCTTTGTCCTCGATTGTTTGAGGGGAGGTGTTGATCTTCCTGTTGAGCAAGTACAGCGGTAAGCAAGTTTCTTTCTACAATCAGTATTCGTCGTTACTATGCGCCAACGACAAGCATCTCAGCACAGATTGATGCTCAAATAGCTGCGTCAAAGCATTGTAATGCTCTGCCGGTAGTTCCGGAAGCGCCGTCTAGGGAGTGTACGTACCAGTTCGTCTTCTGCGTCTCCTTCGCAAGGGTAAGTTCCTTGTTTGCAGCTTCTACATTTCAATGTCAAGTCAGCATCAGTCACATCTCTTCACATCACAGTGCAGAGCTACAAGCTCCTCGAAGCTTGGTTAAGCTTTCTGCAGAGTGAGGGATATGACGAAAGCATGGCAGTCGACGACAAGGCTCACCTAGGTCATTGATGTTCCACACACCGGCCGCACTCGAGCTCGCTCTCCGATGACCCTTCTCCTTAGGCGGGCTGCTCGACAGCCCCTGCACGGCCGAATCGACCTTAGTGAGCGGTGAGGTAGTATCATGAGCATCAACAGCAGCAGACATGATTGTATGAGGTATTTATTTCCTTTGCACTGTAGCTTTGGGAAATAGTACGATGAAGACCTTTTGTAGGATCTTCACGAGGCTTTGATATTGGTTTGGTTTCAACAGATAGAGCTTGGATTCAGAAGATTGATGAAGGAAGAGAGAGAGCGGGAGTTGAAAAGAGGAGCTGGAGCTGAGGAAAGGGGGAGCGGTGCGGGGTCATTGCGGCCTGTATAACGCTTAGCGACTCGTGATCAGGAGCTTAGCATGTAAATGCTTGGGACATGGAGCTTGGGTGCTTCCTTTGCCCGGCCCGGCAGTGTCACACCTGAACATGAAGTCAGACCATTGCCCTGATTGGTGGTCTGAGCTCGGCGCGAGTGCGAAGGTTCCCCGGATTCCTTAGCGGATTGTGGGGTACGTGGCGCTAGCGTACCTTAGCGGCGACCCCTGCCGGCGAGTGAACCGACTGGAAGATGGGAAGTTTCAATACGATATAGGAATTCATTGGAAGTTTTGAAGCAATGGCATTCTATTATTTGCTTATTTCATTTTCGCGCGCCTTGTCGCTATAGCTTAAATTCGGATTCAGGAAATGCGGTGGATGGCAAGGCAGCGAGTGGCAGCCTGTTTGCTGCTGTGGCGTGACAAATGTCCAGGTCGACTGTTCGCTGCATAAAACGCATTGCATCATGTCATGACCAGAACGTGGGATGATTCGGGGAACTCGCACCTTGCTTTGCAGGAACGAAGGGAAGGACCTCACGCGATCACCGATCTGGCCTGCTCTCGTGACTGCTCTTTGGCTGCTTCCACGAGAGCCGAGTTGTCAATGGTAGCATTCTTGCTTTACGTCGATGAGGGGTGCTGCATGTACAGTGAGCTGCCTGTTGAAGCACTGGGTGCATCTGGTGGCTTGGGTTTTAGTCTGCGTTGAAGAGCATAGTATCTTACATTGCAGTAGGCACCCTACGCCGTACCGATTGAGCCAAAAAGTCCACAAGTAGAATAACAGATGCTTATTCTACTCCAGAGCTGGTCTATTGACTTGGGTGAGGGCCGTGACAAGCCACGATCTTTATTGAGTGTTTTGTGGTTGAAGCTATCTGGAAGTATTCCAAAACTACTAGTATGATGGCTTGTCTTGCCTACTAAAAACCTTTTACGACATCGAAGGAATAGTCCTAGTCTGCGCTTTTTCGACCTCGTTTACTCCTCCTCCTTTTACTCCTCCCTCTTTTACTCCTCCCTTTGAACATAGTCACCACATTAAGCTCGTCGATACTACAGTCACACAATACGCTTTCAGGCTTCGTAAGGTCTTTCCGCTCTTTCCAGCTATGAACCTAAGCATTCACACTACTTTAACCCAAGTCACACCCCATTCTTTGCTCTTGCTTCCATATTCCGCTCGTCTTTCCATCTTATAATATTATAATCCAACAAATTCGCCCCTATATCTTCCATGTAAACAGTTCTGATTTCGTGAGTATTACAAACCGATTACTCGAACTTGGAAATGAAGAGGTATACTTGGGTTGATCTTTCACAACCTGTGTTATTAAGCCAATACGGAAGTTTTTTCCTATTCCGTTGCTTGAGAGCGCCATATATTTGCCGAACAAAAGTCGGAAATCCCAATCACTTGGAATATTCCGAGTCACATTATATGTGCACAATTAATCGGACTATTCGAAGTCACCTACACTATTCCCAATTACTGGGAATTTCCGAATCGTCTGTAGTCGAAGACCTATGGCAAGGCTCAGTGGTGAGCTGGCGGGGCCGGAAAGAAGGCTGCAGCAGCTGGGGGCGGGATGGTGTGAAGTGTGAAGCAGAGTCACGCCGGCGGCACGTGGATCGGCCGCGCTTTAGCGCTGGAGAGGTTGTCGACCAGTAAGTCTTCAAGCTGCACAGAAACTTCACCAAAAATCCACTCACCAACTCCTCATGCCCAAGCAACCAGCAACCACACAAAACCTTCACAACACAGCAATCGTTATGGCAGAGTACGATCAAGTCGAGGAACGCGCGTATAATAGGGTTCTTGAGCTCTACTTCATCTACGAAAAGGCCGACGCCAACGACGACATCCGAGAGCAAAGGGAATTCATACGCGCTGCGCAAGATCTGCTCAAAAGTATGTATCCGAATTCCCGGACTCACCTTGGTCTCGTGCTAACTGAAGTAGATGACTTGCAGAATTTCGTCAGACTCAGGGTTCTGATTCTGCTAGGGCAAACGCTGGAAGGCTGGGGAGACATCGAGCTGTGCAGACTTGAAGCAGAGCGGTGCCTCGCCGATGGCTACATGTATCTTGCGCAGAATGGCCTCACTCTCGGCGCGTCACAAACAAAAGCCATGAAAGTGCTCCGTCGGTATCTTGACGAGCTGAGAGACGCGCAGGAGGAAGATGAGGATATGGAGGACGACTATGATGCCAAAAACTATTTTTTCAATTACGAGGAGATGGAGGAGGAGGATTTTCGGGTTGCCTATCTCCTAAGAGACGCGCAGACGGAAGATAGGGCGGCTATGGAGGGATTCGGGGAGCTTAATGACGATGAGATGGAGGAAGACGAAGATATGGAGGACGACTTTGACGCCAAAAACTATTTTCGAGATTGCTATTCCGAAGACGATAAGGACGAAGAGAGCGACGACGATGACACTTCATCGGCAGTTCCAGATCCTTCAGACGTTGCTGATGTCATGGCCAACATGCGACTTACTAAACCGCAGGTGAATATTGAGATCCTGCCCCAGTGTCGTGACGAACCTGTACTGACTTTGAATTCTAGGTTGCTCCGCCCAAGATCCCCATCGACTCTGGCATGACCCACGGCAACTGGCCTACTTACAGATGAAGGAATCAAGATCCAGGCTGGCAAGAGGTACACGTCATTCGCAAGGTGCTGGACCAAGGAGGATCGAGCATGTACCCTAGGGAATAAAGAGATGGAATCCGGATGCAGGTCTGGACTCCTCCACCTCTTGGCAGTCAATCCAACAGAATCATCTTCCCTTGTACCGTGACCTACTTGATATATATGAGCGCCAATTGTGAGTAACAAATAATGGATACCCAAGACTCGGGTTTCTAGTAGGCTTTAGAGACGTCGGAAAAGCATGTGTGCAAAGGGCCGAGGTCGGTGGCCATGAATCTTTGCGTCCTCCTAAGCGTCTGCTGTAAATATTATCTACCAGCCCAGAAACATCTGCGACCACGTCAAACATTTCTTCGTCATTATTCCTCAACAAGTCCATTCGGTATCCTCGGTTATTCCCATAAATCTGGCTCCGGAGATTCTGCGTGTCCTTGATCATCTCTTCATCAGCATCATTCTCAGCCCTTCACTTGAGTATCCCCAGTCATTCCAGAACAACCAAGCACAGCCTCTCCATTTAAAATGCTTGATTCAACAGTTGCATTAAAGCCAAGCACCTCAGATACATGAGCTTGTAAGTCCCCTGGCCGTTTTTGCGTTGAGTCATGTGTGGTTGCATGTAGAAAGACAAAGTCCCGAGAAGTGAGGTTATTCTAACTGCCAGGGGTAGCTGCTACCGCCGTGCACGTGCCACCGTATGTAATTTCCAAGAATGTGGGCCTTCGGAGTCCGGGCAGCCGAATCTGCTGTTGGTGGCGGCCCCTGCGCGCGCTTTGAAACGAGAATTCGCGTCCTGCAGGCTGATCTCCGCCATCACGAGTCCGTTCTCGAGAAGGAAGACGCTCCTCTTCATAGCATTCGTCATGCTATCATAGAGACATATCATATGATAATAATTTCGGATTTATGAGTAGTTACACAGAGCCATATGCCGCCCCAAATATGTTCCCAAATGTTCATACGATCGCCGTAAGACCCCTCATCAGCCTCCTCGCTCTCTCCTCGAAATCCCATTTCTGGCCACCCTGCAAGAAACGCATGGATCCAATCCACCTGGCGAAACGCCCGTCATTTCCATGGGCCTGGATCCTCTCTTGGCGCTGCCTCTGATAAGTCCGTTTGTTCGAAGCCGTTGAAACGAAGGGTGTGTTTATTCTCCGAAAATGTTCTCGATTGATGAAACTCGGTCCTCTTTGGAGACTTGTCAGACCTCAAAAATTCATCCACCTCTGAGATGAGCGGATTCTCAGGGGAAGAGATGCAGCCAGACCGGGGATGCTTATGCTGGCGTTTACATAACAGGTTGGGTGCTCTCTGTTCGAGTCGATCTGTCTCTCTACCAGCTTCATTCTTTTCCTCTTCGTTGCGTTGAGAAGCTTCACTTTGGGAGTCTTGCCAGCTCCTCCACGGTCGCTACCACCACTCTCTCTTTACTGCTCGGTCTCTAGAGCCATTCTTTCGTTTTCTCTAGAGTGCTGGTCCACTCATTTCAAAATGTTCTCAAAATCATTTGCGGCACTTCTTGTGCCTGGCTTACTCGCCACTGTCGAAGGGACGATGGTCAACAAGAGATCAACGGGGGCCTTGACTTCCCTTTCAGAAAAATCAATCATTTGCAATGTTCTTGACTATGGTGGCGTAGCGGATGACTCGACAGACATCGGCCCAGCCATTTCAGACGCTTTCACAGAGTGTGCTTCTGCCGGTGGAGCTACCCTCTATGTGCCTGAAGGCAACTATTCTCGTTAGTCGCAGCTTTCCTCATCTACACAAAACGCCATACTGACTTGAGTAGTGGCTACGGGTGTGACCTTGAGCGGCGGTTCAGCCTGGGCTTTCCAACTCGACGGCTTGATTACGCTGACTTCCGATGGCGACTTTGGAGGAAACGCGATTGTTATTGAGAAGGGCTCCGACGTCGAATTATTCTCCAGCAATGCTCTTGGTGCAATCAATGGCCAAGGATACATTACAAGATCCACCGACTCGAGTCAAAATGCACGCCTGGTCCGCTTCATCGATGTCTCCGATGTTTCTATCCACGATCTCATCCTTGTGGATTCCCCAACCTTCCACTTGGTCTTGAACGATGTCTCAAACGCTGAAGTCTACCACATCACCATCCGCGGACCAGATGTTGGAGGAACTGATGGCATTGATTTGATCTGCGATGACAACTGCTATTTGCACGATATCGAAGTCACCAACAGGGATGAGTGCATCTCAGTCAAGTCGCCATCGACCAATGTTCTCATCGAAGATGTCTACTGCAACCACTCTGGTGGCATGTCCATTGGATCCCTGACTGCGGATATCGACGATTCAGATGACGCTGCGGCCGTTTCCAACATCACCATGAGGAACATCTACAACTTCGTACAGCCTCCCGCCCTCCCATACATATCCAAACCTTGCGCTAACGACTAAACTAGCAATCCGTAGAATCCTTGATGATCAAGACTTTCCCTGGCGGCTCCGGAGCAACTGGCTACGTGAAAGACTGTCTCTTCGAGGTCGGTCCCCTTCCAGTTATGACGCAACTGTCTCAGCTCGTGGATTGCTAACATTGATGCTCTAGAACTTCTGGGTCTACGATACTACTTACAACCTCGATATTGACCAATACTGGGAGGAGACTACGTCTCCAGACACCGGGGCTGTTGCTTTGAGTGGTCTGACTTTCCGTAAGTTTTCCCTCTGTTGCCTGCTGTATTTTGTAGGTACTAATTAGAGGACAGGAAACTGGACTGGCACGGTTGACGACGGTGAAGAGCGTGGCCCTATCGTGATCAGAGGTGAGTAAATTTCCTTCACGTATATCCCAATATTGCTGCGAGGTGGTGGGTCTGGTCTATCAGGCTCTGGTTACCTGAGTCACGTGTGGCACGTGCGGTGGTCCATGGCTGCTGCGCTCCTTTCTGTCTAAGCAACCAAAGTGGATGCACACAGCTGCCTACAGACGATATCCAAGTTCCTACACCCGTTATTTTCAACACCTTCCACGTCAAAATGGAGCAGCAAGCTGACGTATTGATCAAAAAGGTTCCGACATTGTACCCGTCACAGACATCACCCTCGAGGACTTCAACTTCTGGGACCAAAACGGCAGAGCCTTGCTCAACCAATGCAAGAACGTCTACGGCACCGGCTACTGCGCCGAATCCAACGTCGAAGGTCTCGAAGCCACCGCCCTCGCAACCTTCACCTCAACCGTGACCCAAGCAGCCGCTACCATTGCCGCTACCCCTACCAGCCCAGCTTGGGGTATCAGCGGATACGGAACCACGGATCCCATTCCAGTCTACTACCCCACAGTCTGGTGGAGCCCAGCCTCCGCCGGCGTGGCCGCAACCACAAGTGCTAGCAGTGTGGCGAGCAGCAGCATTGCCATCTCTTCAGATGTCAATGTTGCTGTGAGCTCTTCGTACGCGGCTACTACGACTACCCCTGTTGCTAGCTCTTCCTACATCGCTCCAGCTTCATCAGTTGTTGCTGTCAGCTCGGTCGAAGCTGTGGCTAGCAGTGCTGTTTCCTCCCCGCCTGCGTCTTCGTTTGTCACTTCTGTCGTGGCTAGCGCTGCCCCTGTCGCTCCATCCAGCGTTGCTCCCTCTCTCGTCCCCTCCGCCAACCCCTCTTCCGCCGCTTCCCCCTCCGGCACAGTCTACCCCGCCGGCGCCCCTGGTGGATTTTTTCCGCAGCCCAGTGGCTCTGCTTCTCAGCCTGGGCAGCAGGGAGGCGCACAGGGAGGTGCACCGGCAGGCGGAAATGGATTCGGTGGATTCGGCGGTCAGAATACCGCGGCCGGCAACGAAGATGATACATGCGAGTTTTAAGTCGAAAGAGAGTTGTGAAGGTCAGGGGAGAAAGAGGTTCTGAAAGTTCCCAGCGAACTTTACGGATTCGCAGTGGTGGTGTGGGAGGGAGAGTTGGTTTTTAGAGTGTATATATTGGTTTTTTTAATTGTACAAAGAAGATTGTTTTTGCTTTGAGCTGAATTGGAATTGTGAGCGAGTTGTTTTGAGAGGTTGTGAGATTGGAAGAGGGGAAGTTTACTAGCAATGGTGGCTTTTTGGAGAGGTTTGCAGAGTGGGTGTTCGCGGTTTCTGCAATGGTTGACTGGGAATATCGATATTCTGTGAAGCATGTGGCGAAGTTACTAGATCCCCATCCCCAGATCTCGGGCTTGCTGATACGCGGCTATGTGTGGAAGGCTCGATATTAGTCTTGTGCCGTAAGAATCGCTCAGTGGTGTGCTGTTGGTCGAGCCGTGTCGGCGTTACAGGCATTACAGGCCTAGCTTGACCAATTAGACTATTGCCAGCCCTAGGCTAGCGTCTCAGTCGCTTGGTTCGGCAGGTTGGAGTCTCAAAGCTGCACTTTGAATAACTAGGAACTGTTCAAATAATCAAAGAAAGATGTGCATAATTTTCCCCCATTGGTATCCCGAACACTACTCCGTTGCTAGCCCGACTGCTAAAATACAGAAGATACCGAGATACTCGAGATACTAAGCTCCGACTATGCCTGCTGGTTCAGGGCCAGTAGGCAGTATCCGGAAAAGAGCATTCTTGGACTTTGCGACAAAGAGATCAAGAGACCAAGGACAAGTGGCGAAATAGAGCTTCTCGCGCATATTGCTGCCCGTGAGACGCAAACCGGTACCATCTTGGATAATAAGATGCTCTTCATACCAGTCCGTCAAAGGCTGCCAATCATCGCGAAACTGAGCTGGCTTGTTCATGAGCCGCATCTCTAGAATTCCACAAAATTTCGCATCGTTAGTGCCGTCAGCGAGATCTATTGTGGTGGCCTCTAGCTCCACTTTCGCATCTTCATTTATGCGGGCCCACATTTCTGAAGTGATGTTTTGTACATCACAGCCCGAGTCGTCGTGAACGTCGATTTCATACCTTATTTCCTTGTCAGGTCCGCCTGCGTCCGGCGATATTCGTGCTCGAAACTGGGCTCCGATCTACTCCATCCTTTCATTCAGAGAACCATTCTAGTTGGATACAAACAGCAACACTCACTGGATGAAACATACCACGACGTGGGCCATCTGCAAAACGTCCACTAGTGGCCGCCATGTGAACGGCAAATCCTCCCCCAGAGTTGATTTCACCGGCCTCGTTCGCCGATTCGTCCGATTGCTTCGAGTTTGAGGAACCTCTAGTACGACCGGCCGAGACAGCAACACGCTATACAACAAAATCGCAATTAGGTCCGATGCCTTGGACTTGGGAGCTATGTTCTTACATCGAAAATGGGATGACCTCCTATCTCCTCTCCTCTCTTGAACATCTCACTCTTGTGGCCCCTCCAAACCTCATTGGCACCGGTGAAGGTGTAAACACCCTTGTCAGGGGCCGGAAGCTCTCCTCCTTGGCGATAATAGTCGATGATTCGGCGATACGCCTCTTCCCACAGTCGCCGGAGCTTTGGCGCATCCTCTCGGTCTACTCCTCCTGGCTTGAAGGCTTGAGGAAGCCCCTTGATTTGTAACTCCTTGATACGGATTCGGGCCGCGCGCTCCTCATCCGGGGTTTTCCAGGGAACTGGCTTGTCCACGAATTCGGCCAGAGTCTTTGGGAGCAAAGACATGGAGTGAAGAAGCAAAGCCGAAAAGTGATGAGAATGGGGTTTTTTGGCATGTCGATCTTGTCGATCTTTGAGGAAGGTAACGCGGAAAGATTGAAGCAAAGACGGAAACGTGAGCGGTCTTGTCTACAGTCTTCCGAAAACTTGTCGAGATTTGGATGGAGTAGATGGAAATGTGAAGGTCAAGTTGGAAAAGTGAAGCTAAGGAAAAAAGGCCCCACTTTATATAATACGAGCAAATACTTATCTCTTATCGGCAAGCGCCCATGTCAGCAGATCCAGCGTCATTGAGACGGCTCGTCAGCCTTACGGATGTGTAACAAGCGCTACTATCCATTCGATAGCCGCTGAAGACTCTCACATTCACAGAGTCACAGGTTGTCACAGTTGCTTGTAGATCAAGGTCGAATCAATTTTGTGAGGCTGGCGGAATTACGGAAATGCTGCCGGGCACAGGCTTCTGCATGGCAGACAAACATCCTCCCCCAAGAACCAATTATCCAATGAAATGGTTGAATACTTCACCACTCATTAGGAATGACTTTTACGCTTCCCAAAGATATACTATATTCTGTGCAACTTTGTATTGCCAATTTCTGTATCTGAAGCGCAGATTACAAGCCATATACCTTAAGATTGATCATGGAACGGTGGTTGCGCGGCTAGGCGGCTAGTGCTACTGCTATGCGGCTTAGAAGTAACGAACAACGAGGAGTACATGTACTGGGTGTAAATGGTAAATTTCAACAACTTTACTGCTATGTTAGCCCTCAAGTGTGCCTTATCAGAAATGATACAGTAAGCCGAATTAGAAAACTTGAGTACATGGTCAGAGAACGTCAAAAGCTCCATGATTTGCCATCTTCATTGTTGGGAAACAACTACTTGAACATTTACATAGGGTAAGTTGGGGGGTATGTGGGAGTGGCGGAGTGTACATCTCTGAAGGGCGCCAAAGATCAGCACTTGCTAGGTGACTATGTTGGCGGTGCCATTGCTCTACAGCTGAAACGAAAGGATCCTGCTGTCGCCGCTCACGCTGTCACAACAAATGTGAGTCACGCTGTGAGCTGTTATTCCGATATTCGCGAGGTGACAATTGTGATAGTGACCTCGATGCAGGGGCCTGGGGGTGATTCGCGAATACGTGCCTCAAGCTGGATTGGATTAGCTGGGATGAAGTAGATGAAGCGTGGTGTGACTCATGCTCCCTGGTGAGAAGATCAGCGGCACTGGCAATCCTGGTGACGTAGTAAAGCTCATCACCTCTGCCTGCTACCGCTGCTCTACTCCCTGTACAAATATCGTCTGACTCACCGCCATCTTCCTCGACTCTTGCGAACCCCATGTACTTGTGCCGTAAATTAGTGTGTGCTAGCGTGGTCTGAAGTTCCCAGTATAGCAGTTGGAATGCTTTTCTTGGTATTTTGCCCTATAAATTGGTTAAGTGGCCAATTGGATTTCTGAGAAAGATTAATTAAATGACATCAATAGCATATGCAGGCACGTTGATCACTTGGGAATAGCCTCAGGTATTTGCCTCGCATTCGGCTATTCCGCTGAATGGCCGGTTTAAAGGACTCCTGTGGCCACAACGTGCAGAAAACCACGCTAGCACACACTAATTTACAGCACAAGTAGGCACATCTGGCTACATGATCACGCGTTCGGGCTATAGTACCCCCCTATCCAGCGACGCTGCTGGAAGAGCGCCACCACATTGGCCAGCTCTGATTCGAACGATGACAGAGTGCGCAATCTAGCATACGAATGCGACGGTACACTCTATATCAGATACCAGTGTTCTATCTCAATCAATCATTCCTGTTACGGGGCTTCGGGCCCGCAAGGGGCCTTTCGGAGGAAGGTTCCTCCGTAGATGTTTGTTTGTTATTTGTTTACGCGCTAGTAAGCGCCAAGGTAAGCTAAGCCCTTAAGCAACCGATCGGAAATCCAGCCAGCTACTTAAAATAGCCATACCCCCGTCCCCTCTTAGCTCTTTAGTCTTATTTATCTTGTCGTTACCTCGGTGTCGGTCCCACGTGACCCCTCCTTGAGTGCCCGTGATAATTCCAGCTCAATTACCGAGAGCTTCCTGAGTTAACAAACCCAGAGGATGCAACGACAGTTCACTTCAAAACCGAAGATCCAGACGCAATCCCATAGCCCTCAATCTCCGACTCGTCGTCCTAAGTTTCGTCAGCATTCCTTCCCTCTATCACACCAAAGACCTCATCCACAAACCGTCAGCAAAGGCGCATCATCAGCCAGCGACCGCGGTTCTTCTGCAGCTTTTGTAGTTTTCTTTCCATCTAGGGGGTGTTCCTTGATAGTGATAGACAGTAAGAAAGCCGCCACGGAAAGACCGATCGAGACGCCTAGAAAGGAAGTCAGCAGGTATTTCATAGTAAAGCAGGCTCGATTTTGGGGACGTACAGTGTGCGTAGCTGAGACTTTCTATATAGCTCTCCCTAACTATTTCCCGTAAGGCCGGATCCAGCTTTGGTATACTTTTCACATCGGAGAGTACATCCTCAATAATCTACAGTTCACATCAGCAACAATCTCAACATAACCTTCTAATTCACCTCGAGATTGTAATATCGGAATTGCCGCTTACCTTCTCAGCACCAGGAAACCGCAGTTTCTGCGTTAATGAATATTGCAAAGCGCCTTGTTGCACGGAGCTACTGATAGTAATTCCAGAGATCTGGGCCAAGCTGAAGAACAAGTACATGCCAGAAGTGGCCATTGCCATGTCCTGCTGTGCGATATTAGCTGTCAACAGAACAAAAGTAGCCGAGAGTGAGGTGCCAGTTGCGAAACCGCCAGGAATCTATAGTGTGTTGATTAGCCGGTTTCTTTGATGATTCGTATGGTACCTAGTATATACCGTTTCGAGGACCTCGAGCCAGGAGGTTTGCCCACGCCAGGTGAGAAAGAGGAGGAAGTAGGTGAGAGCGCCGAGGACCGTGCTGGCTACTGTCATCCACTTATAGCGCCCGGTTCTGAGATACTTTGTTAGTAGATGGTGGCTTGAAGGGAGGGGAATCGAGCTAGGGGAGCAGGAACGGGACGAACCTTTTGATAAAGTAACCAGCTAGCAAAGCGCCGACTGTGTTGCCTACTACGGTGGGGAATAGGTAGGTCCCTGCTTCTGAATTTGAAGCGTTCTTGATTACTTGGAAGTAAAGCGGGATAGCAGCAAGCATCTGTCGCAAATTAGCACAAGATCCAACCAGTACTCACAATTTCATCCCCCATTTCCCCTCCTTTCCCCTTTCACCTTCCCCTTCTTCTTTCCCCGTCCACTCATCTTTTTTCACCTCTCAGTGCCTCCTCGCCCCGAGAAAAAATATAGGAAAACATACCGCAATCTGAGCAGCAAGCTGGAAAAAGCTAATCAACCACGCCGTAATCACATCCCTATGCTTCAGCAGCCGATATGGAAAGATTGGATCCCTCGACCAGTTCGCCTCCACGTAAAGGAAAGCCGCAGCTATACACACAGCGCTCGCCAATAAGACCCAGATCCACGGTTCAGACCAGGGCAGTGCTCGGCCACCAAGATCGAGGCCGATTAGAAGGGCTACTATGGCAATGCTCAAAAGAGTAGCACCGAGCCAGTCTATTTGCGATAAGCTCTTCTGAGAGGCGGAGGGAGAGTGTTTGGCGGTGTGGACAGGTAGTTTCCAGGCTACGAGGATGAATGCCAGGGTGATGACGGGGACTTGGATCAGGAATGAGCCTCGCCATCCGAGAGCATCCGCCTAGCGTTTAATAAATGTAAGCAGTCGTCCACCTAAACCTCACGCTTTTTTTGCCTACCGTCCAACCTCCTACAGGTCCACCCAGACTACGACCGAGAGTTCCGACGACGTTTGTGTAGGAGCGCCAAGAAGCGATTTCGATGACGGGGACGAGATCTTGGGTAATTTTTAGTAACAATCTCACATAGACTTGTGGAACGCCCTACCAGTAATTATGATAGATACCACCACGAGCATACCTCAAAGACAAGTTAGCTTCAGGGTTGCAACAGCTTTGCGGTTGGGCTCAGACCTGCTCCGCCGATTCCTGATATCACGCGACCTAGAACTACCTGCCAGAGTTCTTGACCAAAAGCACTGATAATGTCAATACTTGGTTTGCAGTTGGGAATTATAAAGTCCCTTTACTCACCAGACTAGACATCCTATAGCGAAAATAGCATAAGATGCTAGAACGATGGGTTTTCGTCCATAGATATCGCTCAGTTTTCCGGAAATTGGTTGAGCTACCGAAGATGCAACGGTGAAGCTGTTGATGAGCCAGCTTCCGCTTTCTAGTTGGCCGAATTGAGAGGAGATGCTGCCATAAATTGCAACAACAAGAGTAAAATCGACATTGGCAATGAAGAGGCCTTGGCGGAGAGAATGTCAGTTCATTTCTTGTGGTATTTGGACAAAACCAGGCGTGACATCAGGTTTGGGGATTGAGAAGTTCCATCTCTCTCCGTTGCGGTCCCGCAAGAAGTATCAACAGCCGCGAAAGGAGAAAGTGATTTGAAGCATCAATCATGGCGATCAGCTCTCCTTGACGAAAACCCGTATATGGTCCTGTGCTGAAACGGATGACTGGAAGGAGCTTTGATGAATTCAAGCGTCCAGAACCTGATGATAAAAGCAGAAGCAGAAACAGAACTTGTTCTCCTCATTCAGACGAGAAGATGTTGAAGCACGAGTACAGGTCGTTCGAGGTACTGACGCGAAAAAAGGCTCACTGGTCGCCAAATGCTCTTGAAATGTAGAAACATGCAACTCACCTATCAATAATAGTCCAATAATTCCAATGACACTTCCTTTGCTTCGTTCAGGCACTTCCTGCTCTTCCGGAAGCGCCTCTGGAGTTTGCTGATAGCCATTTTGCTCGGCAAGCAGTGGTGCTCTCTCAGTCGGTTCGCGTTCACAAACATTTGCCTTGTTCTGCTGTACCGCCATATCGACAACGTCTTTGAGAAATAGTAGTGATATGGAGAAACGAGATTTCGCGCATTTCCTCAATGCAGTCTCAAGTACAGGGCGAAACAAGAAGGCTAAGAATTCACAAGGCTTGATGTTTCCATCCGGTGAAGCGGGAAAAGAGGAAAATCCGACTGAGGGACGGCTCACCATCCTGCTACATGTAAGCGTACTTATTCGTCGAGCAATATCGCAGACACGGCTCGGTAGTCTTCTTTCTCGGCCGAAGCCCGTCATCCTGCTCGTGTTAGAGGTTCAAAAGGAGACAAAGGCCGATTATTGCGCGAGGTGAAGAGTCGAAGACGCAATTGCGATTGCGGGTCCATGGCTTGGCGCTGGCGCATCAATCCCTGCAGAAAATCCGTGCCAAGCTTTCGACAACCCAACCACCTCACAGCCTTTCAAACAGCCAAACTTCAAAGTTCAGCTGCCTTTTCTTATCGCGAAACTTTAACTTTGCTGCCCATAATCATGCTGCAGTTCCTGAGCCATGTGCTCCTCTTATCCGCCGTTATATCGCGCGTCGCCGCCGACGAACAGGTTCCGCTGGGCAAACACGCTGCTCAAAAGCCAAATATCGTCGTAATTTTGACGGATGATCAAGATCTCCATATGCAATCGCTGGATTACATGCCGTTGCTGAAGAAATACGTCGCTGATTATGGGACTACTTTTACTCGCCATTATTGCTCCACGGCTTTGTGCTGTCCGTCAAGGGTCACGCTGTGGACGGGGAGATATAACCATAACACAAACGTCACGTGAGGCAGTTTCCAGATCAGGGTACACAAGTAATGTGCTAACCAAGTGTTAAAGTGATGTGACACCTCCGTATGGAGGATATCCAAAATTCGTTGCCGAAGGCCTCAACGATGCCTGGCTCCCGGTTTGGTTGCAGAATGAGGGATATAGCACCTTCTACACGGGCAAGGTTCGTTTCATTTTCCTATTAATTTCTTTCTCTCTCAACCCCAAGCTGAACTTCTCTCGTAGCTCTTCAACTCCCATACAGTCGCCAATTATGACTCCCCCTATCCCGCCGGCTGGACCTCTTCCGATTTCCTCCTCGACCCCTTCACCTACGAATACCTCAACGCCACCTTCCAAAAAGACAAAGAAAAGCCCGTCTCTTGGGAAGGTTCCTACTCGTATGTTCATGTTCTCTGATGAATTCTATTCCCTGCCCCATGTAGAAAATGAAAGTTGGAACTTGGGTATGAAGACATGCCTGACCCTGTGACGAATTTAGTACCGATGTCCTAGCTCATAAGGGCTACCTCCTCCTCGAGCAAGCCGTCGAACTGAACAAGCCGTTCTTCCTAACCCTAGCTCCCATAGGCCCCCATTCCAATGTCGCCCACGACGCATCGCGAAACGCCCAAGGATTTCCCGAAATGACTGCACCTGTTTCTGCAGAACGTCATAAGCATCTCTTCCCCGACGCCAAAGTCCCACGCACCGAAAACTTCAATCCAGACACTGCCGGCGGCGCAGCATGGATTAAGCATCTAGGTCCCCTGAACGAAAGCCATATCGAATACAACGACCATTTCTACCGCAAGCGCCTCCAAGCCCTCCAAGCCGTCGACGAGCTAGTCGCCGGCGTCGTCGAGCGTCTACAAACCTATGGTATTTTGGACAACACGTATGTAATCTACACAACAGACAACGGCTTTCACATCGGCCAGCATCGGCTGCCTCCTGGCAAAGAATGTGCATTCGAAGAAGATGTGAACATCCCGTTTATTGTGCGAGGTCCAAATGTGCCCGTGGGTCATACGGTAAGCTGTGCTCCCAATCTGTGATAGAGGAAACATTGAATTCAAAAAGCTAATGAAAGTTTGCCAGACAAATGTAGTCACAGCACACGTTGATTTTGCTGCGACGATTATGGATCTGGCGGGAAATAAGTCCAGTATGGATTTTGACGGAAAGCCGATTCCGTTGACTGCGAAGGAGATTGAGAAGGAAAGCGAAAATCGTCTGGAGCATGTGAATGTGGAGTTTTGGGGCATGGCGCTTGCAGAGGGCACGGGAGGATTCTCGTTGGATGAGGGCAAAAATGGTATGCTCATTGACAATGTTCTCTTCACTGCCTTATCCGCTGAGAAAATGATGTTGGGAATGTGGACATGCTCTGACCCTGTGACAATTTAGTGTACTTTGGCCTCAACAACACATACAAGGCCATCCGCGTCATCGGCCAGGGTACGTTTCATCTCAAAAGTATTCGAGTCTTATCTCCATTTACTAATAATTTTAGACTATGACTTAATGTACTCAGTCTGGTGCACCAACGAGCACGAGGTAATTCTCCCCCTAATCACCGAGATCACCCAGACTCTAACTCCTCATAGCTCTACGACATGACAACCGACCCCTACCAAATCCGCAACATCTACCCATTCGACACCTCCACTCAAACCACGCTCTTGGACCGCCCAATCCAAAACGTAATCCAGCGCCTAGACGCCCTCCTCATGATCACCAAATCCTGCAAAGGCAAATCTTGCACCGCGCCTTGGGACTCTATCCATCCGCAGGGGAGTGTGAAGAGTTTGGCGGATGCACTGAAGCCCGAGTATAACGCGTTTTATGCTTATGTGGGTGAAAATGTGGGGTTCGATAGGTGTGAACTTGGGCATCTTTTGGACGCTGAGGGACCGCAGAGGGTGCCGGTGTTTGATGAGAGGGTGTGGGGTGGCGGTGGTGAGCTATGAGGAGAAGGGAGGGAGATAGAGTTGCGGCCGGAAGTTGAAGATTTGGTATACCAGTAAGGTATAGTAAGAGTCTATGGACAGCTAGTAGGTAGGACTAGGAGAAAAAGCCTGAATTGACTGAACTCTCTAAGATAGTTACAGGGGCTGGTTACTTACACAAGTACCCATCCAGCGCTTCTTCTTCGATACTGGCTGCTTGGGTTTTGCCGTTGACGCTGGCTTTACTGGCCGTGGTTTACTGCTGGCCTTCTTCGATGTTTTGGGGTCGGTTGAGGTTTTGCCTGATGCCTTCTGGATCTGCGTGCTCTGCCCAACCATTACAGTTGCGTCGAGGGAGCTGGAGTCAGAGCTTGAAGCACTCCTGATATATTCATTGGCGCCGTCCGACTTCGAAGAGCTATCATTGGAAGAGCTGGCGGAAGGAGGTCGTTTCGTGCTGCCCTTTTTCTGCCCGACATCTTTCTGCTTCTGTGTGGCATTCTACTTCTCCTTCTGCTTCTTTTGCCTAGCTCCATTTCGTGCTTCGAAAGCACAAAGTGTGCTCCGCTTTAGAGAGTGAAGTGGCAAGGAGGGGTCATGGCGTGGACGTTCTTCGTGGAGTTCGCAATAACGTTGACTGAGCCTGCAACATTATTAGGAAAAGTCAGTTTCTTCGTTAAGGTGACTTTGTGAGGTGCTGCTAATATGAGTAAAACGGTGGGAAAGAGAATACAATTTGGTGTTGACGGGGAAGATATCGATGAAGCATACCTGTGCAGCTGGAGAGCGCGTTGTTGCTTCAAACGCAGATGGGAACTTTGAGTCGAGATTTGGGAGAGCTCGAGGAGGTGCGTTACTGCTTCAAATGTAGATGGGAACTCTGAGTCGAGATTTGAGAGAGCTCGAAGAGGTGCAATGTTATTTCAAACACAGATGGGAACTTTGGGTTGGGATTTGGGAGGGTCCAGAATGTGACCCCGCGTATTGACTCACCTCATCCCCCTCGTGATGGTTAAGATACTGACCCCGCGTATCGATTTACCTCGTTCCCGCTTATGATGGTCAAGATTATGACCCCGCGTATGGGTTCACCTCATCCCCCCTGTCGATGGCCAACGTCGTGACCCCGCGTATTAATTCACCTCATCCCCCTCTTGATAACGAAGATCGTGATCCCGCGTATTGATTCACCTCGTTCCTTTGTGTAATGGTCAAAATTCGTACCCCGCGTATGGGTTCACCTCATTCCCCCTGTCGATGGCCAAGATCGTGACAGCTCGAAGAGGTGCAAACCACTGTTTGCTTATTCTACACTTGCGAAGCGGGACGGGCTGCAGCCTGCACCAGAATCACACGGGCGACCAGTGGAGCATTCGCGTCGTGCCGCCCTTCAATCCTCTACTCCTCTGACCAGCTTCTATTGGCCACACGGTAGCCCTCCTCCAAACGGTTATGAGCCCCCCGCGTGGAATCTGCCACTTTCTCATTAATCTCTTCATAATCCTCCGATCCATCGATCTCGGCAGGTCGCAGCCATCTGAGCTGCAGTCTGAGGTTGACCCCGCACTGCGCCGCGCTAGCACCTCGCTGCCGCCAGCGCCGACGTCAACAAATCCACGTTGAGCGGGGTCACTTCTCCACCACTCAACATCATCAAGCCCTGCAACCACCTCGTTGCAGCGCTCCTTCAGACGCACAACGGCGCGCTCTGTCCCCTCCAGCAAACATAGCTTCAACCTCAACTTCTGCCAAACGTCACCATGGCAGAGTCAGGGTACGATCAGCTTATGGCATCGTTCTCGCGCCTATACAACGATGCACTTGCTCTTTGCAACGACGATGACGACAACGACGATCAAACGGCGGCAAGACTCGCTGCCGAAGAATTGCTCGGAGGTGGGTATCCATACCGAACTATTTCGGCCTCGTATTAATTCATAAGACAGGTCATTTACTGCCGCCATATCATAAAATCAAAACTTTGATTCTATGGTGCTCGACACTCGACTCTATCGAGGATTGGGAAGATATTGAACTTGCCTTGATCGAGGCAGAACGCCTGATGGAGGAAGGACGGCAGGGTCGCGCCCAGCACAACTACACCTACAATGCGTCGGAAATGAGGGATCTTGAGGGGATGCGCGAAAATCTTGAGCACTTGAAAAGACTGCAAAAGAGCGCACTGGGACCTGACGACGAAGACGACGACGTCGAGAAAGATGCGGATACTGAGCTGGATGACGCACGGGATGCCCCAGAGGTAGTGTTGCAGATTTTCAGAAAATAACGATGTGTTACCGAAATCGGTAATTTACCGAAAAAATTATTGACACATTGAAAAAATCGTCACGTGAATGCACAGACCCCCGCTTGTTCCGTGCCCCTAAGCGAGAAATTAGTAAGCCATAAATCCCTAGACCCTATATAGGCCCCTGCTCAAATATACTATTATATTTGGCTAGCCTGTTTTGCTGTTATTGAAAAAGTCGGTTTATTACCGATTCGGTAACAAAACAAAGCATTATTACCGAAAATATATTTCTGCAACACTACCCAGAGGAGGATTCCATATCAAAAAACGACGACATCGAGAAGCGTGCGGATGCCGCCGCCGCCAAGCCCCCCACAACTTCCCCGTCCGTGCACAGCGACCACGATACATGTATCAGTGCTGGCTTAGCTGCTGTGGAACTCAATGACACCTCCCCACCAAACATCATCATCGACTCTAGCATGGCCGACGGCGATACATTGGCAACGGCAGCTCGTGAACGACCGGCGGAGAAAGAAGAGGGAAATGGTCCGATTGGCAAAACAACCGGCGGCAGATCTTTGAGAGTCAGTCGAAGTAAACCAGACACTCTGGCTGCCTATAGGGCCGGCAAAATGGGTGCATTGTCCAAAAAGAAAAGGTAGTAGAGCCGTCCCCGCATGTTCAAAGGTCATAGCTAATTGAAAGCAGCCGCGCTGATACTATCCGCACAGTGTTCAACAGTAGTGCAGGTTGAGCCATACAGGACTTGAGAAAGGCTCCAGCCTGTCGCAAGAATCGAGCGAGGAGATGAATTCAGTCATGGCAGACTGATGAAGACGGTTGATGATTGATAGAGCCCTACCTGTCGGGACCCAGAAAACAGTTCGATACCACTAACTTCTCCCTTCACAAATGAATTGAGACTCCTTGATCAGATACCTAGATGTAATGAGTGCGGCTCGGAAAGAAGATGGTCAATTGCCGGTTTGGCGACTTACCGCCGCTGAACTATGAACACAGTCCACCTTTCCGAGTTTGCCTAAACATCTCCCAAATCTGTATATACGATTACGCCCACGGCCCGCTCCCTGAATCCAAAGCGGTGTAGTTGATCAACTTCCCTCTCATTATAACCATTCTCCTTCACAAAACGTACCTAAACCCCTTATTGTCAATCTCTGTCATATCCATCATCCCCGCTTCTACAGCCGCTCTATCCTCCTCCCCAAGCTGCACCTCCCCCACCCTCGCCGCAGCAACCGCATCCAGCGCCTCCTGCTCCCTATTCCTCTTCTTGTTCACCATCCACATATACACATACAGCACCGCCACCGCCGCAAACTTCACCGTATACCCTACCAACATCGCAATATACGCTCCCGTATAATCACTCCCACTGCTCGGGAAAGTCTGGGGTCCTGGATAGCTAATTAGCACAGCTGATCGCCCTCGGCCCCGCTCACGTTTATTCAGACGTCGTCAACACCGATGGACTCCAATCTGCCCCTTTGCAGCTTTGGCCGTGAAGCACAGCAGGAAGGATTTGGAGGCATTTGTCCGCTAAGGGGCAGATCGGAGCCCAAGCTGAGTGCGGGCAACAGATTTTTAAAAATTTGAAAAAAAGATTTAATAGTAAAACTTGTTTTTTTCTCACCAATAATATTGCCCACGCAATAGCCCACAAACAGCAGTCCAGCAGTAAGCTGTTTTTTCGTATACCCAGCCACGTTGCTCGAAATCATTGTGAGGGACATGCTGAAGCCCAGGCCTTGGAAATAGCATAGCCACAAAGCTACCAAGCGTCCCCATTTGTTGGATTCGGGGAGTCCGACTAGCATCGCGGAACCGAGAATGCATATTGCGTTTGCAACGAGCATCACAGCACACCGACTCACGCGCGGCCAGTAACTGCAAATAAACCCACCGCCCAACAAGCTCGCAAACTGAATCGCACCAGCCGGGATCTGCATATACTGCGTCTGCAGCGTATCATATCCAAAAGTCTTGAGAATCAAGCTCGTAAAACTCGTAATTGCCGAGTTTGGAATCTGCGCGCCGACGGCCATGATGAATAGGATATATGTTTTTGGGTCGGTGAAGGTTTGTATGACTTGGTGTTTTTTGAAATGGCGGTTTTTGACTCCTTGGCGGTTGCGAGAGACGCGGGCGACGGCGACGTATCGTTCGCGGGGGGTGAGGAATTTGGCGGTCGAAGGGAGGTCAGGGAGGACGAAGAGAGAGACGAGGCCCCAGACGGTGGAGATGCTGCCGAATATTAAGAATACGTACATCCATTGGGCTAGAGCGCCGGTGGTGATGTGTCCGACTGCCTGAGATGGATGTTAGTCTTAGTCTGAGATAGTAACTGCTGTAGGATGGAAGTTTGGCAGTCTGGCAGGGCTTCTGAGGTTCCCTGGGCACTTACATAACCTATTAATCCGCCGAACATGGTTGCTATGCCGTTGGTACAGTACCAGGCTTCGAGACGGAGGGGCTGCTCAGGGGTTGTGTACCACATGGACCTTCATTGCTGTTAGCATGGATACAGCAGACCATGGTTGACGATGGACGGACATGATGAGAACAAAGCCAGGCGAAATGGCAGATTCGAGCAGTCCGAGGAAGAACCTATTAGTGGCGATTCCAGCGAAGGAAGTGCAGGCAGGTGTGGTTAATAAAATCATGCCCCAGGCGATAGTCGTGTAAGATATGACTCTGCCCAGGGGCAATTTTTGGAGCAGGTAGCCAGCGGCTTTAAAGATATTAGCTATAATCCCGTAGTTATAGCACACATGTATTTCAGCGTTTCCACATACGTATTTGGGCAATGAGGTAGCCGAAATAGAATATCGAGCCTGTAAAACGCGTTAGTTAGCCTCGTTGATACTTGAAGTCTCCAGATAGTATATGTGAGGGGGGTTTTGGGTAGGGGAGGCCGCGAAAACGTACTTAGCCACGAATAATCGTCTCCAACCAAATGTGTATCTTCTTTTAATCCATATACACTCGCGAAATTGATTGAGTTCTGGCAAGCTTGGTTAAAATGATATTCCTTCCTGTGACGGGTGGAGCTCAATTACCTTGTCCAGATATTGAAGCAGATATGTCACAAACAGAACCGTCTCGATTCGTAGATCAATTTTACGAAGGACCCTTTTCGATTCTTCGGGGAGGATTTCTTCGCCTTCGAACTGCTTAAAAAGCTCATAGTTGTCGTCTAGATCGGCATTTGATGCTTCTCGAGAAATCTCATCGTTCGCAGAAGTTGAGGCGGCTGGGGACGAATGAATTGCCCCCTTGGCTTCGATATCCGCCATCTTGAGGTAAGAATGTGCGACAAGTCTTGCACAAGCAGCAAAGCAGTACAAGTAAGAGAGAATGGGCAAATGAAGACTCGACAGCAAGACTTCAGGACGGCAGACCAGACAGGCGCAAAGATCACCGCTGCTCAGGGAGGGAGAGAGGAAAGAACTTGTCGTCAATCAAGTCACCGCAAAACTCTGCAGAACAGACTGAAGAATGGTAAGAAACAGCCCTGGGCTTCCACTTATCTTTGTAAGGAAAACTGGACAGACCGTGCAGACTGACATCGACGAGGCCAAGGGCCCTTTGCTCGACATGGACTCTCCACACATAAAAGCCATCAACCTCAGCTGGGATTAATATTTTCAGCATGGCCGCGCGAGCCCAGTTTTTTACCCACTCGATTGCCAAAGCGATCTGCCACGCTATGGTTCGTAGAAGCCGATTCGTCCCCGAGGCGTATATTTCTGGAGTCCTACTCGTCTGTTGTTGGATATCGGTTCGGGTCAGTGCTGAATTAGGCGATCACCACGGATGGCATCATCAAGATCGCATTTGACGCCAGAGCGGAGTTCTCGGGGTGGGATTCCGAGAATCGCATAAAATATGGATGATAAATATGAAATGCATAAAACCATGTGGAATTGTTTTTGGAATTCTTGAAGCGATATACAGTCTCATCGAGAACGATGGAGCTTCCATGTCGGTCTGGATGGGCGGCTGGGCCATGGGCAGTTCAAGGACGCCGCAAAATCTCCCAGCAAACAGTCCTGTCAGCCAGTGCGCGATTGACTCGGGGCTCAGACTACTCGTCGTAAGCATGCTCCAACAGGTTTGACTGTTTGGGTAACGGGAAAAAAGCAGAGACGTAGAAGCAATTTGAATAATAGCAAAGACTTACGATAGTGGACTGTTATTCCAGTGCCGCAGGGGAAAAAGCGAAAGTCACGATAATTGGCGAATCATGTGACTATGAAATCAAGCTTAGATAATAAGTCTTGGCAGCGCCCAAGCTCGGACCCGCTGCCAAACGTCACACTACTTGGGCTCCCCCAGCCGGACCTTTCATCCATCGTTCACGAAGAAATCAGCATTCATTATTGAATTGAGACCGTCACTTACCTTGGCACGCGACCTGATGAGGAGCGAAATTTCGAGTCGTGCTGCCCCCTCAATGGCCTCGAGATGAGACTATCTGGAGGCCCGACAGACGACGACCTAGAGGATGAGTGTACGACAGAGGACCCGTCAGTGAGTCGTAGCAGCATCTCAGCCCTCCAACATTGGACTGTTCGAGATCCAAGACGGCTACATGTATGTGTGATCTCAATCGATCAATCAAACCACCATCATTCGTCATATACGGTCGCATTTCCAGGGGCCGGAGCTGCTTCCGCCAATCACAGCCCAGCGGTTGTCAAGCAGGAAGGCGATGGGAGTGTTTTGTGCTACATGTCTCTGTTTTCCCCATGTCTCCCCCATGATGATATCATGGCATTTCTGTCATTATGTGCGTTCCAAGCGCTGTCGTAAATAGGGTCAACAAAGCACCAGCTCCTCAAAGCTCACTTCACTTCTTCTCTCTTCTCCACGTCCTCCAATCCCTCTCGAGCAACAGACTGCTTCCCGTCTGCGACCAACTATTCCCAAGCACCTCCTCTTCAAGCAGCCAGACTCGATAAGCTCCAGCACTTGGCAACTGGCAGAACTGTCTTCCTCGAACACAGCCAGTTCAGTGGTCTTGACTCTTCGGTCACTGTAAACGATTCCTCTCCAAGCCCAGCAGATCAACACCCCGAAGCTCAAGCAACATGCCTTCTGCACTCGACGCTCAGTCTGCCAAGGACACCATGGTCCAAGACGCCAAGAAGGCTGCCCCCGCCGTTGAGGGCGCGTAAGTCTCTCCCACATCATCCTCTCCCGCAAATTGCAATTCCAGACCCCCAAGCTAACGTACCTCAAACAGCCACCCCCTCCACCCAGCAACCGTCCATCTCCCCATCGCCTTCCTCCTCACCCACTCCGTTCTTGAGCCCCTCGCCTACATCGGCCGCACCTCTCCCTCCATCCTCCGCTCCCTCGCCTCCTACTTCACCTCCTCCTCCACAATCGCCCTAACCTCGCACCTCTCCCACCTCTCCCACATCTCCCTCTGTGCCGGTCTCATCACCTCCCTCCCTGCCCTGTCCTCCGGCATCTGGGAGCTCTACAAGATGACCAACGGCTTCAAGACCCTCACAGTAGCCGAAGTAACCAAAGAGGAGAACGGCAAATTGCGCACCGCGCTGTGGCATGCGGCTTTGAACGATATGGCCGTTGGAGCTGGTGTGTACAACTGGTGGACCAAGCGAGCAATTGAGGGCTATGTTGGTGGCGGACGACAGGCTGTTGCTGCCGCGGCTATTTTCGCTACCTCGGGAATTGCGGCTGGTCTTGGTGGTGAGCTGGTTTATGGTCTTGGTATGGGTGTTCAGCAGAAGACCACGAAGGAGAAGGGCCTTTAACGGGCTTTGGTTGTATGATGTGATGGATACGCTTTGCCGTTTGCGTGCATGGTGGGGATTTCGGCTATGGCTGAACTCTCGATATGCATGGCAGCGCGTTATGGCATGGAGTTCTGAAATGTGCGGTCCTTCGGTCCACTGTCTTTGTACAGTGGGGAGTGCGGCGCACGAGTCTCATTCTCCTGGTGCTGGACCTTGTTTCGGCCGGAAGCAGGAGCTTTAGGGGGTCCTCAATGAAACTTTGCAAGAACCATCATTTTTTGCACATGAATGTGAAGTGAAGAGCTCGAGTAATTCTTTGCGTATACACTTCTCTGCGCTAGCGGCTCAGGAATCCCCGCGTCGATGATACCAACCATGGATCTGTATGTGCACCCTACTTAGTCCGAAACAGAGATCAAGAATAGGGATAGGGGAAACAATGAGTCGAGATCTGGTTGTCAACGTGAGGCTCTGAATTTCGATTGACGGGTTGGTCTGTAAATGTACCCGGCAGTCTAAAAAGCAGTACTGGAATTCCGAAGCCCAAGGGCAATTAGGGATTGGTGCGTAAAGCATAGCTCTAATAACAATTGTGGCCAATTTGCCTGGTATGGTTTTTATTGCCACCAGAAATACAGTTGTAATTTTTTCTTTTCTTCTTTCGCATTTTTTCGGCATTTTTTGAGGTATAGACAGGGCCTGCGAGAGGTGAATGTTTGTATAATTACCTATGTGAGAAGAGGAGTATATTGAGAAAGTGGCGAACATTCTCCCCCTTCCTTGCTTGTTCCATAACCTGAAACTCTCAGGAATCTCAATTGAGATAAACACAAACATGAATCCTGTAGGCATACAAAGATTTACTCTTTTGAAGGTGATTTTGATTGAATTTTCAAGTTGCGTTTAAACTCGTAAAGGTATGCCAAAGCCTGATTAACTCGCCGTGTTCACGTTCAACTCACAGGTCCAAAACGTGCCTCTGTTTCCTAATCCTCTCGTCGCCCCCACATTTGAATTCCGTGTCTAGGGGAAATAACGTCGTCTTCACATTGAATCTTCGGATTCAAAGGGTCCCCCGTTCCGTCGCCCTCTTCTCGATCCTGGCGAAGGGATTGTGCTCAGCGTCCTCTCCCTCATCCTTGCCCTCGATTCTCCTGCACTGATCCTCTTTCCCTTCTTCGCTGCCTTTCGCGCTTCCCGGCGTGCCCTTTCCAAGCGCATAATCTCTACTTTCTCCCTCTCCCTCTCCTCGTGTCTCTTGGGTGTATCGCCATCAGCTTCTCCATCAACCCTGCTCTCAGAGGGAACATCAGATCCAGCAGCAGGAGGTTTTCCAGTCTTCGTCAGCCACAACACCGATGCTAGTAGTAGCGTGAACACGAAATCGGTAGCAGCGGAGATGAGGAAGGCGAGGATTAACCAAGAGGAGAGGGCGCGGATCGAAGGATAAATGAAGGTGGTGCGGGAGCTGGCTTGGTCAAAGCCTTGGGCTCCCTGGCTTTGGTAGACGAAGCTCTGCTCGGAGCTGACCTGCGAAGTCTGTGATGACGAGTCAATCATTAGCTGCGGTGGCGGGAGCAGAGTCGACGTCCATCTTCATGCCATCTTTGGCTCGAGAGACTGCGGGTGGAGAAAGTTAGTGAGGAATCAAAGTCAACCTCAAGTAATTGGGAGGGCGTTTGAGTGCAGACTGGCTGGAACATAGAACGGTACAGGCATCAGGCAGGAAAAACAAGCCGCCGCGAGATTCCAAGTGAAGTTGCGTGGTAGATAGACGGGTGATATGGCCTGGTACCTGCGGGCTTTGGAAAAGCGGGCTGGAAAAGTGCCTGAGGGGTCACCAATATACCAAATTTGCAAGTTGACATCCATCAGTTGAATGGCCTTCTGGCCTAGTTGGCACCCGCATGTCGTTGCGGTTGAAATCCGTTAGCGACGACATGCCACCAGCGACACACCAGAGTGTGGGTTCGACTCGAATTGTCTTTTTGCCTTTTTTGTATTTTTTTTGGCCTTTTTCTGCACTTTGTTTTGCTTAACAAAGATAGAGTAGAGTCGGGGAAGTACGAAGGTAACCACGAAGGTAACCTTGTCGGTTTGCGAGGGCTCTGTCGGTCAATGGGTATGTGTCGGGAAACCCAATACTCTGTCAGTTTCCCAAGAATTCACCAATATTCTTAAAAGCCCACCTCGTCTGTCTGCTGCACTTAAGTCGGATCTAATCAAAAGCGCTGCCGCAGCGCTTCTTCCTCACACCAACCTTTCTCGCGCAGCACCATCCTCAACCCGAGAAAGTCTGCCAGCCTCCCTTGCAGGAAGAACATCCTCCTTCGACCGATCCTTCGACCGACACCATACTCACACCCTTCCCTGACTGAGCGCTATGTCGACCCAGAACAGCGCGCAAGACGATCCCGCCGCCAACATGGGCCCAGTCCGTCCTGAACTCCACACCATGCTCGATTATCATGGCGATGGACGCTTCACCTCGCTCACAGAGGAGGAATATGATTATTACAAAACTGCCTTCGACTACTGCGATCAGCTGAAATTCAACCTCCCCGCATTCCACATGGTCAACGGAATCCGCACCCCCGAAGCAGCGGAGTGCATCAGCAGAGCTCAACGACTCCTCACCGAGCTGCGCCTCCCACCTGTCCTTCGCTGCAAGACCTTGTGGATCTTGGCAGGCGCAGTGGAGGATCAGCATGAGAGCCTGTTCTATGCCCAGCAGGCAAGGGAGATTTGGGAGCGTTTGCGGGATCTTGTGGCGGCCGGAATTTACGGAGATGACCCTCCACAGTGGCCAGAACTTGTCCGACATATAGAAAGCCGTGAAGATTGTGCAGAGACGCTGTGGCCCAAGTTAAGAGGAGATTATGTAGCCGCATATTCAGCTTGTCTTGGGCTTTACGACAAGGCAAAGCGCGGCCAGGAACAACCTGGATGCGCCAACGCAGTTCGGCAACTCCTCGCCGACCCGTGCCTTCCACGAAACATTCGCATCCAGGCCTTGGTTCTCTTGGTAGATGCTCTAGCCGACTTGGATGAGCGTAGGATACACATGGAAGAGGCTACAGAGCTTTGGTTGCAGGTGCGGAACGAAGATGATGATTCACTGTGGCAGGAAGTTGCC
The DNA here is from genome assembly GCA_037179335.1 of Cyclaneusma minus. Classification (NCBI taxonomy): domain Eukaryota; kingdom Fungi; phylum Ascomycota; class Leotiomycetes; order Marthamycetales; family Marthamycetaceae; genus Cyclaneusma; species Cyclaneusma minus. The sequence goes on from JAKZHN010000021.1 coordinate 98,568, forward strand.
GGCATGGTGCTACATTGGATGAACTCTGGGACGAATGGTGGCAGGAGTGTTTGGAGGGGCCAGAGGGAGATTCTGCGGACGTCAATGAGAACATGGACGACTACCTCGCCGCCTACGCCGCCTGCAAAGCCCTCTATCACACTCAACGCCCCGGCTCTCTCGATCTTCCACAACCCGACTGCAGCACCGCCTGTCGAGAACTCCTCGCTGACCGGCGTCTTCCGCTGTTGGTTCGTGTCAAGACGATGGTTCTTCTAGGCTGGTGTATGGATCCGACGACAGACTGGCGTGACATTTGGGTGTGTAGGAGACAGGCCATGATACGTTGGGATCGCCTGGATCAACGTGCCGGAAAGACCGATGAAGAACAGCTAGAGCTGGAAGAGCTAAGGAGGGAGATGGATTGGTTGAAGACGTTGCATTGCGCTGTCCATAACTGCGAGGAAGAGGTGGAGGTTGTTGACATGGCCGGAACGGAGAATGAGGAGAACGAAGAATGGGAGGTGGAGGTTTTTGAGATGGCCGGAATGGAGAATGAGAACGAAGAATGGAGTTGTATGGAAATGGTCGTAGACATGGACGACGACAGCATAGACGAGGACGTCCTCACAGCCATCGACCCGCAGGGAGAGATCGCCGCCAGCTTTGATGGCATGAACCTCCCAAATAGCATTCCCACTACCGCCGCCCCCACAGCCATTGACCCAGACGCAGAGATCGCCGCCGGTTTCGCTAGCATGAATCTGCACAACAACGCCATCGTCAGTCTCTCAATACTCTTCTTTCCCTCGATATCAGATTTGCTGACATACCTTTAGTAGCGTCCTGCGTGATCCCCAGTCTCGCTCATCCTTCAGCATCAATGGCGCTGAAGGAAAAGACTTGCGCCGGAGATGTGCTTGCTCAGGCACTTCAAATGGGTAGCGTGGAAGGACACGGATAACGAAGGCGACGAGTACGGGTCAGCTTTCGAATCCCCGTCCGACTTCCCAGTCGGCTCTCCAGGTGGCGGCTCCCCAGCTGCCAATGCAGAAGCTCCTGCGCCAAATGCCGATGAAGATATCGAAACAGACGACGACGAAATCTCAAGTGGAGCAAGCAATCATGGTCCAGCAGCAAATGGAACAATGAGAGTGAAGGGGAGGATACCTGCCTCCTTATCCTGTCAAACAGCTCGCTCCGCGACAGCCTTGCAGTCCAACAATATCCATCGGGGTACAAGAATGTCTCTCCAACAGTGAAAAAGAATGGCAAAGATAGATAAAAACCACTCATCAAATTCAAAGAAAAGCATAAATGTCCCGCATTCATTCTCTGTCCTTGTTTTGCATATGATGTGTGACCAAGATGATTTGATGTGTGTGTGTAGGAAACGCTCCAACCTCCTACACCTAGATACCGCATAAGCAATTAGAAAAGAAACAAAGCGAAGACAGTAGAAGGAGGGCCTTCTTTACCTTGGCGACCACCAGCAAGTCAGTGACTCGCAAACAGCCACCACAGATTCATTCCCATTTCTGAAATATTCTCCAGAGACCAGGGTCAAAGTCTCGAATGAATATGCGCAAAATCATAGAGTGCCCTACCCAGAGGTTCCAAAAAACGTCAATCTTCTAGAGTGGATAATTTGGGACTTCGTGAACAAAGGTACGCCTCCATTTCCTCACGATCGAGAAAGGGGTGGGAGAGAGCGGCACAGCTCATGGAGTCCTCAACCAAACAATAGGATGGAAGTTAGGAGAGTCGAGACCATGTCCGCGGAGCCAAGAGCAAAAGGATCCGTCCGGTCCGAAGCTTTTCTGTAACATCTGCCTCTGCTGTTAAGTAGTAGTAGAACATTCAAAATGTCAAGGGGTCATTCCTTTCGACCACTTACAGTCGTTTGACAGTCATTTCAAGCCTCGAATCGCGCTCACCTTCCCCAATCGCCATTACGCCACAATGCGCAGCACTCACTCTTCTAAAGAAACATCATGCCGCCTTCACACCTCACAAATGCAAAGCATGCTTGCGCGTAACGCCATTACCATCCCACTTCTCCCGCTCTGCCGCCCACTTCTCCCTACCGCCCTGGCAGCGACGCATCCCGCTCCCGTCACTCTTCAGGTCAGGTACTCTGCGGTAGCACAAATGACAAAAACGCGGCAACGCCAGATTCCAAATACCTCAATCATGACACCTGCCAGAGCACGTGCGCGAATCCCAGAAAGAGCGATGCTTGCGAAGATTGCGGGGAAAGGTGTTACCATTCTGACATATACAGTACATAGTACATACATAACACACAGACAATATGTAGTAGGCTGTAGCTCCAATACGTCGGACCCTGCATGAATGGGATGAAAAGCAATATCAAGATGTCTCTCGGCGTAAGGAGAGACATCGGTCATCGAAACGGTCGGGTCTTGCGTCTTATGTTCTGCAGACTCTGCAGACTTTGTGACATGATCATGGAACTTCGAGAAACCAGCTCGGCTGTCAAAATCACCGAGCCGCGAGATTTGGCGCATCTTTGTGATAGCTCAATATCTCATAATTCGAATGACATTAAGGAGAGGGATACTGGGCTCACATCGCCTTCCGTCGGAGATCAATTTCGGATTCTTTGCAGGAAACAAGGCTGGGCGGCTGGAACGGCTGGACGGGAGAAAAGCAAAGCAAGCACAATATTGGACTGCATGACAGCCGACAGGATAGCTGTGAGGCTGTGAACTGTGAAGCAAGCCGCCCCGCAGATCATAAATCAAATGTGTCTTGACAGGAAGCGAAAAGCAGGATTTTGAGATAAATTGCAGAAGGACAAAGATAGAAACATGATATGACGACGGGACTATTGAATGAGATATTTGAGATTGAGCCTCAGACTCTCAGTGTTGGGTTCTTCTCTTGATTAAAGGAACTTGTTGTGCTACCGTCGCCGTTCGTCTTGGACCTGCTTGAGTCTTGAGACATACCACAGGACTGTCGTCTGATCGGATTTGATCGCATCAAAGGAGTGCAGAATGACATGTGGAGCGAGATGCATTCGAAATCGTCCGCGGAGGACCGAGGAATATTGATAGCTCATTGTTAGGGATCAAATTTGGGAAACAATTATTGGTAAGCAAGCACTGGCTGCAGATATTCTACTTCAGTTTTTGAATATTGTGCTTTGGTTCCTAACCAAACTGAAGAGGAAGGAAACTGGAAAAGATCAACGTTGTGTTAGTTGCTACATGTATTCGGTAGCTTCGTATCTAGCTGCAAACAGGCCTTCCAGAGCATGATGTGGGATTCGGTCATTAAGCAGTAGCAACACATGTTCCGATCGTCTTAACTCAACCTTTCATTGGTCCGGCACGAAAGGTTGGTCCCGTCAGTTTTGCATATGGCTTTCGCGGCTTCCAAAGGATTCAGGAGGTCGCGAGTTTCATTTCTCCAAGACTCGAGAGGTGGAGAGCCGTTTGATGGATAGTCTCATAAGTCATGGGCTTTCTTACATAATACGAGGATCGTCTTCTGTCTCCACGGACCAAAATTAGCACAGGCCAATCATCCGCAGCGTAGGAGCTAGCTCGGAGCTCTCCGTGATTGCAACAGATGCAGAACTCAGGGAGGATCACCGGATGAGACGAAATGCTTTCCTTATCCGGCTGGCTGGTGCAAAGCGTGCCGGGCAAGCCGGAGTCGGTACGATTGTGGTGGTGTTGAAGCAAGAGATATCCGAACGGTTACGCGTGTGGGGGGAGACGTTACCTTGACCGTTTTGGTCGCTAAGCTTTTCTCAGGCATAACAGAGGGGAATAAGGTGTGCCATGTGGTTGAAATTGGCATGTGCATGACAAGGTCGGAGGCAAGGAAGCGGCGTAGTCTATTTCAACGGGGAAAACCCCAGGAGAAGGGTGTCCAAATGGTGCGGCCGGGGAGGAGGCTGGTCTCCTGTGGCCAGTCTGATCATGCATCATGGATGGCACAAACCACCTCCAGCGAGAGGCCGGTCTGGCCGCCGAGCAAAAGATGGGACTTCAGATCCGACGAAACAAGGTCGGCTTCGAACTGATCGCTTTCGCTGCTATCGATCGAAACGGTGCTGTTATGTTGCACTAATGTACCGTTCCATGCAGTAGAAGCTCTCAGTCACACCGGTTCCAACGCAGTTTATGCGTTATTATTGGTGCGGATGCGGAGATGTTTTCAAAGGACAAAGATCTGCTTGTGGCCACTTCGGTGTGGACTGAAGGAAGACCATCTTGCGAGCGAATATGCTATTCCCGGATTAGTTATGAAGCTTGGTGATCTTCAAAATGTAGGATTATCCTTGACGATCGGCTGTCACTTGTCAAAACTGTCAAAAATTAGTTACAACTCAAAATACCTGTGCTGTGGCTGGGCTAGAGTAGAGTACCTGGCCCTGGCGAGTTCCCGCAATCTGGTGGGTGCTCAGAAATCAGATGTGTCAATCCCATCAGATCTGCCGGCCTAGGGTCGCTGTCGACTGTTGGACCGGGAACAGGCCGGTAGACATCTCGACGTCACCTCTCAAACATGCTCCAACATATCCGTCTTTTGGTAGGCAGACACCGAGCTTTGACAACCTCAAAGTCCATGACCGAGCAGGAGTAGAGACCACAAGACTCGGGACTTGTCTCCGGGATGTTCCCGTGTTCAAAATCTTCTGCTCAGGGGCGAGAGAAAATCAGGGAACGCCCCAGCGCTTGGTAAAGCAGGAGATTCCCAATTGGTGCATGTTCCGAATCCGATACTGCAACTTGCGATCAGCATAGGTTTGAAATCATGGAAAGTGCAAGGCTGCAGTGAACGACGACTTCTCGAAAGGATTCATCTGTGAATTCAGCAGCACTGAAGTCGTAGTGGTGTCACACCATCGGTTCCCAAAGGACGGTATTGGGATTAGACGATTAGTCAATGGACATGTTCTTGGAAAAAGAAGCGACGGTGTGGCTGATCATCGTCCTGCACCCTCGAAGGGGAGTTTATCTCCGATGCATTTGCGTGGCCCTGCGGAGATCGAACTTGATTGCGAACGAAAGCGTCGATAAATTGTCGATAATAACATGAATTAACAAGGTTGTACTATAGAGTATAGCACCTTTACCTGACTCTGATATTGCAGCTCCGCACTTCCCTGACGCGCGTGGCCATGGAACTCTATTCTGGGAGAAGGTCTAACCCGCACTGGGATCCGGAGGATTTCGAGTTTGGAAGACTCGCCGTCACACCGCACGAAGAATAATCTAACGGGCACGGCTGCCAGGGTCCTCAGATCTCAGCGGCGTTTTAACTGTCACGCCATCGAGGTGACAGGCCCGGGGCGACCACCCCTTGTGAGCGGCTTCTAGGGTCTGCTCAGCCTTGGATCCGAGAGTGTGGGGAAGGGCCGGGGGCACCATCTTGGACTTGTTGATGGATGACGGAGGCTTCGTAAGTTTGTGGAGGTCGGAGCACTAAGGCGACAGGCCAAGCAGCTTGGGAGCTTTTCACAGGCTTGAAAAGGCACCTGTTTAGCTTGACAAATCAGTGCATCATTCGAGGTGGTGCATCTCATCAATCTGGAGTTCGGACTGGTACACAGCAGGGATTCCTCTTTCTCCTTTCCACACGTGCTGTTCTCGTGCTCAGGCTCGATAGTAGCACATGGCAGGTTTCGTGGTATAGATGAGAGGCGGGGACAGACGACTGCGACTTGAGAATATGTATGTAACAGGCGTTATCGTCGGTGGCAGGTTTGAGGTAAAGTGCCTTGACTGCGCAGCTGCCAGCACAATAGCACGGGCCTGCGTATCCGCTTCGCTCTCACAGAAAATGAATGACAATAAGATCGATATTTGTGAATGGACGCAGAATATGGGCGATTGATGGGAAAAGATGCGGGCTTGGTGGGCGCTCGAAGCTGGTCGCTGGGAGTTGCATGTATGAAATAGTTCAACAATGTTCTGGAAGCCATTTGGAAGCAGTTGGTCTTGGCAGCCTTGCGCTAAAGCGGCCCCCACGACTTCTTTTTTCAGGTAGCGCAGCACAACAGCAGCCTCTGTCCTTGCTGGCCACAGCATGTTCCATTTGTTCTTCATGACAATTTCTTGCAGCAGATGCGCAGAGCGAGCGGCAACCAGCAGGCCACGACTTGCTGTTGACAGCTTCACGTGCGTCCAGTGTCCTCCGCGACGGCGAATTCGCAAGCAGCTGTCCGCCTGCTGCACTTCAGACGGCCAATCCGACATGGTCTGTCATGTCCCGCCTCCCGATGTTGCATAGGCCCCTCGTCCATGCAATCCCACGATCGTGACCCTCGAGGATCTTGGATCAAAGGCGCCCCAGAAACTCGGTCGGGCCTGGCTAAGTCCCCTGGACACCCCGACCAAACCATGTGCATCGCAATCCGAAACCCTGAAAGTTCCCCGTGGGTAACAGAATGCCAATCTACATGAAAGCCATTCGGATGAGTGTCCGTACCTCGACTCGACCAGACCATTGACACAGCTTCCTCTGTGCCAACTTCTGCCGTCTCTTCGAAATGCGGCACGCTCTTTGCATAACACACCGGCCTGCCGCTTGCACCTGGGCTGATCCACCCCACATGAAGGACTCGGAGACGGTCGCATGATTGTTGACGCTGCTGCTCTCCGCCTTCCAAGGACCATCACGATAGACGAAATCGCCAGTCCTCTGCCCAAAGCTGTCATACGTCGCCCTATGTGGCCAACCTGGAGCCAATTGATGGACTCCTGAGCAGAAGGCGCATGATCTTGCTGATTACTAAGTTCGTCCGTCTGTTTCGCTCCGGATGACGACTTGAAAACTTATGCATCCACATATGTCCATGTACACTGTACCGAATGTGCTTCATCCCTGCCTCTGCTTCCCTGCATTCTGCAAACGCCGAAGCGCCAGCGATCTAGCGATCAGCACAGGCTTCTTGCATCTTCACCCCAGTCGAGGTTGCAACCTTAAATTCTCGTGAAGATGGCTGGAAGGCTTCCAGAAGTTTCACAAGTTCGTGATGTTTTCGTGGTTTAAGTGAGCCCTCGAGAAGTCCCCAAAGGGCCACCACAAATGCGGCAACGCAGCTTCGGAAGAGCTTACCCAAAATTCCTTTCCAGGATATTCACAAATCTCTGCGTGTTATCCCGAGCCGTCCCTCTGGCTGTAGGATGGAAAGCGTCGGCTGAAACTGTAATTGCTTTTTTGGTATCCCAAGGTTGTGTGATTGAGATGGCAAAGGCGCGTTAGCACGACGTCTGTACGTTCGAACCTGCATGGCCGGATATCAGACACGGCAAATCAAAGGAACCCCCGTGTATCTTCAAGATGCACGTGGGAGCAATCAAGCCGGCGAAGTTCGCAAGCAAGTTCGTGTATCATCCCGTACCAATTCATGTTCTGGAATATGTACATATACAGGCTGATCTATGGTTAGACAGCCATTGGAACGAAGGCCTTCCATCGATGCAAACTCCCTGGTCCTGGGTAGCTAATTAGCTGATCGCCCTCGGCCCCACTCACCTTTATTCAGACGTCGTCACCACCGATGGACTCCAATCTGCCCCTTTTCAGCTTTGGCCGTGAAGCACAGCAGGAAGGATTTGGAGGTATTCGTCCGCTAAGGGGCCGATCGGAGCCCAAGCTGAGTGCAGGCAACACTTACGACCATTTTTTGTCATGGAGAAGTCTTCGAGGCGTAGTTGCAGCTGGCCTTTCATGGCTGCGGCTCGAACCGTCATCGTCCCGAACTTCCAAGCGATACTGAAGCGATATTGCAGCTCTTAAGGAAAACTACCTATTCTTAGAGCTGTTGTGGCTCGGCGGCACGTTTGTGAAGTTGGCATCGATATTGGCATGAAGTTTCAGAACACAGCCAAACTTACTGAGAATCTCTAACATGCGGACTTATTCGCCGCTGACCGAGATGCCGTAAGACCGAAAGGCCTCGATATGATTCCAAATGTGAGTGAGAAACTGTCCATATTCTGCGGGCAGCAATGCCATTTTGATTTTTGCGTGAATTCTTCAGGTCTTCCCGAGATGTATATTTCGTTCATGCCCGTATTCTTTACCCAACATGGATTCGTCTACAGTTTCTTCCAGGGGGCAAACTAGGTTTCGTCAAAAAGTTGTGCCACCATCCACGAGATGCAGTCCTTGGCCTTCCCTCCTAGGTTGCCTATCTACCCATGCCTTGTCATTTGGATTCCGAAATGCTTATATCCGCGCTTAATCCCAGGTGACGCGCGCAAAAGCAGGTTTTGACATTTGACGGAGAGTGCGGCTGGAAATGGGCAGATCTCAGCGCCGAGTCCTATGGCCAAAGGAGTGACACACAGTTATCCCAAAAGAGTTGCAACAGCGAGAGAGACAATGAGTGAACAGCAGGTGATTGGCAAGGTAGTAGGAAGCTTTCTGTCCATATCGACATGGTACGACTTATGCCTCGCGATAATCAAATGTAAGTCATTCTGAATTCGCGCCATGTCACCAAGGTTCAGGGGCGGAGATGGACTCCTCAACTCTCAACTCTGGATCCCTCCGTTGATCAATGGCAGCATATGGCGTCAAATCTCGCGGCAGTTTCATAGCCCTGGTGCTGGCGTGCCGTTAAAGCTTCAACGAGGGGGCAGGCAGCATTGGGCCTCGGGCTGCACCAGGATGGTGCGCGGGCTGGTCGGTTGCACGATGCCCTGCGCTGATTCAAGATTATCAATATCTCGATCATGACGGCCATCAAAATGCATCCCGCACGATGACATGTTCCTGATTTTCTTCCCAGACGTTGATTCTCGCGTTTCACCCGGCCTCGCAAGCTTTCCCCGGCATGGATCTCCTCGAGGATGGCTAATCGGCTTGGCTGCGTTTCACAAAGCCTCGGGGCTAGCTGCAGGTAAGGCGACAGTTCTTTTCAGCTAACTAGTGTCAAAGGATCCAAATGGCGGACAGCAGCAGGATGAGCAAGAAAGAAAGTCTGATGCGACGCTGGGGTGCAGCGCTCGCTTGTTCTTGCGACGAGAAGAGACGTCACTCCGGATCCTGTTAATCTACGACCTGCCGTTTGTTTGACGATAGGATAGGCTATTTTTGGAGCTGGCTGGAGCGTGGAATTCCCGAGTCAATCGTAGCATTGTGACGATGGCTGCTGGCGCGTCATGAGTTTCTTTCTCCGTTGAAGCGACGGGCTTCGATTGGGGCGGGTTGGTTGGTGAGAGTGTGGAAGATAATAGATTGGGAATCACGGAGTGTGACTGAGCGTCGAGCGATGTATTGGTGGTAGCGCCGGCAATGGACGGCGAGTACAGTAAGTGGCAAGTGACGAGTACGGATTCTTATATTCCCCAAACGCCCGTTGACTCTAACTCTCGGAGATAGGTAGGTTTGCTAGGAAGTATAAACACGTGGCGGTATGGTTAATTCAGACTCATAGTGCGACTGGCGTCTGGAGCAGGGGCTAAAGGCTCGCCATGGTTTCGATCCTTTAACGATGTTCCGGTGCTGTCTTTTTCGCCTCAACTACTGTGATCTCTGATTTTGAGCCGCGTCAGGGTGAATACCAAATACCAAAGTCGCTGCTTAGCTGGGTGTTACATGTACCGTACCACAGTTGTTCGTATCCAGGACAGTTTTTCTCAAGTTCTTCGGCACGCCCCGGAAGCCGAGTTATGCAGTGCGCTATGGATGTCGTCGGATATCAAGTCTTTTGCGCATTTTTAAATATTTGGATTTTTCTTGCTTTACCTATTCAGGTCAGGTTCAGTTATTCCAGCTTTTTTTAATCATTTAATTCGAATTGTACTACGGATTTAAACTCCTTCTAGTCGCCTGGATTGTATTTTATTACCCATCAGCACCCTAAAGGCATTTGATGGTGTTTATGGTGTTTAAAATGCCATCCTTTCCCTACAAAAATCTCACCACCGGATGACTAACAAAACCATGAATCGTGAATCGTTCGATGGACCAGCACGACTCTTAATCCAGCCGCCAGCGTGGGATCCCGGCCAGCCCTTAGGTTTGACTTTGCCCTCCAATCACCACAAGGTTTCTGACACGACGCTATTTGCCCTGCAATTCTTCACGGCTCCACACTCCGGCCATCCCTGATCACGGCTTGCCAGTGCCTGTGGGGGCTGCCCAGCAAATTGTCCAGGGCACGCGATTCTCCAAATTAATCGGCCCTGATAGCAGATCGCGACTTGTTTTTTTTGGCAGCGCCTGACGGATGCAACGACAACCGGAGCCTTTCTTTCGCCTGACAGGAGCTTGGCAGTTGGCAGTCGCAGTCGGCACTCCTCGTCGGACCTCATCTATGCACACCGCTCGGCTGGGGAGGCCATAAACGAGGCGTGGCGGCGCGTGGCTCCAGGCTGTCTGTGAACACCGGCCAAGGATTTGGGACGGCATTGACTTGGCGTGCCATCCCTGCCAGTCACGACTCCTCATCCCAGCGGGGCCACTCCTCGATCAGGCAGCCTGCTCCGACGACTCGCCCAAGCAAGACCCGCCGCGCGCCGCTCTAGCTTACCGGATGCTGGCGCCTGCGGCTAGGCCGAGAGTGGTAGCATATTCTGACTGCACCGCCACCATTGTGACATTCCAACACGTCTTTTGCCTCGTATCAATGCGCTGGTCGACCGAAGAGGCACTATTTCATGCTTTTCGACAGATGGAGAGCAAAACCTTGACGGGGAAATGGGACTGCGGAAGGTGCAAAAGGGAAGGATCGAGGCAGAGGGCAGCCCGAAATAGACAGCGACCTGCACCGACTGGGAGAGGCTCGAGGCCAGTGCGGAGCGTTATCGAGAGCGAAGACACGCACGGTTGACGGTATTATAGGCTAGTACTTAAATTATGGCCGTCGTCAATTTTATGCCTTGGAGAGGGTTGATGGCGCTGCCGCGTCTGCTCCAGCTTTCCCATATCCCGTCGTTCGTCTTTTCCCCCTGCTTGCCTCTCTCGCCTTTCCATCATCGCCAGCAGCAGGTTGAGGCCGTTCTGATAGCAAATCTTTCTACTTGTTAAACGCTGGGCCGCTGCTAGCCTCGACGCCATCTCGACACCCTCTGCGCGTTTCAACTCCCCTCTTCCCTACCAGTAAACGGATAGCGGCGTCGAGCTGGCAGACCCTTGTTCGTGGGATTTCTGCCCAAGGACGCTGGCTGCAGGCTGCTTCTCCTGGCCCACTGCCCCTACATCATCCTCGCTCCGATCAATCAAATAAGACCAACCCCCGTTACTCTAACCCTCGTTCTCCCGCCGTTTACCACCCTACTGCCCGCCCCTGCTGCCCAAGCCTGTTCTTCTGTCTGCCCCCCAAGCCCTCTGGACTGTGCGCGGTCGTTGGAGTGCAGTGCACAGAAACACACAAACGGGCAGCCGAGTCACCATCGAGCCAACAGCATCGCGGCATCGCATCGCGGCATCGCATCGCATCCCTCCCATCCCCAGGCCTGCTCTCCCGCCCGCCATCACACCCCGTCGTGCTTAAAACACGCGATATCCGATATCATCCTCGTCGCCGCCCGTTAGTTCGCTGGGGACTCCACCGCCTTCGACGCGCACCCCCACAAGTCTCGCCGCGCCGGAAATAGAGGCCTGCGCAGGAGAGGACTTTCTTTTCGCCGAAACGGGGGCCCTGGATCTTCACATCAGCTGGCCATTCACGCTGCCCTCTGCGACCGTGGAGCTGGATTGTCATTTGATCGAGAGCGGACTTTGCCATTCGCAATCAAAAGGCGTCCCTGAGCCCCGGCAGTCGACCCTCGCCGCCTGGACTGGACACCCCCTCGACCGTTACCGCGTCTTAGCCCCCTCCGCCTTCTGACAAACATTTTTTGACTGGAGCTTGGGCGGAACTACTGTTATACAGAGGTACACCCTCGTTGTTCTTCAGCCCTTCCCTTGTCCTTCCCTTGACTGCTACCCTCTCTTCCTCTCCACCCCGACCAAGGGACAATCCTATTCTTCTGCCCGTCCACCCCCTCCTTCTGGGCTGTTCCCTCCCTCCCTGCGAAGCCCTGTCCTCAGCTGCCTCGCACCCTCGCCCAGCAGATCTGGCTCCAGGTACCCGCTCGCAAGCTGCAGTGTACCCTCGTCGGCCCAGGATCTGAGCTTGGAAGCTTCCCGCCAAAATCCTGACACAAGAGCCTTGTCTTCTCTTAGTCCCTCTCCACTCTGCCAAACAACATACAATCGCGTCGCGATTTGTTGGCTGTGTTGATGCTTGCCAGACTGCTTGTCTCTCTGTCTCTTCGAAGCTTCAACTAACCACCGCCATTCATGCAGCAACATCCTCACCACGCGCAGCAGGGTCCACCGCCGCACCATCTCCAGCATCCGCGACCCTCGAGTACGGTGCAGCAAACGCAGCAGCACCATCCGCAGCAGCCCTCGCCCGCGCCGTCCCAGCACTCGACCGGCTACCAGTCTTCGCACGCGCTGCCGCAGTACGCTGCCAGTGCGCAGAGTTCGAGCAGTCAACACCCGCAAGACCTCCCGTACTACACGCATCAGTCGCCATATAGCACTCCCAGCGCACAATACTCTTCAGCTGGTAAGGCCGGAGCCCTGGGACTGGCACGCGACAAAGCTTTTGCTGACGCGCTGCCCCCAGAAACGCCAGAGATAATGGCCGCCGCGCAAATGACGCGCCCTACCTATCCCCCGATCTCCTACCACACTCCGCAGTCGAACTCCCCGGCGTCGGTAGCATCGCCTTCAGGCCATGACCAGCACGGCCGCGCGATGTATGGACAACCGGGTCCTCAGATGCAGCAGCAGCAGATGTATTACCAGCCGCAGCAGCAATATTCGTCGATGCCACCGCAGAATGGACCATCTCCCTATGGTCAACATCCTCCCCAACACCACCAACCGATGACCTCTCAGCCGAACCTACAATTGATGTCACACGCACCCGGACAGCACCAGATGCAGCATCCCGCCGCGCAGCAACAACAGCAACATCAGCAGCCGAACATGACAAGCAGTCCGAGACCCAAAATAGAACATGGGGTTCCACAGCTGCAACGTCCACCCACTGGCCCGTTGGGTCCCCCGCAACACGCGCAAAATGCACCACCAATGAACGCCAACAACGTGCCAGGCGCTGGTGTAAATCCCAATGCCGCGCCGGGCCCCATTCCCGCTACAACGCCGCTGGTGGTACGACAAGATAACAATGGCGTACAATGGATCGCCTTCGAGTATTCTCGTGATAGGGTCAAGATGGAGTACACGATTCGCTGCGACGTGGAGTCGGTCAACGTGGACAATCTGACGCCCGAGTTCAAGACGGAGAATTGTGTGTATCCGCGCGCATGCTGCAACAAGGAGCAATACCGCGGGAACCGTCTGGTTTACGAGACGGAGTGTAACACGGTGGGCTGGGCTCTGGCCGATCTGAACCCGCCGCTGCGGGGAAAGCGCGGATTGATCCAGCGCGCCGTCGACAGCTGGCGCAACAGCAATCAGGACCCGCGCCTGCGAAGTCGTCGTGTTCGCAGGATGGCGAAAATCAACAATCGCAAGGCGGTGCAGGCGACGCATCCGACGCACATGGCAGGTCCGGTTGGGCCTCCAGGGATGCCGCCGTCTGGAGGAGGGATGGGCCCGGGCGCGGGAGCTGCAGCCAACATGGGTAAGCCTACCCTTGGCAATATGCCAGGACCCCAGTTACACCACCACCATGCTCACCCAGAAGGCAACGCACCAGCAAGTGGGGATGATGTCGGTATGTTCCACCACCAGATGTGATGCGCTGCTGTGTCGTTACCGCCTTTGCTGCGTTGCTGCGCTTCTGTGTTATATTCGCCCTATGATACCTATTTCCTTCTCGCAAGTGCAAAGACACCAATACCTTTGAGCGATCTGGAGTGATGTGTGGAATATTTGCGGTTGTTTTCTGCTCATGCTAGCACAAGCTTTCTCTGTATAAATATATACTTGCAAATCACTTCCTTCTGCATGATATTCGGCGAGCGTAGCGGGGTATTTGTTTCGTGCCCGTTGTCTGTGTTGCTGGAACTGCCTTATTTACCTGTCGCATGCCCAGGCTAATTCTATTGTTGTTGCATAGGTGATTATGGAAATTCGTCCTCAACCCATCACCATCACCACCAAACCAACGGCCAGCCCGAGCAGCAACAACAGCAGCAGCAGCAAGACGTCCGACACAACCAAGTCTTTCCTGGATACCAGAACTACCCTCCTAACCCCAACGTAGGCGGCGCCTCCATGGCACCCAACATGCACGAGTCCATGGGCCCAATGTCTCAAAACCACTCGATTGTCGCGCGCTCCAAGTCTGAGGAGGATGACCGAACTTCGCTCTTCGGCGACATTCCCGAAGCCAAGAAGCGTAAGTTTATCCTCGTCGAGGACCACATGAAAGGTACCCGAATCCGTGTCCGTGTCACACTGGACACGGTCGACATCAATGAAATCCCCGACTCGTACCGTAAAGCAAATTCTGTGTACCCTCGTTCCTTCTTCCCCCTTCAGATGCAAGATCCACCACCATCGGCCCACGGCGAAGGTTACTTCAACGATGACGAGCCGGATGAGGTAGATGGTGGTCCTCGGTCGCGGCGTGGAAGGACAATGGTCACTGTGCCGGTACCAGATGGGAGTGAGACCGAGGTAGCCACACCGAAGCTTCGTAAGAGCCAGAGGAGCAAGGAGATCAAGTTGAATGAGTTGGGCTACCGAATGAGTTGGCATCAGAGCAGGGTATTCTCTGGACGAGGAGTCTTCTTGCAGCAAGCTCGTAAGTTTGAGCAATTTCTTGGTGATACACGGTGTTCACGGTTGCTAATTTTATGTAGTGGACCAATACCGTGCTAAGAACAAGGTGACGATGGATGGTATGGGCCAGGATGTTCCTACCGTAGCGCCTCATTTCGAGACACGACCTGGAAAGAGGAGGTGGCAGGAGCGAACGAAGAAAGAGAAGCGAGACTCTGATCAGTAAACGATTTTCTCACGAAAAACCACACGACCTCGACTCCCCGCTCAGCACTCTTTGAAAAGCTCTAGCAACTCGACTGTCAATGCGTATTGTTTCTGATTTCCTGCGATCGATGCATTTACAAGGAGAAGATCATGGGCTTCTGTGGTGCGGTATTTTGCTGGGCATCACCAATTCAAGCAAATAGTCGGGGAGGCGTCATCGTTGATCTTCCACACAAAGCGTTTGTTCACATATGATGCATTCTGCTGCTTCACCATCAGCAAATCATGTCTTGCTTGTTCCAGTTGCTCACGATAGACATTCGCGCTTTGGCTCTGCTCTTTCATCGAAAGTTTTTCTCTCGATACAACTTTGTTGGTCTTTTGGGTGTTGGGTCGGTGATTTTGCTCAACTGCTCCCGAGGGAATGGAGATACCGTGTTTCTTGCCGCTGAGCGCTGTGTCTAGAAAAGGGGGAGGAAAGCGATGTGTTTTGCTATTACTTCGTTTCTTGCCGAAACACACACATACTATGGATTGGGCCTTCTCTCTTGCACATGGTCTTTGCTGCTCTCTTGATATGTGTGGTGTCCAATTGTTTGGCATTCTTCATTCAACGTCTGTAAACTTCCGGTCGAGGGGCATATAAGATATCCGGTGGCTTGGTGACATGAGTTCTCTTTTTTTCGAGAGGTGCCCAGGCGGTGGACTGGACTATTTGCTTGCTGGATTTTTGTGTGTGTGTGAGAAGTTCGTTTCCAAGTGCATAGTACCTAGGTATGAAGAAGAGGTTGATATATGGCGATTCGGCTTGATCGTATGGGACTTGCGTGTTTTGGTGTAGTTGCGGGAGATGTGTTGTGTGGGAAGGGGGAAGGGTATGTTTCTTTACTTGCAATCTCTGTCGATGTCGCAAAGGGAGATATGTGGTGCAGAAGGACATGGAAATTCTCCCTTTTCCACTACCTAGCTAGGTATCGAGGGTACTCGCAGAAATCACTGGTAACAAACCACCATGATCACTCGACACTCTAGGATATCGCCAGACCTCGTCCCGTGACTGTTTATAAAAAAAAATCAGCAAAAAGAAAAAAAAAAAAAAACTATAGTACCCATAGAGTAGTTGAATTGGGACCCCCTGCTAAATTTCCAACCAGACAAATTGAGTGTGGCTTGAAATTTTTATTTAATACCTTAGCGGAGGGGGGGGATTTGAAAAAACCCGCCAATCATAGTTTTAAACTTGATAAACCAGTTAAAATTTCAAAAATAAATAAAAAACTCTACAAACGGTTGGCAAACTCTAATAACAATTGGTAAACGGTCGATAATATTTTAAATTATTATTTAGATTACAGCAGTTTATAGAGTTTGTTTTAGCCCCAATTTTAGCCTCCAGCCTCCAGCCTCTAATTTTTGGCTCCAGCTCCAGCGCAGCAGCTCCAGCTCTAGCGCAGCAGCTCCAGCTTTAGCTTTAATACTACCACCATTATCCACCAGTTGCAGCTCCGGCTCCGGCTCCAGCTTCCAGCTTCAGCTCCAGCTTTAAATATCCAGCTCCAGCTCCAGCTCCGGCCTTCAGCCTCCAGCCTCCAGCCTCCAGCTTTAGCTCCAGCTTTAATACCACTACCATTATTCACCAGCTTCAGCTCTAGCGCAGCAGCTCCAGCTTTAGCTTTAATACCACCACCACCACTTATTAGCTGCAGCTCCAGCTCCAGCTCCAGCTTCAGCTTTAATACCACCATTATTATTCACCAGCTTTAGCTTCAGCGCAGCAGTTCCAGTTTTAGCTCCAGCTTCTAGCTTCAGCTTCAGCTCTAGCTTTAGCTTTAGCCTCCAGCCTCCAATTTCCAGCTTTAGCTAAGTCCTTATGCGCAATTTGTTTATATATGCTAATTATATTATGCCAGGTTTTTTAAGGATTCTCACCCTTGCTATAGCGTATGCCAAATTGCCCATTCGAACCTTGATATATATACGCTGGAGCGGCCACCTGGAGCTGGAGCTGGAGCAAAAGCTGGTGGCAAAGCTGGAGGCGGAGCTGGAGATTTGGAGCTGGAGGCTGGAGATTGGAGGCTGGAGCTAGAGCTTGAGGCGGAGCTGGAGGTTTGGAGCCGAAGCCGGAGCTGGAGCTGGATGTTTGGAGCTGGAGCTAAAGCTAGAGTAAAAAAACTATTTAAAACCGTTCTGAGTTTCCAAATTCGGAAACGGTTTAAAATTTTAAAAAACCGTGTATGCACCGTTTTTGTTTGCAAACCGTTGAGTAAAGTTTTAAATGGTTGGCAAATAGTATACAAACTGTTTATAACTAGTTTTTTCACATCCCCCCGCTCCGCTAAGGTAGGTAAGATGCCGGTATTGGGGTCGGGCTACTTAGGACCCAGTGGGTCATTTCAAGTTGCAAACTTGAATCGAGGAAATCTGTCTGTGTAGGTAGTTCTCCCAGCTCTTTTTGCTTCTAAGCCATATTCTTACACCCCCTTTCCGCCTCCACTTGCTTGCCATTGCTTCCAACACTTCCACTGCGGCACCGGAGAAAGAAGGCGGGCTGGTTTGGTGTGTGTGTGTGGTAGTTGGTGGCTACCTGTTGAGTGTTGGCAGCTTTGCGAATCATTTGAGAAACTGGATGCCCGTCTGGAGTGTAGAGAGAAGCCCTCGTGGGGTTCTTTCTTCTTTCTCTCTTTCGGCTTTCCTTTTTTATAGTCTTATACACTGGTACCTGCAGTATGGGATTGGGGAATGCAAAGAGAGAGGGGGTTGGGGGGGACGTTTTCCGCATCACATAAAAATTAGTAATTTATTCGAGTCTTGTGTCGCATGTTATACACGAAACGATACTGGTGAAGTTGTCAGCCATGCTTAAGCTTCTGATACCGAATGGGTTTACCACCAGAGTAGGCCCATATCAGCTACAAACCCATTTTGAGACATGTTGTAGAAATTGAGAAAGTAGAGTGGAAATTTTGCTTAACAACGCCGTGTGGTTGTCATTGGTGATCCTTACTGCGTCCTGCTCAACCGGGCAAAGTTCAAACATTCGCTGCTCTGCCTCGAAGCTCGTGAGGGTTGGCCATTCTGAGCAGGCTGGTGGCGCTGCTTGAAGAAGTCATAGAATTCACGAGATGATGAATTGATAATCGTTTGCATACCAGCTAGCTATATGCGTCTGGAAGTTCCCTCTCCTCCCCCCTTTTTCTTCCATCTCATCCTGCGGAAGGGAGGAGAGAGACGCTTAGGTACCTACCAGGTATATAGCAGTCTCTACACGTGCATTCACTTAGCGACCAAAAGCAAAAGGGCACTTCCCCTGCCGTATCTCCCCAACCTTCGTCGCCTCCTCATCCAGCGCTTCCTTCTTCCCAATCAGCCTTTTCGGGCCAACCTCCTCAAAGAAATAGCCATCTTCATGATAAGTCCCCTTCTTCCCAGACCCCGGCACCGTGCCCCTCATCAGCCTAACCAGCAACGCCTCCGGGCCCCAGCGATTCCAAAAAGTCGGCTTCACGTAATACGGATGTGCTGAATAGGATTTCAGAAACAGCCTTCCCTTCGCATCTTCCTTTTCTGAGAAACTGCGTACGCGGTTCCATTCCGGTCTCGGTAGCGTTAGGTAGGTTAACACGAATTTCCGGAGCCAGATGATGACTTCGAGGAGGAAGAAGATGGTGGCTGAGGGCTTGGGATAGCCCATGGCTATACGTAGTCGTTCTGGCATTACGGCCGATACGAACTTGCGGCCTGTGGATTTTGCCCACCAGGGCGCATACCATAAGATCAGCTCGGTGGTGCAATCAGCGGTGACTTCATTGCTCTTTGCATACACCATTTTCTCTTCCTCATATTCCTGCGCCCAGGCTTTTATGTCTTCAGCAAACTCGAGGCCGTTAGCCCAGCCATAGCTGACTCCTTGTGAAGTGCGCCCGGCGTAGCGGGATAGGGGCGAGTAGTCGATGCGCATAGCGTCGCCAACGGATTTCCAGGTCTGGCCGAGAGCGCAGAGCTCGGTATCGGTGAAGGGGCGCCATTCGAACCGCGAGACGAAGGCGGGGGGCTCGGTGATGAAGACGCTGAGGGTGTAGAGGAGGTCGGGTTGCAGGATTTTGCCGGAGGCTTCGTAGGGTGCGTGGAGGTTGTTCATGCGGGCGAGGGCGCGCTGGGCGCGCGGGGAGGAGGGGGAGTGGGCGAGGAATTCGCCGATTAGGATGTTGGTGTCGGAGTAGCGTTTTGAGGCGTTTTTGGAGGTGGATAGTTCTTGGGTTGCGAGAAGGAGGCCGGAGATGGTAGGGATGCCGTATGTCTGGGGGAGTTTGTTAGTAGGTAGTTGGGAGCTAAATTGGATGAGAGCGATTGTATGTACATACCTTGAATAGAGCGAATTCGAGAGAGGTTATCATCATGTAGGGCCATTCGAGCTCGCTCATGTAGGAGACAATTGCTTGGGCTTCGTCGTTGGTCATCGAGGAGAGGCCGGCGGGCTTCTTGGAGTAGTCGTATTTCTTGCGCATGGCATCGCGGCGTTGGAAGCGGAGGACATTGCAGAGAGTGACATAGAGAATGAACACGGGGATGATCAGAGAGTAAGAGGAATAGGAGGATGATTCGGCGACAGGGTGAGGAAATGGGATAGAAGCTGTCGTGGTGTTTGCCATGGTGGGCAACATCAGTCTATCAGAGGTCTCTGATTTCATTGCCTCCAGAGCTTCAAGGCGACAGATGAAATTCTGCAGGACAGAGACATTTAAAAGAGGAGAAACTGACTTACTCTTCCTGTTGGCCCCCAATATTCAGTTTAGAATTGTGGAACAAGGGCTAGTCTGGATTAACGTATGATGGGCTAGCAGTCAGTACAACTTGTGTCCCTTTAAGGAAGGGTGTGGGGTCGCATGGTGGCACCAGCGGCCGACATACGGCCGCGCGGGGTCGGGTTACTTAGCGGGGACCCTCGGTACCAAAGACCGGCTCTTCGGAAAGACCAGACCCAACTCCCGATTCTCGCGTCTCTTGCTTCCACTTTCTGACTTGTCAACCTCCATATACCGGAAAAGCAAACACAAGAGAAGGCTCGACCAGCTTCGCGATTTCGAATCTCAACGGAGCATTTTTCTTGAGACCACTCCAAGGCAAAGCCCTGCGTATTTTCCCTTATCTCGCCCCTTGCTGGAACACGTTCTGACATCTGAAAGAGGAAAATTGCGGGCTGGCTGTGTATCGAAGTGGATCATCATTCATGTTGGAATTGAATGTGATTTGCTACCACTTGCGAATACCTATCTAAGCTATGTGGTACATACAGCTCCCTCTCCACGCGGCACACCCTGCGTGCAAGCTCTGCAGCACGCAAACTTCAGTCATACGTCATCCAGTCATCCACCGGCAGCCCGCACAAGTCACAGCGGCAAAGGCCGAATGTTGATCATTGATGATGATCTGCTCTCTGCTCATCTTCTGGGCTTTTGATGTACCACTCTCTGGCTCCCAAAGGCTCGGCTACCCCTAGACCACCTACCAGTCCAGTGGTAATCTACCACGAGGCATGCTACCGACCGTTCAAACCCGGGGAGGGGGCCACCTGTGCCCGTCTTAGCTTTTCTCACGGCACCCAAGTCGAATTCATTCTGGGGAAAGACCGTGGCCGTTGCAATCTTATCAGCAGCCTACGAGGTGTTCCGGGTCTGGTGTGCGGCGTTCCGGTGAACGACTTGAACGACTTGAACGCCGTCCCCGCCCCTTTCCCCTTTGGGACAGACAGCTGATACATGTGGCAGTTTGAAGACACCCTTTTAACTTTGCGACAGATTGCGCACATCAAGATCAGCCGTTTTCGGGCGATGTGACCAGAGAGAGACTAGTGAGCAATCAGCCATTTCCTCTAACCGTTTATCCACCAGATTATCAGTGCCTGGTTCTATGGAATTTGGACTTGGATATTGATCGTCGACCGACATTCAAACCAGGACTCGAGGCGACTCGAAAATAGCTGGAAACCGAATGTTCCATTCACTACTTTCCTCATCAGTGGCTATTGTTCTGGTTTGATAGTCGATCCTCAAGGCAGACGGCAGAGTCAGGAAGTGTTCCTACGCTGACTTAGTGCAAATTACGCCGTTTTGTTGCTCTGACTTCAAGTTCCCAGAGGTAAGGGAGAGGCTTTCCCTATATGCTCATACACAAGATGACTCCTATCCATCCCTAGTCTACTTTTCCTATGGTTCTCCTTTTCGCCCTTCTTTGCCAAAAGTTGTTGCTCTAAAAATGATCAGCAACACGAGGCTACGCGCCTTGAGTACCGAACGAACCTTAGTGCTGCACGCTCTCTCTTAGTCCTCGCCCAAGTAAGCTTACACAACGCCACGCACATGGCTCAACCTTTCCTACATGTCCAATTGACCGTGTACGATATAATCGTGCCACTATGTTCTATCGACTGGCCAGGGCACTCGTCATATCTTAACGAAGATCAACTACGGGGACTAGCAGGAAGAATTCTACGATACTCTGGCAAACCTCCTCCAAAGTTCGATCAAATTGGGTTTGCGGCAATCATGGCGTTTCGAAATTCCGTTGATGATTGATCTATCAGGATCTACATGTACACTCATTTCTCTTATAGTTTACCGGATATCTACTGCCCAGGCGCGCCGGTGAGCGGGACGAGACAAAGCTTGACTGCAATAGGCATTAGCTTTTGCGGGAATCTGCGTCTACTGCGAAATCCAGGGACCATTGCGCGAGCTCGCGGGGTCAGGGGTATCGCATCCAATGACAACTGAGCACACATTTTCCACCTTCTCAAGCCTTGAAACTCGGGTCGCGGAAAGGCTTACTTTGAGTTGGACGCAGACCTATGGTTTATTTGCCATTTGCTAGCAAGGTTTTAATGAATGAACGATACCCGATGCGTGGAGTTGGGAGACATTTTACAAAAATGGTAGCAATGAGCATTACGGATTCAAGAAGCTCAGGCTTTGGAGTTGGCAGGTTGCGGTTTTCAATGCTGGAAATCAGTTCTGCGACATGGAACTATTCTCATGCGCCACCCAATCTTCAAAGCAGAATTCAGAGGATTTTGGTTGATATAGCGGAATGGGAAGTGGATTTCTCGTCTCTGGACACATCAGGAAAAATCTCTCCTCCGTGGCTCGAGGACGAAGCTAGCCTGTAGGGTAGCTGTGAAGTGTTTGACGCAGAAAGACAGCGACGACAGGCGAGGTAGCCACCGTAGCTTTCCCTTGTCATGTCTTCCATATCTTGTCGTCTCAAGTCTGTTCTCGCGCAGAGGTCTTATAGCCATACAGTTGGAAAAGAAATTTTCAAATAATTCTCTCGCCTTGGTTTTCACAAGCCCCTGCTATACAATACGGAATATAGGCATGTGTATAATCAATTTGCTTGAAATTATAGGCTCTTTCGGCCTATATAGTTTTCGATCCCGAAGGATTACTTGCCAAAAATGACATTTGCAATGCCTCAAAGTCGATGTGCAACGGAATTTTGAGGCCGGCTACTATCCCGCGAGTTTTAGAGGATTGAGGGGAGGTGAAATAGGTGGGGGTGTGATATTTAGGGAAGGATACCAATGACAGGCAAAAGTGGCATTTGTAGGCTTTCCTATCAAATTGACAGTTATGCTGCCATTCTCCGAATTATTCTCGCTTAGCGGCTTATAAATTATATTTGAAATAAATAAAACAGTCATTCTTTTGGCTTTTACACAAGCCGAAGAGCTTCCAACCCAGGCGTGTTATATATTAATTTGTAGAGAATTTTCAGAGCTATTAGGCTATGTGGTTTGAAATTTATAAAAGGTGCTTTTCAAAAATAAAAGGGGTTTTCAATGTGTTGGTATTAAGAGGGTAGAACGAAGTGATTATTTAAAGGGTAATAAACGAAGCTAGCAGGTAACGAGTATATTCATCGTTGAGTCTTAACTATAGAAGAGCTCCCAGCGAAGCGCAGATATACCCATGGCTTAGCGTGGTGGCCTGAGGCCAGGGGTAGCCATGGTGGTGATGGTCAGGGAAAGGGTGGCGCACGGGCCACCGCTGGCTGACCATGTCGGTGTTGCAACACAATGTCCGGCAGTCGACGTGCAATGAAAGTTGGAGGACGGCTACTTACTTCGCGAGTCTAGCGCAGGGGAGTGAAGTTGTGAAGCGAAGTCTTAAATTGCACTCGTATGGGCTCGCGAAAGCTTACATCTGTTCTGGAGTGAAGTTCTAGTGTGATTTGAGACGGTCTTTTTGCATTACTTTTTTGCGATACAAACGGACACTCGACTTACCCTGCTCTGGAAAATATAAAAACTCGAAGACGAAGATTGCGTCTAACTGAAGAAGATACCTTATCCAGCACACCCTTACGCAAACACATCACTCGCGAACCGATCGCTCTTGATCCGCTGGAACCACTCCTCGACCTGCTCCTCCGTCTGCGGCTTCCCTAAATCCTCCGCCGCCTCTGCATACATCTTCTTCATCACAGAGGCAATCCCCTCACCAACCATCGTGCTTCCACACACATAGATCTTCGCCCCCGAGTCAAACACCCCCTTCAATTCAACCCGCTCCTCGTAGATCCGATCCTGAACATACCGGCACCCTTTGCTCTCATCCTTCTTTGTACTAAAAGCATAATAGACCTTGACAACACCATCCCTCTCCCACTTTGCCAACTCTTCGCCAAATAGTTTGTTCTTTGGGCTAGAGCATCCAATGAACAGATATGCCATGGCAACTTCTTTTCCTGCTTTCGCAATTTCTGCCCTCTCCTGGACAAACCCACGGAACGGCGCCAATCCTGACCCAGCGCATGTCATGATCACCGGGGTCTCGGGAGATGCCAGCCTAAACCCGTGACTTGGTTTCACAGACACATGAACATGGTCCTCTGCCTCGAGGTGACTCAAATAATTCGAAGCAACCCCGAGATACCTCTTCCCCCCAGCAGCCTTCGAAGGAGTGTCAAGGACAGTCCAAGTCAACGTAGCAACCGTAGGATCCGCCAGAGGCGAGGATGAAATTGAGTACTGACGGATTCTCATCGGTGGAAGCATTGCAAGATAATCCCCAAACGACAGTGAAGCCGTAGGATACTCTTCAAGCAAATCCAGAGGAGACAGGCGTTTCAAAGCCACTTCCTTCTCAAAATCATCCCCGGCCAATCTCAGCAACTTCGCATTGTCCGTCACCGAGTTCGCAATTCTCAGAACCTGTCGGCGAGTAGCAGGCTGGCTCAGCTCCACATATGTGCCAAGCAGATCGATTGCGGAAAGAGGATGCTCTGTAGGAATCGTCGTGTTCGCCGAAGACTTGATGGTCAGCGAACAATCCCACGGCAACCCAAACCTCTTCATAACACGATGAACCGTCTTGGAGTTGTTCATCGGAAGAACAGCCAGGTAATCCCCAGCCACATACGACATGCCGGTAGGCAACTTCATCGTGATGTGTCTTTTGGCAGGCTCATCTCCAACCGTCAACAGTTCATTCTTCAGCACAATAGCCTCCTTCACATCCTGCTTTAACTTCGTGCTCCTCGAAGTCGTATCGATCTTCAAGTCAATCCCAACACTATCTCTCCTCTCCGACCCACCAAGTTTCGTCCACAACTCTTCGTCTTCCCACTTATCGAAATCATCAAAGACGTCCCCTGCCCCAACATCACCAAGCCCAGCACTTGCCATACGCATGGCACCTCTTTCTTCAAACAGCGCATCCAGCATCTTCGGAATCCGATGAAACGTATTCGCCCAATCATGATTCCCACATCCATAAACAGCGTACGTGACTCCTTTCAGCTCCGTACCTTCCAGGTGACTCAGCCACTCCACGAACCGAGCAGCATTGTCAGGAGGCTGACCCTCATAACTCGAGCAAATCATCACCACAGGTTGATCTTTCGGGACTTTTCCTGTCGCTGAGTCCAGAGTTCGCACATCGACTTTGAATCCATGGCCTCCACAAGCCCTCGCAAGGCTCTGGGAAAGAGCCTCACACGTTCCGGAATTCGAACCGTAAAGAATCGTCATAGGCTTCGTAGCCTTGGCATCAACTGCTGAAGTCTCGGCCATTTCGCCTTTCGTCGTTCCCCTAGCCTCTCCATCCGACCCTCCAGAAAACATCATCTTCTCAGACATAATAGCATCCAACCCATCCCTCAGCTTCGCATGTATGAAAAAGTCTTTCGGCTTAATCGTAAGCGTCTGCTTAACATGCATCTCGTAGTTCGGATCATGGAATCGGAAGTTGAACTGCTGAAGCAGCATACAGGTCGTCAATGTGGCCTCCTGTAGTGCAAACGGCCGACCAATACAAGCACGCTGTCCGTTCCCAAATGGCTTCCATGCATTGGGTGGCAATTTCGAAAACGGCTCATCTAACATCCTCTCAGGCTTGAATTCGGCAGCATCTTCACCCCAAACAGCCGGATCCCGATGGATTTGGGCCAGCGACATCGAGATGATTGCGTTCTTGGACAGCATGTAGCCGCCGGTACCGTCGCCTCCACCCACTATGATCGGCTCTACTTGGTCATCTCGGACACCGACTGTGAATGAAGGAGCGGTTGGCTTCAGTCGTAGAGTTTCTCTGATGCAGGCTGAGATGTATGGAAGCTTCGACATGTGATCTATGGTAACTCGGCCTTTCCCAACAACTTCGTCGACTTCTTTTTGCGCGGCTTGGAACGTCTCGGGGTTTCTGAGGAGGTAGTAGAATAGGAATGACAGCGTTCCACTCGTGGTTTCGTGTCCTGGAAGACTGTCAGCAGCAGTAATCGATATAGCAGCAGCCACTCGACAGAGCAACCTCCACCGACAGAAAAAAAATCAAAAGGCTCACCAGCAATCAAGAACGTCATCATGTTATTGATGATACTATCCTCAGTCATCGCTTCACCAGTCTTCGGATCCCGCCCATTCAGCATAGCATTCAAAAGATCCTTCTTGTCACTCGGCTGTGCCCGTCTCCTCTCCAAACATTCCTTCGCCGTGCTTCTCAATTTCTGAATATCCGCCTCGTATTGCAGCGACTTGGATCGCATAAGGAAATTCGCAATCCCCGGTCTCGCGGACCTCATTCCAGATTCGGCCAAGAAAGAGTTCATCGCAGTGACGAAAGGATGCATGTCGTTGCTGTAAAACGAGTTGAATCGAGTATCCATAGCGCATCTATATCAGTCAGCATCGATCCAGTTCTTCATCACTTCCGTAGCCCATCACAGCCTTATCGCCATGCTCCCCCAATCCGCTTTTCTTTTCCGACAAGTAAAATACTCACAGCGCAATAGAATCCAGCGTCAACCTCGTAAAATCCTCCGTCGCATTAATCTTCCCCTCCGCCCCAAACCTCGCCCACTTCGCCACCAACTGACTAGCAATATCATGCATCTCATCAAACATATTCCTAATCGACAGCGGACCAAACGCCGGCACCAGCACTCGATGCGCAATCTCCCAGTTATGTTCTCGCATTTTCGCAGTAAATAGGCCATCGTGGAGACCGTTTCTGACTTCGAATAGGCCGCCAAAGAGTCTTTTTTCGAAGCGTTTCTCGTCGCAGAATTCGTTCATGAGGGCGCGGGTGCAGGCGAAGTGGCGTTCGCTGCCGTTGAGATTGAGCTTGAAGAGATTGCCGTATTTTGACGAGAGATGAACCACGCTCCCCTCTGAGTCCGAGATGTCGTAGTCTTTTAAGTTGCCAATGAGTGGCCATCCTGGAGGCTGAGGAACTGGCTTTGGGTTTGCCATGTTTTCTGAGGCAGTGGAGATTGGTGTGGATATTTTTGGGTTGATCTTCGTAGCTCTGTGGTTATGCTCAAGTAAAATGGAAGGGATTGGTGCTCGATGACGGCTTGAGATGGTCGAAAGTAGAGCAAGGAGACAATATACATTCCTATCTTCAGCAACCTACACTGACTTATATAGTACGGAAGACCTATTCGCTGATAGACCTTGTCGTACCGCTGCTTTTGTGACTCGGGGCTCGGGACTGAATGAAAATATGAAGCTTAAGTGTTGTCGTTTAGATTTTAGACCTGCCTGGCCCGCTTTGCGGTAACAGACATCGTCATCGCAAAGTGTAAATCGTGCATGTGAAGTGTAACAGGAGCTAGGACGATTAGTACATGTAGCCTTTGCAGTGTCACGGCCACATGTATGGAAGATGGACGGATGAGGATCTATTGCTTGAACATTTAAAAGTTCAGCTACCATCACCTGAGATGTCCATTACTGTTGAGATGTACCTATGGTAAGTCTGGTGATTCATATAAGTAGACCCCGGAGATCTAGATTTTCTCGCTGCTCTGGCGGGTTAGGGTACTTCTCCTGAGCTGTCAACACGAAAGTCTGGATGACAAGACTCCGTGCCGTCTCCCAAGACAATTTAGGTGTGGGAGATCAAGTTAGAACGCATAAATAGAGTAACATACCGCCTGCTAGTAGTGCTACTGCTGCCTACCGCTCCCGGCCGCTCCGGCCCTTGAGTCACCCGAAAGCCGAGAGCTGGACCCTGGTTATGAAGGCGCCGTGCGGCATTGTCGTGTTGAATCATTGTATGTTTCGTGTGTCTCAGAAGAGTAGTAGCAAGGAGTGCCAGGTCGTTGTCAACTCAAGCAACTTAAGTGCGTTGTTATTTTCCTGTTCGGCCTCGGCCGGTCTCCGAATCGCTCCTTTGCCAAGATGCGGGGTCCGGGGATCGCTTGGCCCGAGCGCGAGATATCAAAAATCCGTTGTCCCCGTCTCCGACTCAAGGTGACACATTGTGCGACATCACCGGCACCAAAATGGCTTCTGTGGGTTTTCAGTTGTGCTTGCGACCACAGGAGATAGCAAGTGCTAAAACCTTTAGGAATTCTTCTTTCAAATTCTATGCTCGATCATATGTCGCTGACTCGCTCGACCTGCGAGCTAAGTTCAAGCTTTTGAATCACGCAGATCTGACTTTCTGGGCATGCGAAGCAGCGAAATGGGACCGGCTGTCGAGTTTTGCCAAGTCCACAGTGGACCTGCAAGGAGCAAACGACTCGCCAGCCTCTCGATTTTCCTCTTCATGCCCCCAACAACCGCTGTGGATTTTCTTTTGATCGAGAGACAAACATATGAGTTGAACCTCCCAGTTATCGCAAGACTCCAGTACCATTTCGCTTCACTTTCGGTTGTCTTCAAAGCATCGCCCTTTTTTCTCCAAACCGCCACGACGCTGGGAAACCCCAGACAAGTGACTTTGCTGCTTCGAAGCACAACTTGAATTGCCCAAGATTCCGAGTATCATTTCAACATATCTGCCATACAGAAGAAGCTGGTCTTCTTTTCTAACCGGCCCAAACCAGTTCGTGAACACATTTCTAGCCTGTACTACTACCTGCTAACACTCTATTAGTGCCTAAGGTGTCCCCACGCAAACAGCCATCTCCACGCAAGAATCCATCTCCGCGCAAGAACCCATCTCCACGCAAGAAGAGTAACCAGAGGAACTTGTCAAACTTCCTCTCTTTCCTCTGAGAACCCCTCCGAAATGCACATGTGGGACTGAAACCGAGAAGTCGAAGATCGACCATCGCGAGCCAGGAAATCCAAATGCCGGGCGGCCTTATTGCCGTTGCAAGGAAATTTACTGCGGTATGCTAAATCCCAATCATTATCTCTCTGCAACCACAGTTGTTTTGATAGGTCCATCTAACTGATCAGTAGCCAAGCAGAGATTCCTCCTGTGGACCGACTCGCTCGGAGTCCATTATGACAATCCAACGTGCCACTGCGATATCCCCACACGCCTTTGCAAGAATTTCAACAAATATTCCTACTCCTGCATCTTTATGAAGTGCGGTTTCAATCAGGATGTCCCACCCTCCCAACGCGGCCGCTGGAATGAGCCTGCTTATCCTGGGCTATTCTACTGGGGCAGGCCTGGCAGTCATTTCAAGACGGAAGAAAAGCAAGAGCTCGACCGCATTTACCAACGCGTGGGGCTTTTCTTCGAGACTTCGGATCGGTCTGACCCCCCCTGGACGAACGCGAACGCCCGAGTCCCGCTGATGTACGAAGAGTACATGCAGAAGGCCGAAGAGAAGAAGATGACACTGGAATTCAAGCCGGGAAAGACGGATGTTTGCGGGTTTGAACGATGGATTGAAGAGGTCCATCAAAAGCAACTCCATCCGGATTTCGATGAAGAGCCACATCTCCTCGAAGAATGGCTTGAGAACATGGGGATCGGTTGGTCTACTCAGGAAAAGTCGGATGGCTTCGAGCCATGGTTGGAACAGATGAAAGTGTGGTTTTCCTACTCTTCTGATGCTCAAGATCCACAATCCACGTCGCAGGCTCTTGGTGGACTTTCTCCTGCATGCAAAAATGCCTGTGTCCGCACCAAAGTTGCACGCAGAGATGAGCGCATAAGGAAGGCTAATTAACGCACCAGGGAGGCCGACAGGAGGCAGGCTTTACTTGCAGCAAAGAAAGAGGCTGAAAGGAGACTCATAGCAACACACGCGTGGAGAGATACGCCTGATTGGAACATGGTGTCACGCGGGGATTGGTACTAAGTCAAAAGATCCGTAGTGTTTCCGGAAGACGGAAACATGCTGCGCACCGATATGATATATCAAGCTCTCGTGTGACACGAAGCGTGGATGATGGCTGAGGAGGGCGGCGAGGCAGGGGCATCTTCTCAGCCTCGATTTCAAAACCAGAAAAGCTGATAGAGGTGAAAAGGGGGACGGCCAGAAACCACCCTGGAATATTGTCCCCCGTTGCCAAAGAGAGTGAGGCAGGAAGACCCTCAAGCTTAATGTTGACTCTACATGACTGAACCCCTATCTGCTGTTTGTATCAGAGTGTCAGAGTGTGCCAAGCTCCTTTGACAAGCCTAACTTCTTCTCTCCAATGGAGCATAGGCTCCTTAGCTACCTAGTTTTCCGGTTCGATAATTTCAATCCTGTCAATCTCTGAGCAAATTCAGGTTCCACTCGACAACTTTGTTTACTTTGTACGACAACGCCGGCTAGAGTGTCTGAGCTTTGCTGTTGCAGGCGACAAGAAGAGCTAAAACCTTAAAGCATGACATGAATTCTTTCAGGTTTGTCGCTCATTTTGCGAGTCAACTTCAAGAAGATCTTGAATCGCTGCAGGCTTTGCCAAGTCCGAAGTGCGCCTGCAAGGAACAAACGACCAACCAGCCTTCTGATTTTCCTCATCATCATTTCCTCAGCGACCGCTGCGGAGTCCTTTTGATTGAGAGAACATCAATATATGAACCGGACCTCCCAGTCATCGCAAAAGTTCGATATCCTCTTCCTAAGTCTCCTGTAACATTTCGCTTCACCTATCGATAGCTCCAACAAGGTTGCATTTCCTCTTCAGATGCCCACGACGAGGCTGGAAAACCCCCGACAAGGTGACCTTACTGCTTTTGAGCATACTTGAATCGCCATGGCACCTCCACGCAAAAAGCCAGCGGAGGAACTCGTCAAAATCTCTCTCTTCCCTATGAGAGCCCCTCCGAAATGCCACTGTGGGTCCATCGCCGTGAAAACTAGCACAAGAGAAGAAAATCGGAATTACTCTAAACGTGCTTATTGGACTTGCAAAAACTCAAACTGCAGTATGCTACTCCGAATCATCTTTCTGGGCTATTACGCTCATTTGATGCTTCAATCTGACACAATAATAGGAACAAAGTTCTTGATGTGGAACGACACGCTCGGAATCCATCGTACCAACCCAAGTTGCAGGTGCGGTCTACCTCAACGCCTTGCCATCGATTACATTGAAGGCTCTGGAGCTTACACCTGCATCCTCGGAAAGTGTATGGAATCCGAGTTTGGGGTAGATTTCCGAGACGATGACGAGCGTGCTAGCTTAGGTCTATTCTTCATGGGAAAGCCTGGCCGGAGACTCATGAAGGAAGAGTATAAAGAGCGCGACCGTGAGAGGCGGAGCACCGAGATCTTGATCGAGTCTTTGGACGGATCAGAGCCCACCGAGGTCGTCAAGATTGACAGGGTAACCGTTATAGTGACGACAATCGCTAGTTCCCAGCAACAAAACACCCGGGCATTAGTACCGACTCTGCAAATGCTACATGTTGTAAGGACAAACCCGGAGGTTCCATCCGAAGGCACGAACGAGGGAAGGAAAGCTACAGGTACTCTGGCGTCATCTGGACATGTTGCTAGGACCAACACAAATCGCGACCGTGATCGAAGTCTTTCCCCATCAAGAGGCTCGAGGGTTGCCGCTTCCTATCGCGAGAGATCCCCTATACGGACCCAGCCACCCTCAACCGAAGCAGCGAGTGGGACTTCGAAATCCTCTCAACTTCAGTCCGATGAGACGAGAACAGGATAAGCGGACAGGAGATCGTGCTCACCCAGTTTGCTGGGATCGGGAGCGGGGACATTGTGGACGGTGTATGGTTTGTTGAACTAGTATGTATGAGTGTCAACGATTTGCTTTGGTGAAGCGTAGAAGAAACGAAGACAGAATTCAGGAGTGTGAAAGACGAAACAGAGTGGGGTGGTGTAGGATAGTCTGAAGAAGACACCGTCGGAGATTGAAGACTGGAAGAGGCGTCGCAGGGACGGCGAATACAAGATGGAAGATTTTGAAACAGAAGATGGGAGAGAAGAGAAAGGAACAGCAAGAAGAAGAGTCAGGGGCGAGATGATATGGCAAGGTAGGTATATCGAAAAATGAGATTTAATTGGGCTCTATCTTATACGTACCTCGGTCATCTGACATGCAAGCATTTCTTTTGGCATCTTAGAGAGCGAGTCTGCCATAATGGACAGTGGGTGGGAGCGTAGGTAAAAGTAGAGCAGGTGACGAATGAGAGTTAGAATCCGAGTGGCTTTCCCAAGCCAACGCAATCAAACTGCTTTTCTGCTGTGTTTATTCAGTAGTACATGTAGTGAAGAATGAAGGAAGTGGAGGAGATGGAAGTGGGTTCAATGTTCATAAAACAACAGACGTCATACTTGGGTTGGGGATGGTCGTGAGGGCACAGGATGGGGATGAGGCCTCGGTTTTCTCGGGCCCGAATTTCCGAGTCAACTCGGGCCGAGATAGTGAGGGGTCCCACTTCAAAACATTTCAATGGACTCGAAGATCAACACGACACAAACCCAGCAGTACAACCTCGTGCAGCCGCGCTCTCCGCTTCTGTTATCATTTGATATCGCTCGTCTGCCGGTAAAGGTTCGAGGTGTGTGAAAGTCCAAGGATTTCGAGGAAAGGACTACTCCAAAAAAAGCTTGTTTTGATGGCCTGCAAGTGACGACCATTGTCACCAGAGGCGCTTCCTTCTTGACGCCCATGTTCTGTTTCTAGATATCACCTGATCCCTTATCGCTTCTTTTCATCAGCTGTGCCTCTTTCGAGCTCTACACCGGAGCTATCTTCTCTCAATCCTCCTCTCACATCATCCTCTCTTTTCGTCTCACTGCATCAGTCCCAGGCAAGCAATCCTCACCATGGCCAGTCCAACAATCAAAGAGCGCGCACTCCAGCTCCTCTTCTTCACCTACATGTTCGTCTTAGCAGTTTACTGTAAGCCATCTATTTCATCTCTCTTCTTCTCCTCTTCTTTCCCTTTCCTCCCCAAATCCAAATCTCACCCCCAACCCAGTCTTCCTCCACGTCCTCCTCACCACCATCCTCCACAACCCAACTCGCCCCTCCACCTGGTTTCCCCTCCGCCACCACACCACCCAATCCTTCGGCCTCACCTGGCTGTTTCTGGGCGAAGGCGACCCAGCCTCCGGCCCCAACGCCCGCATAATCCCCCTCCTCTCCTCCGCCTCCGGCACGATTCTCGAAATCGGCCCCGGCTCCGGAAACCTCACCTCCCTGCTCACCAATCCGAAAATCGAAACAGTATACGGAGCCGAGCCGTGCGAAGTGCTGCACGAACCGTTACGAAAGGTTGTGACGAAAGCTGGGCTGAAGGGAAAATATAAAGTGCTGGGCTGTGGAGCGGAAAGAGCTGAATTGAGAAAGGAGTTGCAGAGGGCGGGAATGCTGGATGAGGGGGATAATGGCGAACATGGGGTATTCGATGTAGTGTTGTGTTTGCGCGTCCTCTGTACAGTGCCAGACCCAGAACAAACCATCGAAGGACTGTACGGCCTGTTGAAACCCGGGGGCCGCATGATAGTGCTCGAGCATGTGAAAAACAACTGGCGCAGTCCCAAAGGCAGTTATTTGGGAAGATTTGGACAGGTGGCTTTTCAGAAGCTGGGATGGACGTTTTTTATGGGCGGTTGTGAGTTGGAGAGGGATACGATGGGGATGTTGAAGAGTGTGGGACAGAGGCATGGGGGGTGGGAGAAGGTAGATTTGGAGACTACAATGCCGTGGGGGGTTATTCCGTTTGTGTTGGGGGAGCTGGTGAAGAGGAAATAGGGGATGGTGTGATGAGAGAACGCCTTCATGGCGGAATATGTTCTTGCGACACAATACGATCGCCGTGATGGATGCTATTGGATTGGGGAGGCCCCCCGCAGGCCCTGTCTATACCTCAAAAAATGCCGAAAAAACGCGAAAATAAAAAAGAATGCAACTGTGTTCCTGGTCACAATTGGAAACGATACTAGGCAAATTGCCATTGGCCACAAACAAAAACTGTTGTTAGAGCTATGCTTTACGCACCAATTCCTGATCGCCCTTGGGCTTCGGAATATAGGTAAGGTCCAGTACTGCTTTTTAGACTGCTGGTACAGACCGACCCGTCGATCGAAGTTCAGAGTCTTACCGTCTCTTACGTTGATAATCGAATCTTGATCCTTTGTTTCCCCTGTCCCTATTACTGATCTTCGTCTCGGGCTAAGTACTCTTGGTATTATCATCGAGGCGGAGGATTCCTGAGCCGCTAGCGCAGAGAAGTGTATACGCAAAGAATTACTCGAGCTTTTCACTTTACATTCATGTGCAAAAAAATGATGGTTCTTGCAAAGAAGTTTCATTGAGGACTCCCTAAAGCTCCCGTTTCCGAGATGTGACTCGAAATTACATACGTTCGCGTGCCAGAGTTCGAATCTCTAATTCTCTATGCTGTCGGTATACTTTGTACTGCCTTCATAGTTTTCATGACATACATGCGTCTACGAGTTGGGAGACTTTTCTGGAAAGAGCCGGCTACACGTATGCAAAAGGATGGGAAAGAATGCATGTGGGCCATTTTGTGCTTTCAGGTTTGATTTGTTGGTGTCTGCCTGAATATCTATTACGCTGTCTTTGACTGCCTGAAGAGGCAGACAGTGCTATGAGTCTCAGATCCTTGACTGGGCGAGCTGCTAGGCTTGGCGATCGACAGAATGAGGAGGTAACCGCGCTTCTTTTGTTCTCGTGGTCTAAGGCTCCTTCCTTCAAAGGTGACATCACAGGTGTCTGAGTAAATACACCTCTAGTCCCTTCCTCCAGCACTTGTTGCTTTCTGCGGACGGTGGAAAAACTGTCGGCCAAGATAGAGTTGGGACCGGACGGACTTCCTCGTGGGAGGGTGGGCTGGATCTCAAGTTCATGTGGCACGCTACGAAGGGTATGTGTTAGTATCTGATATCGAGGGAAAGAGAAGCATTCAGAAACTGACCATGGTGTTGTGGATATTCATGCTAGCGATACCTGCGGCGATCTCTGACTCTGGATCCATGGTGGTTGGGGCGGCGAAGTTGGTAATGTTCTCGTCCTCGTCCATGCTGTTCTCCTCCATTTCCACGTCCATGTCCTCATTAGACTCTTCAGGCCCATTTTCGCTATCCTCTTCAAGCCGAGCTAAACACTCATCTTCGTAGTCATCGTCCCAAAACATCAGTCGGCCTTGACCCTCTTCCCACCCATTCACCTGCCCTCTCATGAGGTGAGAGATCCGGAAGACCATCAGCTCAAGATCCCTCCTCCTCCCAGGGCTAAAAAATTCTTCATCCCACAACTGCTCCAAGCCATCACGAGCCTCCAACAAACTATGCTGTCTCTCGTCCCAATCCCCCAAAGCAGCTCCCAAAAGAATCAAGCAATGGATACGAATGTTTTGCGGGAGCCAGGAGTCGGCGAGGAGCTGTCTGGTAGCGGTGACGCATTCCGTCTGCTCGCGGTCGAGGATATCATCGTCGTACAGTCGGGTGCAGGCCTTGAATGCGGCTTTGCAACGTAGACGTTGCTTATTCATCGTCTCCCCAGTCCAAATCTCCCTCTCCACAACCCGAACCCGAATATCAGAATTGTTACTGTTCAGCCCGTGCCTTTTCATGAGTTTATCGAGTTCCTGGCTCTCCTCGCAAAGTTGTTGTCTCATAGTATCGCCATCTTCGACGTCGTTGATCCCTTCCGCAGGCGTACGATCCAGTACATACCTCCAGATCATCTCAGCCTCATTCCAAGATTCCACGATTTGCCGCTGATCTGTTGAAGCAGCTGCGATGAGGAGAAGAGGCGTGATCCGAAACATGGGAGGAAGGTGCGGTCCATTGAGGAGGTTTCGGCTTGCGTTGATGCATTCGGTTTGTTCGCGGTCGACAATTTCGTCGTGGAAGAGGGCGGCACAAGCGGCGTAGGCGGCTTTGTACTGTTGATATCTCTCATGTGAGCATACGTAGAGTTCACCAAGTTCAAACTCCGAAATTGGCGTGGGCTCGGCTCGAACAATGTCGAAGTTGATCCCGCCATTGCGCGCGCCGTGGTCTTGGGATGCCATCGCGCTTGTTGGAAAGACTGTGGATCAGGGTGGTGTTGGCCGAAGGCAGACGTTCTTTCTGGTTTAGACGCTGGCGCTCAAAGAAGGTTGGCAGACTTTTTCTCTGGTTGTGAGGATGGTGCTGCGGTTGTCCTTTTATCGAGTCCGAATTTAAGCGCAAACAAACACTTCGCTGCTTGAGGTTTTCTTTGAACCTGAGGCTTGAATTTGAAGACGGCGCTATTCATGTCCCTGGACACGGAAATCAAATGTGAAGACGGCGAGAGGGCTAGGAAACGGAGGCACGTTTTGGACTTGTGACTTGAACGTGAACACGGCGAGTTATCAAAACCTCAAAGGTTTAAAATAACGAGTTCAGACGCAACTCAGAAATTCAATCAAAATTGCCCTCGAAAGAGTAAGCTCATCATCCTATTCCCGCTTACCTGTCTTCACCATGATTCACATATGACTTATCGGCCCTCCGACATCCCTCAACACTACCACTCCCAGAGCTGTTTCTTCAACAATTTTCACAATTACCCTTCACCAGATCACGGATGCCCTCCGATACCTGGAGCGAGTGTCGACTGTTGAGTACACGAGGGGTGCGATCGCAGGGGTCAATTTGGTGGGTGTTTGTATTAGTGTATGAAAAAAGGAGGCAGCGCAGGCCGCAGGGTAAAAGCTTAAGGCTCTTCCCCCCAGAGTCTCTGTAGAGCTTGGACCAGCCAGATTCGAATCTCCATGCCGTCGGCATACTTTTCAATATTCTTCAAGGATTCACAGGATACGCATGCGTTTTGTGAGCGGGCATGTTTTTGGAAGGGCCAGTTACAGCAAGCAAGGATATTGCATTGTGTCTTCCTCAGCATAAACGCGAGCTCGCCATCGTAAGGAGTAGGCTGTGAGTCGAAATACCACATAGGCTCCTTCTTCTCGTCGTCGTCGTCGTCGGATTCCGGAGAATAGGGCTTTTCTTCAGCCTCCTTATCTCCGTCGTATTCGTCACCAAGCTCATCCCTCGCCTTCCTCTCATCTGCCATATCCTCGTGGTTCGCCCTCGTATCTCCAACCCAATTCTTTGAATCTTAGGCTTAAGAACCAGGTAGGGTATAGACAACACCTGCCCCGAATTTGTCCTCTTCATTCTTTGGTACAAGAAAGATTCCACCCTGGATTGAATAGGCTGAGTATGGATCTGGTGGTGAACCCAGCTCTCTTCAGATTTGGGGATTGTGGATTACATGGGACGCTACAAAAGGTGTATGTTAGCAAGTCTAATATCAAGGAAAGGAGGAGTGTCAAGAGACTGACCATGGTGTTATTGCGGAGATTCATGCTGGCAAGGCGGGCGGCGATCTGTGCCTCTGGGTCGATGGCGGCTGCGGGGGCGGCGAAGTCAGGAATGTTTTCGTCCTCGTCCATGCTATCCTCATCCATGTCTACGTCCATGTCTCCAGCATCCAATTCGTCGTGCTCCTCATGCTCAGTTCCGGCTTCCTCAACATCCTCCTCAATCTCATCTCCATCACTGTCCTCCTCCTCGGCCTCCTCCCAGAATTGATCAAACGCCAAGCCCAAGTGGACAACTTCCCGCCACTGGGGAGGGTTAACCCCGTAGGCTCCAGCGAACACGAGATCCCGCAAGCGCGCCCAGATATCCGTAGCCGTTCTCAATTCGCCCAGACTCTTCTTCCAGCCGCCCAACGCATCTGCCACAAGAACCAACGACTTCAGGCGAATGAAAGGTGAAATGCCCGGCTGTTTGAGGAGTAGTCGAGTCGTGATAACGCATGTGGCTTGTTGAGAGCCGCGGCGTGCTGCGTCGTACAGCTGGACGCAGGCGGCGAAGGCTGCCTCGTAGCATTGATCTTCCTGCAGCGAGTCCTCGTGGTCTTGTCTCAGCTATGTCCACATCTGCATCAGTTGAGGCAGATATTTGCCCCAATTGGCAATTTCACGCCACTTTGGACGGTCCTGCCAGACTCCGTTGGCAAATTGATCGCGCAACAACAACCAGATCTTCCTAGCCTCTCTCAATTGAACCATCCTCTCGCTACCCTCCATCATGCTTGAAACGAGCCACAGGGTGTCGAATCGAAGGACACATGGAAGACGCGTCTCGGCCAGGATTTGTCGACCTGCAGCGATACATTCGGGGTTTCCGCCGAGGAAATCGGCGGTAGACTTAATGTAGAGCTTGACAAATTCGTTGCAGGCGACTTCGTAGCGGTCGTATTCTTCGTTTGAGATCCAGACGAAGTTTCCATTGAGGTCGGGGTGGGTACGGCCAATGCTGGCGGTGTCATTGCCTGGCGCGCTGTGGTACTGGGCTGCCATCGTGCTTGGTGGGTCCATCTTGAATGGTGTTGCGCGATGGATCGTATGTCCTCTAGTTCGGAGGTATAATGATGAGGAAGGCGAGGACGGCTGCGTTCCCAAGATTAGAATTGAGGCCAAACTTTGGCAAGCGCAATAAGTTGCAAATACTTCCCAAAGCATATTAATTTCCATACAATGCACGGCGCAAAAAATCGAGAATGGAAGAATTTGTATAATTCCGGGATATTGCAACAAAATGCTAAAAATAGAGAAGGCAGGGACCAATCTAATATTAAAAGCGCTTACGGCTTGGGCGTGGCCGCTGGGAAAATGCGTATTTGCTTGGCGCGTTTATTAAAATTAAATGGAAATGTTCTGGCGGTAACGACGAGAGAATTATTGGCTCGATAGTGGAAAAATGGCTATAAAAAAGCAGATAGCTAGTATTTGTTCTAAAATAATAAATAAAGCTTTCGACTAAAGCCAAAAATAACTGTTAGGGGATCGCAAAGGCTAAAATCTATATCGTTTGCAATTCCTTTATAGCAGCGCAAGTACCCCGTGGCATAAAATTGCTTGGACTGGTTCGTCGAAAAAGCAGGCGGATGGTTTAAGGAAATGACGGAGGGCGGTAAAGGAGGGAACAAAGAGGAATTAACAGCCGGTTGGCGAACTTTTCCTTTTATTTTGAGGATGGCGCTAAGCGGGAAACAAGCGATGTGTGGAAGCGCGCTGCGGTTGTGATATTCAGGAGGCCCGAATTTAAGCGGAGACAGAAGCCTTGCTGCTAGACATAGGTTTTTTGGGTACTGGTGAACTCTTTGGAAATTAAGAAGGTTCGAGCAAACTAACAGAGGCTTGGGATGACCGACAGAGCCCCCGAGTAACCATGCCGTGCTTGTAGAGATTCATGCTGGCGAAATTCGTGATGATCTGCGACTCTGGGACGCTGCTGGGGTCGGTGGGTGCGGAGGTTGCGGCGTTGGGAATGTTCTTGTCGGTGATATCTTTGTCCATTTCCTCGTCCACATCAACATCCATGTTCTGGTCCATCTCCTCGCCGCCATCTCCCTACTCGTCTTCGCTATCCTCCTCGTTCAGATCCTAACACACTCCTCGCTTGGCCCATCCCCAACCAGCTGCCTGACGACCAAACACAAGGCGGTCGATTTCAAATTCCATGTCAGCCAGATCAGCCTGCTGGCCACGCCTGAAATAACCTTCGACCTCGGCCAGATCCCGCAACTCCTCCCAGACATCCTGTTCGCTCCGGGATCGCTGGTGTCGGGAACGTTCTCATGGGCGGACAATGCTTCCGCCTCCGCAGCAGCAGTGCGTGCAGCCTCCTCCAGTTCCCTCTTCTTGATGTGCTGGTTGCGCCTCGATCAAGGCAAGCTATCTCTTACCCCAGTCTCCCGAAACCAGGGCTCTGGAATTCGGACGAATTCATCGTTCATAATCCACGCCAACTTTGTGGGGATAGCTTTCTTGTCATGAGATCGCCTTTCTGTCTGCCGGCTTCTACGACCAAAATATAAAGTCTTTGAGCCCACTTGAGTGTTGAGTAGTATATGTATGACATGAAAGGAAAAGCTGGGTCTTAGCTGCAAGGGAAATAT
The DNA here is from genome assembly GCA_037179335.1 of Cyclaneusma minus. NCBI lineage: Eukaryota > Fungi > Ascomycota > Leotiomycetes > Marthamycetales > Marthamycetaceae > Cyclaneusma > Cyclaneusma minus. Next base: position 138,115 of record JAKZHN010000021.1, read on the forward strand.
GATTTTATAGTATACACCGTCTACCATCGCTCACATGTAGCGCCAAGGAAGTTTCAACTCTCAGAGCGAAGAAAAATGACAATCAACACGAAAGACAGCTATACAGGCATATAGACTTCTCGACTAGTTCATGTCACTTGAAGGAGCAGAAGACAAATCTGGAGTCCGAGCATCGGAGCACAGGCTTGTTGAGTATTTGCAAAGTTCAATTGAAAAAGGAGTAGGATCATTCGTCGAAGTCATGAGGGCTACAAGCAAAGTTTGCAGAGGAATCAATGATCAGAATCTTCAACAACGGAAGCACAAACCACGTACAAATGCTCGCAATTTTTCGCACGTTACCGGTGGAAGATCCAACCCTCAAACTCCCTTTTGCAGATCCGGATGCCGCTAACCGTCGAGTTCAGCCTTTGGAATTCATCAAGCCAAGCGTACCAGGACCTTGGGGCTGGTCATTTCCAAGTGCTGCTGTCAACAGCCTGGTGCACCGAGAATCGTGACATCGTCTCTACTCCGGTGCAGTCAGGGTCTGCGGCTAGAAAACGCGAAGGTCTCAGGAGCCTCACTTGATTCCTCAGTTTCAAATCCTCACGCACGTGACTTGGCTGGAAGCTAAACCACGGTAGGTTTAGTCTGAGTTTTCGTCGACTCCGCTGGACCCTTGGCGCCGTTCCTGCACTTCGCACGTCATCGCACGTCGCTCCAAGCACGGGTTTTCGAGCGCTGCTGTCCGCCGACACTGGACGTCTGACTTTTCCAGCTTTTTTCCGAGTTTCTGACATTTGCGCTCGGGTTTTGAAGAGGGAATGCGAATGTCTCGCAGATTCAATGGTTTGACAGGAAGGATTCTGTGCACATCTGTGGCAGTCGCACAAGTCATCCATCGAGATGCCCCCACATCTGATTCTGCTTATCGTGAGACAGCTCCTCGGATCTTCATGCAAGGCGGTTCTGGACCTGGGACTGGAATCCTGAATATGCACTCAGCCCAGCCGCCGACACGTTGTTGCAGGCGGGCTTGCGGTGGTGTGGGTGCCAGAGATCTGGGAACTGCACATGTGCTGGAGAAGTGCTGGAGAAGTGCTGGAGAATTCCTCACGTTGCGTTAGGAAAGCCAAATGGATGCGGCGAGAGTAGTTTCTTAGCAAAGCACCAGCTCTCTTTGACCCTAGCACGCTATTCCTTTGATGCCATTCTCCATCGACGTCGAGACGTCATTTGGGAGCTTCAAGATAGGTGAGTAGATCAATTGGATATGTTCCTGAGAGGCCTGTCGCGAACTGGGCGAAGTCAAATGGGCCGGTCGAACCTTCGCAGCAATTGACTCTGGTTAGCCACGGTGACGGAAAAGTTTAATCGAGAAGGCTTCTTCACTTGAAATGGCTCATCCATTCATCATTATTCCCGAGCATGAAGCCTGTGTTTGCCACTGTCGTTTCCCATGTGAGCTGCAGCCTGCTTTGCGCCCGGCTTGATGTTAAAGCCGTTATTGACCAGATTTTCAGCTAGCAAGACGATCGACACCCAACGGTGGGCGGCTTAGAGGCCAAGCTCCGCTTTTAGAGCTGCCCAAAGACGTCGCAACCTGTCAAGAAACACAAAAGCCTTTCACCACCGCGCTACCACAATTCGCCCGTACCGATTCTCCTTGGCATCTAGAATCTCCATCTGGCCCCGGACGTCGCCTTCAGCTGCCTAGCACCCGTGCCGCTCAGCAGCCTCAGCCCGCGCCTCGACCTCGAGCAACCTTTAAATCCTTCAACATCGCCCAGCTTTTGCGACCACCACTTATCGGCTCTTTCTCAGAATTTCCCCCTTCGTGCTCAATCTCCCCTCCAGCCCGCCCACGAGAGATAACTCCTCGTGTGCGCGCTTCTCCTCAGAGAGCTTTTACCTCAATACCGCAATTAATGCCGTCCGGTCTAATCGCCTTCACGCCTTCCCATTACGAGCCCGTCTACCATTTTCCCTCTAGAAAATGGCGCTGAATAACGAGGCCGACAAAATGAACGACTACAACAACAATCCGGATCAACCATATGGTGACGAGAAGGATGTCGAGAAGGCCTCTCCATCTAATGATGCTGATCAACCCCAAGCCGCTACCTCGTCCTGGAAAGCGAGAGCTTTTGGCGGCAGCGGCATCAGGATCGGAAAACGAATCGCGCCCGTGCTGCCTCATTTGACGCCCCCTTCAATCGCCGGTCAAGAGGCTTTGTGGGTGGTGGAATCCGATTCGGGAAGTGATATCTTGGGCAAGCAGTTGGAACTCGAGGCGGGAAATGCACTACAGTACAGGACTTGCGGTTGGAAGAAGGTGAGGTTGAGACGTTGTCGCAAGCCGAGTGCGTGACTTCAGAGTGCAGAGATCGTGCGCCGAGAGGCCGCTTGCATTCTTCGGATGAACCACTCGGACTTTGTGCATGAAAAATCCGAAACTTGAAGCTAACGATCTATCCAGACGGCTGCTTTGCTGTTCTCCGAGTATATTTGTTTGGCTATTATGTCATTTCCTTACTCGTACGCCTACCTTGGTCTTTTCCCGGGAATCCTCCTCACTATCGTCGTGGCTCTCCTGGTGCTCTACACTTCCCTCATCGTTTGGTAAGTCACTTTCATCCAATGAAGTCAATTGCCATACTTACCATATTCAGGGAATTCTGTCTTCGCCACCCGGAAGTCCGCGATGTCTGTGACATTGGTCAGATGCTCTTTTGGAATTCTCCATGGGCTTGGTACGCGACGGCTTTCATGTTCATTCTGAATAACACTTTTATTCAGGTAAGTCCTCAGATATTCTGAGCCGCCTAGTCGTGATACCGTCCAAGAATTTCAAGCTAACAATCCTAGGGACTTCACGTTTTGACTAGCGCCAAGTATTTGAACACCATGACTGATGGCGGACTGTGCACTGTCAGCTTCGCTGTCATCGCAGCTGTCGTTTGCTGGGTCTTCTCTCTCCCACGTACCTTCAGCAGTCTAGCCAAGCTTGCAACCGTCTCGGCCTTCTTTACCTTCATCTCAGTCTTACTTGCAGCCATCTTCGCCGGCATCGAGGCCGAGCCCGCTGCCTATACCGGAGCAGCCCCCATCGTGACAGCTTTCCCTCCCAAGGGCAAAGGCATTGGTTTCATCGAAGGCCTCAACGCTTTCTTGAACATCAGCTACACTTTCATCGGCCAAATCACCATCCCGTCTTTCATCGCCGAGATGCGCGAACCCCGTGATTTCCCCAAGGCCTTGTGGGTAGTCACCATCGCCGAAATCATCGTCTTTTGTTGCGTCGGCGGCGTGATCTACGGTTACACTGGCTTCAACTACAACACGGCGCCTGCATTCGGCTCCCTGGGCAATGAAATCTACAAGAAAGTGTCCTTCTCGTTCATGATCCCTACACTGATCTTCCTAGGCGTATTGTACGCCTCGGTCAGCGCCCGTTTCATCTTCTTCCGCATCTTCGACAACACGCGCCACAAGACTGAACACACAGTCGTCGGCTGGGCTGCCTGGGCCGGCATCCTAGCACTGACCTGGATCGGCGCCTTCATCATCGCCGAGGTAATCCCATTCTTCAGCGACTTGCTCTCGCTCATGTCGTCGCTCTTCGACTCCTTCTTCGGCTTCATCTTTTGGGGCGTGGCATATATTCGCATGCGACGAACAGATGGTGGCATACAGTGGTTGCGGAGCAATACGACGGCGGGCTACGTGGAGCTGGCTTTCAACGTTTTCATCATCTGCATTGGCTTGTTTTTCCTGAGCGCGGGAACGTATGTTAGTGTGGAAGCTATCATTCAGAGCTATGCCGCTGGGAATGTTGCGGGGGTGTTTACGTGTGCTAGTAATGGTCTTTAGAGGCCTTCGGTGCCTGCTTTTTGTTTTACAAGCACTTATTCTATTAGGGATAGTATTGCATGGTTGGGAGGCGCAAGAGATGGATATTACGATTTCGAATGACGGCAATCCGGGTAATGCTTCGGCACGAGAATGTGCCAAAATTGGTCTCTGTTGGACATTGGAAAATACCAAGGAAGCTGGAATAGCAAGACAAGGGATGAGAGTCATTTGGCTCTTGGACGTTTCAGCGTTCGTTTTGATTAACGACCTTGGAGATTGAACAGCTCAATATTAGCTTGAAGACTGCTTGATCCTCGTTTTGACAAAAGCTCCCTTCTGGCTACGTAGCGAGGTTTGCTTCCTCTCTGAGGGATGTGGAACATAGCGAAATCAGATTTATACCCCAATTCAAGGATATGGCCCTTCGACGTTGATGCGTTTTGGAAGCTGAGACTGGAGCATTTCCTAGCGCCTGATAACACGCTCATGAATTGACAACTTTGGAAGGACGTGAGAGCATTTCAGCTTGTGAAAATGCGGGGAGACGATCATGGTGGGGCAGCAGTCAGCCTCAAGGTGACACAAACACCGGCCAAGACTGTGATGCAATTCCCAGATTGCGGGACAATCAAGCTTCACAGACGGTCCAGACCTCCCAAAATGCCAAAAATCCGTCTTTCCGCCTATGCACACGCTCGCTCTCAACCTACAGCAGTCCCCTGTGACTCAAAACGCCATCTATGGATTTTCCGCGCTGCAAAGTTGAGAAATCCTGTCCATAACTAAGGGTCAGTGTATCCTCGGCTCCAGCTGGAAGAACTCGCAGGATTCGCCGTGACATCATAGTAGTATTCCATCCACTGCCCCCTCAGTACGCTCCACATCCCGTACAAGCCAAATAAACATCTTTCCAAAAACCACATATATCTCTGATCATCTCATCCCCTCCGCCGGACCGCCAGTCCCAGAAATACATTTCCTCTTTCTCCATTCACTCTTCATTCCCCTTACTCCTTTACCCCATCATATTCGTCAAAATGGCAGAACAAACAAACCAACAACAGCGCCTCGAACAAAACGTCTCCGATTACGGCTGGACAGCCGTCCCTCGCGATTTGGATGAGTTGCTCAAGACAATAGCGACGGTGAAAGCCGAGCCTGCGGATTTTACGACTGAGCAGCTAGGAATGCCGGATACGGAGTTGGTGAGGAGGACGAGAGGGTTTGCGGAGAGGGAATTGCCGGTGGATACGTTTAATCATTCGATGCGGGTGTATTATTTTGGTAAGTGGGGAGTTTTTTTGGATGTTTGAATTTCTGGATGGAGCGGTGGGGATGGGGATGGGGGATGTTGGGATGTCTGAGTCGTTGATAAGGGAAAACAGAATGGATGGATGCCTAGTTTGAATACTCCAGGCCCGCGAAGCCCCAAGTCGAAAGTGGTGAATTGAGATTTTATGGTCTTCCGCGTCACATCTCTTGCTCCTTGCTCATTTCAGCTATTCAGTTTTTTCTCTGTCTTTCTGTCCTCTCCCACTCAACTCAACCCTCCCCTCTCAACCCTCCCCTCCCCCTCACAAAACCCCAGTTCCCACACAAAACCGCGCTCTAACCCTCCATGCCCCCACAGGAATGGCAATCCTCTGCACACACTTCCACTCCCTCTGCGCCCCCTCCCCCTCCCCAACACTCGCCGAAACGTACCTCCTCACCTCCCTCCTCCACGACCTAGGCACCGCGCCCCAAAACCTCTCCCTATCCTCTTCCTTCCTATCTTTCGAATTCCACGGCGCCATGCTCGCTTTAAAGACTCTACACGAGGATTTCCAGGCGCCGAAACCGCAGGCTGAGGCTGTGTGCGAAGCGATCATCAGACATCAGGATCTGGGCACTGTAGGCAAGATTAGTTTCGTTGGTGCGCTTATCCAATTGGCTACGACTTTCGGTAAGTTTGCCCCTGAGTTTGCGAACACGCTCTCACCGAGCATATTGAATTGCCCTTTAGGTACCTAAATTTGCAGCAGTTTGCAGGCTGTTGTGGTTGGTGAAGCGCTTTTGCTGATTGTGGAAATGTTTGTGGAATTATAGATAACATGGGCGAGCACCCAGAGCTAGTAAGCAAAGGCACGATTGAGAAGATCGTAGAGGCGTATCCGAGGAAGAAATGGAGTAGCTGCTTTGCGGCTACGATTCGCAAGGAGAATGGTACGAGGCCGTGGGCGCATACGACGCATTTGGGCGAAAAGGAGTTTCCGGAGGGCGTGGAGGGGAATGAGCTGATGAAGCCTTATGATGATCAGTAAGGAAGGGCTGTTTGTCAGAGTTTATTCTGGTGTTTGGAGATATTGGATTAAGGAATTTATGGAACTGTGAGGAGGGAGTGTTGTATAATTACCTGTGTGAGAAGAGGCGTATATTGAGAAAGTGGCGAACATTCTCTCCCTTTTTTGCTTGTTCCATAACCCAAAACTCTCAGGATTCTCAATTGAAACAATGCAATTACGCAAATATAAATCCTTTAGGCATAAAAAAAATTGCTCTTTTAAAGGCAATTTCAATCGAATTTTCAAATTGCGTCTGAATTTATTAAAATAGGGTATATTAAATCTTGGTTAATTCGCTGTATTTACGTTTAAATTATAAGTTTAAAACATGCCTCTGCTTCCTAATCCTCTCGTCGCTTTCCCATTTGATTTCCGCGTCTAGAGAAAATATACAAAGCCGCAGCCAATACGAGCGCTCGGTTAGTTTATAAACAGGGGATTTGTAATTTTATTGCACGTCGACGAGTAAATATTTGCGCAAAGCAGTTGCGCCGGCTCCAAAGGCTCGGTTTAAAACAGTAGATAGCATATGGGGAGGGGCATTTCTATTTTACTTGTTGCACGTCGAGGAGTGCGCAGTGTTTGTGAACGTTCTCCTGGGCCGGCGTGGGCCTTGCGCGCATTTTTTTAAGCGCTCTAAGCCGCTAGTTTTGCAAGATACGCTAGAATATACAATGAATCTCCATCACTAAAAGCGTTTGCTTTGATTGAAAACTAATAGGTTTTGTTGCACGTCGACGAAAACTAGGCGCGCCACACACCGATTGAGTCAGAAATTTTATGGAGATTGCGAAAATAACGGATTTTATTTCTATACTAGCTTTTAGAAAGACGAAAGGGGGGATGCATAATTGCTAGTTTTTTTCTTTCTCTCTTTTTCTTTTTGAGCTGCGGATTCCAAACTAGGATGTTGGGGCGGTGCCATAGGCGGGACGCTGGGGATGGAATCTGGAGATGTAGCTGATGCCGTACCCGCGAAACTGACACGTTAACTCCCCATGCATGCAGTACTGTGCAGGTCGAAGAGCGCTGTGTGGAGGGAGGGCTGCAGAGCGCACTCATTCTGCAAGTTTCAAGACCCATGGGATGGATGGGCGGAGCCCATGACTTCCAGATTCTTAGTCTCCGAGATCTCGTCGGGCTTGTTTCGCATTTGCTATGCAGAACTTCTGGGATTGCTTGGAGGACGGCGTCAAAAGGATTACGTTAGTGGATAGTGGGAGGAGCATTCTTGATGACATCTACCAGGTACATAGGTACCTAACATTAACAGCTCGCCGTGTTTGTGCACGATGATTCGCAAGGGCTTGGGAGAGAAAATGCGATATTTCATCCACAGATATCAACAAATGGCAGAATGTCCGAGAGGTCTAAGGAGTGTGACTCGAAATCACATACGTTCGCGTGCCAGAGTTCGAATCTCTGTTCTGTCGTATACTTTTTACTGCCTTCGTGTTTTGCGAGTTGGGAGATGGTTTTTTTTTGGAAAGGGCCAGTTACAAGCAAGAAAGGTAAGGTGATTCGGCTGAGCATAGCATAAACACAAGCTCCCCCGAGCACTTCTAACCCGGTCAGTCAAATGACTCAAATCTTGGGCGGAAAGAACCCGTGGGGTATTACTTAATGCCTCTGCTCCGAATTTGTCCTCTTCTTGCTTTTCAAGAAAGGCACGGGATTCCACCGCGATTTTGGATAAGGTGAGGAATCTGGTGATGTACCCACCTCTCTTCGGATCTTCTCATTGGTCTTGCGATGCACCTCCCAGACTCCGAGCACGCACATGGCACTCATGTTTCAACTCTGCAGGAACATGTGGCACATCTACATAGCTGCGTAGCCGCATCTCGAGTCTCGACTTGACTCTAGAACCCCCCAATCACCTTCAGAAACAGATAGCCAAGCAGGGGAGAATAACCTAAGACCTCGTTATTGCAACAATGTTACCGGAGATGTCATGTTTACAAGAACACTCAAGACATGCAGAAAGTGAGAAGGTTCAAGTTGATTTTACTAGCAACGCCGTGCCCGGTCATTGGTGACCATTACTTTTCTTCCTCTTCAACCTGGCGAAGCTCGAACCCCATGACAGTGTCATGAAGTCTATCGTGCTGTTGTTTTGACCATTGGAGAGACAGATGTCCTGGGTCATGGGGTATCAAGGCTGGAGCGGCGCGCGCTGTTGGATTTGACAGTGAACTGATTTGTGGAGGTCAGCTTCGAGCAAAGCCCCATCTACCAAAGCCAGGGAGCCCAGGGCTTTGACCAAGCCAAGCTCCCGCACCACCTTTATGCATTCTTTGATCCGCGCCCTCTCCTCTTGCCTTTGCCGGAACCGAGAAAAGGGCGACAGAACGGGGGGACCCTTTGAACCTGAAGCTTTAATATAAAAACGGCGCTATTTCCCTAAACGCGGAAATCAAATAAAAAGGCGACAAAAGGATTAGGAAACAAAGGCACGTTTTGAATTTGTAATTTGAATATAAACACAGCAAATTAACCAGGATTTAATATACCCTATCTTAATAAGTTCAAACACAACTTGAAAATTCGATTGAAATTGCCTTTTGGCACACATCTCTGCGGCGCCAGCCAGGTCTCTCTACCATCATGGCCACTCCAGATCATGACTTATACCATCTCCCGGCACCCAGTCGCGGGAAAAATGAAAAGCGTCGAAAATAAGGTAGGTACTCAATCTAGGCAGAGATGATCCAAACATTTAAAGCACACAGCTTGTCAGATATTCTCTGAACCCGTGATCTTCTCCAAGCCTTTTTTTCTTTTCTCTCAATGGCACTCACTGTACACGATGCTGCTGCAATATGTAGATCAATTCTACAGCCTCATTGCATTCCCACGCGGCATCCATGAAAAGCCATGCAATGCCATGTATTGCCCATCCTTCTATAGAGAGCCTAACACTATACGATGCCCTTCGACGCCACGAAAAAAACAATACACCGCGTGCCAAACCGACACCGTGAACCGGCTAACCCAACCATTCCCGCCAACACCGAATGCCTTTTGGAAACCATGCACCCAAAGTTCAAAGCTACCTGCGCAGACCGATCCCCTTTCCCTGCCACCCGCTCACTCAAATTCACGCAGCCCCCGGGTCCGGCTCGGCATTCGCCACCTCCTTCCTCCGATTTGCCTCCCAATTATCCAGCATCTTCCTCACCTCCTTGAAACTCACCGGTTTCGTCAAGAAAAGATCGATGCCACTCAAATAAGCCTCGCTCTGGTCCCCGCTGCTCGCCAGACCCGTGAGCGCAATGACCAGCGCCGGCGTCAGCGGCGGCCTTCCGCGCCTTAGCAACTCATCATTGCGCGCCTTCTCGAACGCGCGGATGCGGCGGGTGGCGCCGAAGCCGTCGAGCACCGGCATGGAGATATCCATGAAGATGATGTCGAAGCCGTGCGGGTCCTTCTCAAAGGCTTGCACGGCCTGCAGGCCGTCTTCGGCTTCCTCGATGTTGTTGTATTGGCGCTTGCGCATAAAGGTGCCGAGGAGACGCAGGTTGATGCGGTTGTCGTCGACGAGGAGGAGGCGGGGGCTGGGCAGGATATTCTCGGCGGAAACCAGATGCTCCTCGGTCTCCTCGATGCTGACTTGTGAGGCTAGTGGATGCTGAGCGCGGAAAGGAACGGGAGTGACACTTTCGTCGTCGTCGTCGAAGGTGATGATTTTGGCTGGCGTGCTTTTGAGGTGGTCTTCGGACACAGGAAACGGAAACTCGTGATGCTGGTCTTGTGCAGTCGGCGTTGGAGACTCGATTGCTTTGCGAGCATTGTCGCTATCTGCTGCCAAACGAGTGCTGTCTAGCATTTCGCCGCCGTTGGGTGACAATTGGAATTCTCCAAAAACCTTGCTCAAATCGTTGGCTGCGTCTAGAGACTTTTGTGTGAGACCATGAACTAACGGATCATCCGGTGTCGACAGCGGCTCTGTGCGATCGATACAGCCTAGTAAGGCTCGAGCTAGTTTGAAAGGCCCAAAGGGCTTCGCAATATAGCTGACATGAATATCGCTTCGGTCGGCTAATAAGCTTGAACGATCAAACTTGGAGGTGTGTGAACACAACACCAGCACAGAAGATCCACACGCAGACCTGGGCATTTGGTCCACAGTGCTAGCTTCATTTAGTATGGTTATATCCGCCCTGACACTTGTCACAACTTGTAGCCCATACCACTGGGTTAAGAAATTCATGACCGAATTCTTGAGCAGATAGCCAGCTCGATGCTCTGTGGCATCATCGAAACCATACAAGGCGACAGTCCTCTGGGCGCCACGAGCTCGCAGCTCCGAAACCGATCCGTCGTGTTCTCGCAAAACAGCTCGAGGAGTGTTCGAATTTCCCGATGAATCCGAAGTACTCATCGGTAACTCCCGGAGCAGGGGAACGGTCACCTTGACCTCGGTGCCGACACCAAGTTCACTCTGTATCTGTATGTCGCCTTCCAGGAGAGCCACAATAGACCGAACGATGGAAAGACCCAACCCTGTCCCACTGGACAGGGAATTCTCTTGAGCAAAAGGGGTAAAAAGTTTTGAGCGCAGGAACTCAGGCGCAATTCCTCTTCCTGTATCTGTCACGGTCAACGAGACCATCGAGCGTGGAATAGATTCTGAAGTCCCGGCCACCTGCAGGTCTTCCATTTCAGCGGCGTCGAGTGTGACCTTTACGTGTCCGTGTGAAGTGTACTTTAGCGCATTACCAAGGAGGTTCATAATAACCCGCCGGAAGGCTCCTGGCTGCGTGATGAACTGGTAATCCTGGAAGCTCATATCCAATATAACAGAGACATCAAGAGATGGAATTGATTGGCTAGGGCCAACAACGGATCCCGCAGCAGCAGACATCTTCTTCAGGTCCGACATCCTCCCGCCCCTTATACCAGCTACCTGATCAAAGCTTGATGCAGTCGTATTCTGGAAGACGTGGCCTGCAAAGACACCCTCAACGACTTCCTCAGTTACCACTGATACATCGATTTCTCCAAAGAGCGACATCATCGGCAGATCAGACTGTCGGAGGGTCAGAGGGCCACCACCACCTCGAGGCGCTGATAGGCTTCTTGAGTCTTTCTTCCGCGACCTCCGCCAGTTCTTTTCGAAATGATTTATCTTGGAAAAGTCGAGTATATGATTTATCGTGTCCAACAAGGTGCGGCCACATGACTCTATCGTCTCGACGAGTCCACGGGCAAATCCGTCCATAGTTTCCTCCCCGAGGAACTCAGCTGAGGCCAGGATCCCATGCAACGGCGAGCGCAGCTCGTGAGATATACTGCCGATAAAGTCGCTCTTCTTCTGATCTGCAATTTCCGTGTCAATTCGCGAACACTCCGCTATGACAGAGTTGCCGAACGCTTGCAAAAAGGCTAACTCGCCGTTTTTGGTAAGTACTCGGGTCGTTTCATTGCTCCATAGAAAGCATGCACTCAGCCATCGCCCTCTGCTGGAGTCCCATAAAGGAGCGAACAGGATCTGGGAAGCGCCAGGAAAATGGCCCAACAAGAGCCTTGCTTCAGCCCGACTCCTCCGGCGAATATCGTTGTTTTCCGAGTGATTAGACGGAGCATCTTTGTTGTTTGTGGTTGCTAAAACTTCGTCCGACGCAGACAAAATTCTATCACCGCTGAAAGTCCACATCTTGCCTCGCGGATAGCGACGAAGGAAGCCATGGAGGGCCTTCTCGTGCAGAGGCATAAAGTATGACGGACCTGGAGGCGTGTCACCATGAATAGAAGCCACTCTAGGGGTAGAAAACCCCAAAATCTCAGCCGGCTTCTCAGGTGCTATGGAAGCTAGAGAGAAAACCTTGCTCGCAGTCATCGAGGGCTCTTTCGACGGTAGGTCCTCTAAAGCAGAAACCTCGAGCTCATCAGCAAAATCCATGTAGTCATTTGATCGCACACTAGGATCGGGATTTCCAGGGGCGGGCTGCTGGCTGAACTCAGTATTGAAACCTTTGCGGGCATCATAGAAAATGGCCCCGCCATCGACCTCAAAAGCTTCGCGGATCAGATTTGCCGCCCTGGAGAACAGAACCGAATCTTCGGGCTCGTCTCCTTCTGTTAGATTTATGCAGGGACCATCGATAGGAGCCGCGCGCGGTGAGCCGACACTAAAGCTATCCACGTTTGACGTAGTGGTACCGTATGAAGCGTGACGTGAATCCTGAAGTTCATCGGTGGCAACCGAATGGGACATTATACTCTCTTCCTTCTTAAGGAGTTCAGATGAGTAATGTTTCTGTTTCTCTTTTGCCTCCAAGTCGTTTACCGGTGTTTCACTGCAACTCGTCTCGGCTTTCGGGATGTGAACTGCTAAGTCGGCCTGGCCCATCACAGAGTTTTCTCCATCGTCGTCTTCGGCCTCCGTCTCGGCCTCCGCGAGCTGCCCACGACCTTCGACAAAAGACGCCAAGCCGCGGCTCATCTTCATACCCTTTCGATGCTCCTCTACTTCCCGTGTCATCTCCAAGTGTTGCATGACGGTACCACCGATAGTGCCAAGAAAACGAATGTCATCTTTGCTGAGGCCCTCACGACGAGGTTTGTCATCGACAACGAATATACTGCCGATGGGTATTCCGCACTTCGTGATCAGCGGCGTCCCGGCGTAAAATCTGATAAAAGGGGGCCCAGTAACAAAGGGCAGTTTGTTGAATCGCTCATCTTCCAGGAGATCAGACACTACGAAGGCCGCGTACTCGGTGGGCGACGGCGGGGGTTGTTGAATAGTCCTTGGATCCGGTCAGTATCTGTGCTGTAAGATGTGATAGTCTAAGGAGACGTACTTTTCGCATAGTCTGCCCGACTTATCAACGGTGGTACACCCGAGCCATAGACCATCGTCGGGACCATGTAGCCCGCTGTCGGCCAGATCGATTGTCTTGGTACTCTCGGCTATAAAATACTGGTTTCGCGCATCGACGATACTACATCTGTATTAGCGATCGGAAAGATTTGAAGACATGTCTTCCCCCAAGTTACCTGACCATGGCCCTCTGGGCGCCCAGTCTCCAAGTCGCGAGTTGGCAGAAAGCGTTCAGAGCAGTGTCGGGAGACGATGTCATGTCCGAATGGCCGGCATCGTAATACGTGTCATAACTCTGGGCTGACGGGCCGTCTGAGGCAGCCGACGTCTCTTGAGGCTCGGGGGATAGACATGGCGCTGGTGCACCAGGCACAGTGCTCGGAGGCTGGAAATATCTATTCGCATTTGATCAGCAGCTGTAGATGTGCAAGCGGGAATGCTTGGACAGACTTGTAGACCTCGCGTGCCCTGGCACTTTCGGAGATCCCGTCTTGGAAGAGTTGGGCGATAGGCGCCATCTGCAGGGCCGTTACTCAGTTGGGGGCCTTTGGTGGCAGGGAGACGTGGTAGAGGCGTCGGACAGCACCAATAACTGGTGGAGGCAGTCGAGTGATGGCAGCATCGAAGAAGATGCAACTGGCAGATGGTCGATTGGTGGAAAGCACGTTGGCATCCTCAGTCTCGATGCGCCGGGCAACAGAGGCTGAGCCGCGCATCGAACAGCGGTGGGCAATGCGGCGCGCGGTACGGAGTAAGAGCCAGGTTGGAGAGTATGATGGTATGCGAGTTCGAGCGCTCCCTGGCCGAGAAGTGGGTTTCGGTGAGACTTCACTTCAGAGTCCGCTCTTAGTAATGTCTCGAGGGCATCAATGTCGGGACGGGCGTCCGCCTTTGTGTCCGGTGGAATGATGGAATCAGGTCAAACTGCTGGAAGTTCTTTCTTTTATTGCAGAAAAGGAGGACGCCTTATTTACACCTCAGCGCTTCGCGGTCTGTTCCGCCGCCGCCGACTCGTGCCAGACTTGGCTGTCGATCCTTCCATGCAGTTCGAAGTTTAAACATGCGCCTTATGTTCGTCAATAGTAATTTATATTGTTGGAGCTTTACGCGAGTCAAGCAACATAGATGTGTCCAACTTAAAGGCTCTTGAATATGTCCAAGTTGGTCCGGAAGTGTGCCCGGCCCCGCGAGCTTGGTTGAGCGCCCACCCGCCAACGAGTAGTCTGACTGCCAAAGCGCTGATAGCGTAACGGCTCAAAATAACATATCCTGCCAGGCACCGAGGTAGCGACCAAAACTGCCCTATGACGTCACGCCCGCTGCTAACCCGACCCTTCAACGTTCTCTGTCCACCAACTTGCCTCCTTGAGGCACTGATTCGGATTTCGACCGAAGAGTCAGAATGTCCAACCCGCCATCCCAGCCAGCCGATGCCATCCTCGAGCGCTGGCAGCAAGGCTCACATATCGCCGACAACAACTTCGAGACCTGCATCCGCAAGACCTTCGACCTGCCCGAGGATGACGACTATGTGTATAAGACCGAGGGCTTTCAGATGACTTTGGGCCAGATCCAGGAGAAGATCGATTCGGCAACCAAATACGTATACCAAGTACACGATAAGCCTGTGGACGTGCGTGTGTTCCTACTCTCGAATACTCTTTTATAAAACAACAAACCGCTTTTTCCCTTTCTTATTGTTCTTGCCGAGCACGTGACTCACACCCTCTCGAATCCAACAAGGACCGTTGAGTGCGATTTTGCTATGCGTGGTGGCCAAGCTGAAGAACATTTGTCAACTCATCTGCCATATCTTCTTTGCCATTTACAAGATACACAATAGCACAAAAATGTATAAAGTTTTCTATTGACTTTGTCACATTTATCCTCGTGGAGCTAACACAAACCGCCAGCTGCCCGATTCAGACATCACCGCCTATATCGACATCTTTTCCTCCACCACCGACACCACCAAAGCCCTCAACTCCTTCAAATCCAACGCCAAGAAGCTCTCACCCCGCGAAGGCGTCGCGCAGCACCTCCTCTCGCGCCGCCTCTTCCCCTCGTCCCTGAAATCCAGCAAGGTCAAAAAGCCCCACCCCAACCCTTATTTCGACATCTGGGCCTGGTCGTGCTACGAAACGCGCTTCATCGGCCCGCTCGGTGACCCCCACTATGGCGATCCTGACGCTGCAAAGAAAGCCCATCCCGTGCTACCCGTGTTCTATCATCATTTTGGCTGCATGTGTCCTTCTTATGAGGCACTTGGCGTTGTCTCCCAGCTTGTGGCTGCAGGGGGGAAAGATGGGGTGGTTGATATGGCGAGTGGCAATGGCTACTGGAGCTACATGTTGCGGCGATTGGGCGTCAAGACTACAGCAGTAGATAATTTGGCGTCTACATGGCGGACTATGTGGATTGAAGACACGGTCAAGATGAACGGAATCGACTACCTGACGCAACAGCGAGGTGCCAAAAACCAGGTGCTGTTGCTGGTGTACATGGTAGTGCGTTTCAACTTCACAAAACAGGTGCTGCGAGCATACAAAGGGGATACCATTGTGATTGCCGGGACGCAAAATGGCAACAGACTCACGACCTTTGCCGATTGCACGGTCGAGGAGTATTTCGAGCAGGAGATGAAGACCTTCCAGCTCGTTGCGAGGTTTGCGCTCCCGTCGTTTGCAGGCAAGGACGAGGCTTTGTACGTTTATCAGCGCAAGAAATGAACGAACACTCGGTGCGGGTGTACTTGACTCGGGCCAATGTCTTTTGAAGCTTCCAAGCCGTCGCCGCCTCGAACTCAACTTCGGGTCTTCCAAGGTTTTCAGGCATCGCTCTTGTCTATCACCTTGGATAGTACGACCGAAACCCAGAGCTTTGGGCTTGAACGTCTCACGGTCTCAAAAATCATCCTATAAAACTTCAAGTCCAAGTCTACAAAGCAACCTTCAAGCAACTCTTAGCGGCAACTTCAAAGTATAAATTAGTTTGGTCGCTGTTGTGGCAGAGTGGCGTAAAGCGGTAGTATCAGCATTCAGAAAACATTGGTGTCTCAAGGTCCAGAACTTCACTTTCCGTTGCTACACTGTAAAGCCGACTTACAGTCTTTGCAATGCCCTGGAACAGACCATCCCCCTCTTTCCAGAGAGGCTTTCCAGAGAGGCTTTCCAGCGGCAGCCCCCAGCCTCAATCGTCCGGACACGTCGATGCGCAACAAAACAACCTGGCCCTCTTCCCGGCTCCCAGCTTCACCCCGTCCGGAAACGTCGAATGTGTAAAAAAACAGTCTATGCCCCTCCGCGGCAGCTAAATTTCCTTGCCACGGGACCAACCAGCTCTATCTCGTCCGGGCACGTCGACGTGCAACAAAACTCCCGCTACTTCTCCCCGGCCACCCATCTACCTAGGTAGCACAGTAATAGCAGCGAATAGCATCACCGATTTCCATGAAAAGCGCACGTGTTTCAAGTTTGCATGTTCTTAGGATATTGGCAAATAAAACCTATGAAAACTAGATGGCTTTGGAAAAGTGTCCCAACACGTTCATAGTAGCATTACAGGACGAACACAAAGCATCAAGTGCTCGAATCATGCAACCAGTCCTTCATGTGCCTCTCACCACTTCCCGCTTCCACATCCCACAGCCCATCCGAAGCCAGCTCTGGCAGCATAACCTCGCTCGCACTCCTAACTTTCCTCACATACTCCCGCTCAACATCTCCAAATATGCTACCCCTCTGACCAGCGGCCCCAGAACTCCACAACATATTCACATCAGCCTCCTTCTCCATCTGTTTGGCGCTAGTTTCATGCAGCCAATGCCTCCTCTGACCATCATCCAGAACCCGCGCATTCATCTCCCACAACCTGTCTGAAACCAGCGATGGCAGTATAGTCTGCCTCGCGCCCTTAGCTTTCCTTACATACTCCTGTTTGACATTTCCAAAGATGCTACTATGCCGCTGGTGCGAATCCAAACTCCACAACGTATTCACACCAACCGCACTCTCCTGCTTCTCCGGAGTGGGCACCCAAGTGAGCGTCTGAGATGGTCGCGTCTTTAGCTCTTCTGTTACATGCCAGGATTTCGGCTCCGAGTAGCTGGCAGCGAGAGCGTCTACTAAAGCCTCCTCCCAGTCCGCTGAAGACACAGCTTTCGGCTTTGAGTAGCTGGCAATCACAGCCTCTTCCAAAGCGTCCTCCCAGTTTGCGGAAGATACGGCTTTTGGCCTCGAATAGCTGGCAACAACAGCTTCTTCCAAAGCATCCTCCCAGTCGGACAAAGACACAGCCACAGGCCTCTTCAAGCCCCTCTTCACCTCCAGTACATCATTGCCCCGTACCTCCGTTTCCGATCCCCTTTTCTTATCGAAGTCACTAGAAGCAATTTCCCTTAGCCTTGGCTGTTTGCGCTGATCTTTAGAAGCAGAAATGGCCGTAGTCTTTGGTCCCATTTCCCACCACGCTTTCATCACAGCAGTCGAAGCACGACCGATATTCTTCAGAGATGATGCTTTTGTGCTAACAGAAGCCAGCGAAAAGATCGACGATGTAGGAGAGGCCGAGGGAGATGTGCCGGTGGAGCTTGCGGGACTGAGTGCGAGCGTGGATGAGGCGGAAATCCAATCAGGTGATGGGGATGCCGACCGAGATGGATGCCACAAGTTCTGAGACTGTAATTTTGGCAATGGTTTGGTATTCTGGCGAGGCTTGCGAGGCTTCGTGACGGCAGAGATCTGCGAATGGATAGAGAAAGCTGGGCCCGAGGCAGCAGCTGTGAAGGGCAAAACGGTGTTGTGGCCGGCTGCATGAAGCTTCTTCGACCATAGTGGTAGTCTCATTGGCGCCTTCTCGAATTGGTTCCATAAGTCCCGAGATTGCAATTTTGGCAATGGTTTGGTATTCTGACGAGACTTGCGAGGATGCATGGTGGCAGACGTCTGAGACTCGCCAGAGAAAGTTGGGCCAGAGGCGGCAACTGTGAAAGATAGAACGAGTTCGCGGCCGGCTGAGCGAGGCTTCTTCGACCATAGTTGTGGTCTCACCGGTACCTCCTGACGTCGATTCCACAAGTTCCGAGATTGCAATGTTGGCAATGGTTGCATACATTTACGAGGTTTGCGAGACATGTCGGTAGCGGCAGATGAATCGGTAGAGAACCTCGGACCAGAGGCAGCCACTGTAAAGGTAAGGGCTACTTTATCGCTATTTGTCAGGGGTCTCTTGGACCAAAGTCGTGGTTTCAATTCCGACCTTGTAGATGCTGGAAGGTTGGCAGATGCTGAGATCCAGTTCATCTGCTCGGTGTGCGGAGGCGGCGTCCATAATCCTCGAGAGTTGAGCTGAGCAACATCTCCTCTCTTGTATCGAGGAACCAGCACCATATTTTGGGCTGCTGGACTAAGGCCGGTCGCCCTGAATGTGGTACGGCGGATATGGGCCTGAAAAAGACCATCTGGGTGCGTCTCTTCGACACTTTTCTTGGATCTTTGCCAAAGCGGTACAGTTTGTGTCCGACTGGTCGATGCAAAGATCCAGTGCTTCTGCTTGGCAGATCGTGGAGCCGCCCACAGCCCTTGTGACTCAAGTTGAGCAATACCGGCTCTTTTATATCGAGGAGCGAACATAATGCCCTTTGCCGCTGGATCAAGACTGGTCACCTTGAATGTTGTACGGGAGATATGGGCCTGGAAAAGCCCATCCGGATGCGTCTTGACAAAACTTTCGGGTCTTTCCCAGAGTAGTTGTCTCGTACGCGTAGAGACGGCTATAGCAGATTTTGGGCGACTGGTAGATGCCAAGATCCAATTATTCTGCTCGGGAGACGGCGGAGACGTCCACAGCTCTTGAGACTCAAGTCGAGAAATATCGGCTTTTTTGTATCGAGGAGCGAACGTCAAGTCCTTTGCTGCTGGACTGAGACTGGTCGTCTTGAAGGTCAGTCGACGGCCTTGGCTCTGCCAGAGTCCATCGGAACGCACTTCTTCAACGGCATTTTTAGGCTGTGTCCAGAGAGCATTCGTTGGTTCGGATCTGTCGATTCTACTAGACCACATCTTGATTGAAGGATTTCCAACTGGGGCCGATACCGGCAAGCTCCAAAGGTCCCGGCTCTCGAGAACTGGCATCTGCTTGCTAAGTCCAGAGTTTGAGCGAGTGGCTATACCTGTAGCCTTTTGATACTTTAGCCAAACGTGGGTCGCTGGTTGCGGCAACCCAAGATTCTTTACAGCCTCCTTAACACTTGGAGTCCAGAGCAGGTCCCTTGATTGCGCGCAGATTGTAGTCGTTTGCTTTGATGCGCTGACCCTGTCAGACCACATCTTGATCGAATCGCTATCTTGAGTTGATGCAGCCATCCTCCAAAGCTCCCGGCTCTCCAGAGTTGGGAGCTGCGTGGCGGATCCAGATTTTGAGCGCGCTATGATGCCCGTAACATTTTGATACTCGCGCCAAATAGAGGGTGATGGTTGCGGTAGCCCAAAGTTGCTCGCGACCTTTTCGTTTCTTGGAGTCCAGAGAAATTGCCGGAGCATCTTGCGCGGAGATCTCATAGGGCTCTTCATCGGACTTCTCGGACTTCTCACTGCCAGTGGCTGAATTGGCAACTGAAGCATCGTTTGCGAGGTAGCGGCGGTCTCAGCTGCGCGATCTAGACGATCTTCTTCGCTATAATCCGACGCATAATCAAAGTCATCGTAATCTGAATCTTCAGCCTCATACTCGTCAATGACACTGGATGATGGGAGAAGGCTATTGCGAGACGGGATGTTGGATATCTGGAGAAGGCTGGCAATGTCTGCAAGAGTATTCTCTGCAAACTCTGCCTCGTTATCTCCGTCGAAGTCTTCGTCATAGTCATCAAAGAACGTGGATGAGTATTCTAGCTCCTGCTGCTGTTGAGACTCCCGGTGCTGTTGAGGCCGAGGGTTTGCTGGTAGTCCATAAGAGCCCCGGAAGACCGGCCCTGATATTAATGACGGGCCAAGCACTGGCCGATAGACAGCTGAATCAGACTTCTCGCCCCATGGAAATTGGAAGATGCCAAGCGTATCACGTTTATTAGGGAGCGGCAGAGGTTCTTCAACTACGAGTGGGTTAGCTGTCTGAGTGCAAAGTAAAATCATCGGGGACTTACTGATATCTGGCAGAAAAGTTGCTCGCTTAGACCTTCTCTGCGGTCGTTGTGTTAGAGGACGGCTTGTAACGCTTTTGGGTCTCGATTTAGAACGCCAAAGACCTGTGACAATTGCAGCCTCTAGGGTTGGGGCCTTAACCCACAACCTCCGGCTAGTAATTGACAGTTCGTGGAGTTGTCGTCGAACGGATGGCCTCAACGATTGTGCTGGGGCCTCAGGCGAATTATCTTGTAGGTCTGAAGATCCGTAGTGG
This sequence comes from Cyclaneusma minus, assembly GCA_037179335.1. Taxonomy (NCBI): domain Eukaryota; kingdom Fungi; phylum Ascomycota; class Leotiomycetes; order Marthamycetales; family Marthamycetaceae; genus Cyclaneusma; species Cyclaneusma minus. The sequence goes on from JAKZHN010000021.1 coordinate 158,500, forward strand.
TGAGACCATAGAAGTCCATCCGAAAAGTGCTGGGGCGCTGATCTCATCGTCCAAAGTTGTTTGATGTCGGGCTCCGAGAACGAATCGGGGGTTGGTAGAGACCCCGAGTACTTCTGGTTGGTCAGCACCTCAACCCCGGCTTCCGACTCGATGTCTGTCGATGACCCTTCACTCTCGGGAGGCGTAGGACTTCCGAGTTGTGCTTTATTCATAGACAGAAAATTGACGCTTCGGTTTTTCAGAAGGTCTGGCGCGTTCTCGAGATATTGCATCTGAGCGTCAGCAAGACGCTGTTGCCAAACACTTGCTCTTTTAATGTCGGCTTCTTGTGGTGATGGAACCACTAAACTACCACTTGTCGTCGATGCCTTGCTACTCATACGAGGACGTCGAGAAACTCTGATGCTGCGATTGCTTGATGAGTGCGACGAGTCGCTTGATTGAGAAGCCCTGCGTTGTTCTTTCACCGGCGTTGATGCAGCTGCAGTGGATGCAAAGGTCGAATTTGAGTCGCGATCGAAATTATGCTGCAAAGCTTGCCACTGGTTCTCTTGCTGCCCCATTTCTTGCTCGAGCGTTTCGAGAAGTTTGGCGCGATCAATCATACTGGAAGTTGGACTCTGCCTCATGCTTGTTTCGGGCTTGGGCAGGTTCAGTAGAATGGAGTCTACAGATTGCCCATTTGCAGATTCGAACTTCTTGAGCTGATTCTGGATTTCTTTGATAGCACGCTCAGTAGAATTGATTGGGACTGGAGATGCATCATGTACGACGACCGTAGCTTTCTTGCCGTTTGATGCGAGTAACAACGGCGTGGGAGGAGGCATCGTGCGCGTATTACGTTTTGTTAGACGCTTAGAGAAAGCTGGAAGTTCGTCACCAATGCGTCGATGCCATGTGCTTTCACGATTCGTTGCCTTTGAACTTGACCGACTAAGATTACTGGCCTCTTCTGGATCCAGCATGAAGGTCATGACTTCTGAGTCCTCGTTATCCAAAGGAGGAGAGTCGGTAGGCAAAGGTATCTGAGGCAACGGCCTGGATGCATCGAGGTTAAGACGAGGGTTTTCTCGCTGAATTGTAGTCGACCTTGCACGAGCCCTAGTGGACGTGATATCTACTGGCGGAACTGGCGAATGGACGGAAACCCAATCGTCTGTAATGTCATCCAAAATGCTGATGTCTGCGGAAGTTATAGTATATGCTGATTTCGGTTTTGGCAGATTGGTTGGGCTCTTCTCGATTTGAGCTTCATCCTGCATCGGCTTAGGTTCGTTTGGACCTTGTTGATCAGTTGGTAAGACCCATGACTCCCTAGTTCCATCAGCAAGTTCACGACTAGCACTCGCGCTGAACTGCTGAGTACTCCGTACGGCAACTTTCGAAGGCTTGTCGCCAGTGAATTTCGTAGCAATCACCGGCTCATCCCCAAAAGATGCTATTGTTGTTCTCTTTGAATCACGGCGGCTCTTGAGTTCCTCTGTCATTGGTTTCTTTTCGGGCCTTTGTGGTGTCACGAAATTTGACGGAATAGGCGGGATCGATGGAACAGATGATACACGACGAAGTCGACCACGTGATGATGATACGGGTGGAGCTGGAAATAGCAACTCCATCTTCTCTTCAAAAGTCATACTTTTAGTCCTATTTGGCAAAATTCGGGGTAGTTTGGACGCACTGGTAGGTAGCGGCGCCGGTGGCAGCGTTTGTGGCAGCGGTGGAAGCGGTGGCAGGTTTGAAGGATCCCCCGGAAGAGCATTGAGAATCGATTTCTTGCGCACAACAGAAGATTCCGACTTGGTTCGTTTATGATTCGAAGACCCAGATACGTTGCGCCTGTGTTGACCAGGTACCTCACTGGGAAAGATCACCCTGTCTGCATCTGAGATCTTCCTGTAAGGTCTTGGTCTGTGAATGACCGAACCTCCAGAAGGAGACTTGGGTCCCGCAGGAACACTCACTGCCTCAACTCTCGGAGTCTTTGCAATAATCGCATTTACCGCAGCGGGATTGTCATAGACAATATCGTTGAGGAGCATGACAGTCGGGGGATTCTGAGCAGGCCCAACACTAGGTGTGGTAAATCGAGGAGCTTTCGGATTGGACGGGAGAGTAGGTCTGCGCGATAACTGGGCTTGGGCCTGTGGGAGTGCCAACTTTTCCTCTGGGTCATCGAAAGCCCTTGGATTTCGGGGTGATCGTCTCCTGACATCTTCAACACCTGGAGATAAAGAGGCAGAAGTTGTGACGGCAACAGCATCTACAGACAGTCCAGATGCGTCTTGTGCGACGGCGACCGGTCTCTCTGGCCATGGATCTTGAGAGGTTGCGGGTGCCTGCTTTCTGACAACACTGGTACTTCTGGCCAACCCATCCGAGGCTCTAGTCGGGGGAGGGGGCGCTGGTCTTTTCGCAACAAGTTGCCTTGCCGCAGCGCTCCGTCGTCTTTCCTTTTCCTTCTCAGCGGCAGTTGCAAGATCAATCGTAGCCATCCGAGTGAAAGGGGCGGCATTCGGGGAAGATGGTTCGTTCATGATTGGCTGAGAGATGTTGACTTTGCTGATGCTAGGCTTGGCGTCTGATTTCGAGCTATTGAATAACAATCTTTTCTGCTGTGGGGTCGGTTTTGGGATTGGCCGGACTGCTGCTGCTGCTATTATATTGGTCGTGGAATACGCAAGTGGAGCAGTCATAGACCTGGGGATTCTGATTTGGTCACTCCGGGGAATTCGTAGTTCGGAGCCACCCGCATCTACCTCTACGGCTCGCACAACCGTATTGCCACGCTTCTTGGATTCCTTCTCTTCAAGTGAAGCAAGCGCTTGAGGCATAGGAGCAGGCGAGGTAGCCTGTGATGCCGAAGGATTGACCACAAACAGGCTTCTGGTATTCTGCCAGCCGGGCGGGTCGACGGGCGACCCATCGTCCTCCGAAACCGACGCCCTTTGGGGTGGAGTACCGAATGGCGAGAGAGCTTCGGGACTGCCTATTCTTTCTTCCCGCCCTGAGAGTAATTGGCCCCCAAATATAGCCACGATACCTGAATATTGTTAAATACATATTCAAAGGCGCTGTTCCATTTTGCTTGGTACGCACCGACTAGTACTTGGAGTCCCGTTGCTGGCATACTCGTCTTGATCAACAATATGATGGACTCTAACCCGAGAAGCATGGGTACGCTCGTCTAAGTCCTCATTGTTAGCCCTGAATCAGCAATATATCTTGTACACATGGACTTACACCCATCCAGATGGCCAACCCCACCACAGAAATGGCGAGTGCTCTACTCTGTTCCTGGTTGGTTTCTGACCGACCGTCGCTCATTGCTGCCCACAAACCAAGAGTGAAGAAGCGTATAAGGATGATTCCGAGGATGATGCCGTCCAGAGCCAAGACAGCTATCGAGACGGGAAGTAGCTCGGAGCGCGCGACACAGACGGGTTCGAATTGAGGCCTCGTGAATCCTACGAAAACTCCCCCTCCAACTCCTCTGATCACCAGTAGCGCTGCAAAGCCATTTCGCTCTAGTGCTGACTTCGTGGATTGTCCAAGAGACCAAAGTATAAATCCTTCTATCGCGACCCTCGCGGCTTGGTCGAAAGTGGTTGAGAGAATGAGGGTCGCCTGGCATATCATGGGTTGGTCCGAAGGTAGTAGAAAATTAACGAAATTAAATAGGGCCCATAGAGCTGCAAAGGATATGAAGACCGAGAGGACCAGCCTCCGCCGGTCCTGCCACAGGCTCGTTGTGTGACCATTGAGGAATATAAGTAGGCCTCCTAGTGCTGCCTGCAGCAGCAGTCCGCTGTTGAAAAACTAATTAGTATTCCAGCTAACATCGAGAAGGGCATTACTCACAAAGTAAATGCGCCTACAAGAGTCTGGACAGGATCTGGGATCGACATGGTTCCAGACCACAGTGAAGGGCGCAAGAAATGGGAAAACCCCAGTCAATGGGCGACACAAGGGAAGTATTAAAGGCAAGTAAAACTCATTATGGGAGATGTACTCGACGGTACGTTGCTGTTTGTGCCGGCGACAACAAACATGTCCGTATCCGGGAGTGCGGGAGAGAAGATGGAAAGTTGGATCTGTGACCAAGTACAAAGGAGATGGAACTGATGGCTCACAGAGTCAAGGGCCTCAAGGCTCACGAAAGGACTGGGGCTCGGGGTCCTCATGGGCAAGAGGATCGAAAACGACACCCACACAAGTCCGAGGCCGCTGACTAGACCGGGGAGCTGGGAGGCAAAGAACCTACATCTCTTGCACACTGGAACTTCGCTCAAACATGGTAGGCGGCCGGCACGTACAGCTTCTCGTATTGCACAGCAGCCCTTGGTGGAGAGGTGTGGGGGATCAGCCCGTGCGAGTTTTGTCGTCAGGCTTTCGAAACCCGCTGAGTTTCGAGTCTTCGACTGCTTGGCAACAGCGCTGACGCGAACGCGTCGGAGGACGAGAGCCAGCGAAGAGGTGGCATGATTCTGTCGACTGCGCCAAGAGCGAGCCCAAAATAAGCATGCAGAAATGCAAGTCCGTCTGCGCGGGTGTCGTCTTCTCTGTATGAAGGTATTTCACGAGATGATGAGATGAAAGTAGTCGTGGAGGTTCCGCTCGGACGACATTATTTTTTACGTTGACCGGAGGCCGGGGGATCAATTTTCCGCGTGAACAGCAAAGATTTCCATGTCAGCACGCCAAAACTACCCACCTACTACATAGTCACAGACACAGGTTTTAACGTGCGATAAGACGGCCATTCATTCTTGATATAGCGATTTTGGACGCCTGCTAAGCTGCTAAGCTGCTCCTATCCCAGACCGCGAACGAACCGGAACCTTTGAAAGTCACAAAGTCGATATCGAGGCGGGGGTAAGACTGGACACTATCGACCGCAGAATCCACCCTCCGCTTGGCAGTCCTTCCGAAGCTACCTTGATTCCGATGATGCCGCAGCAGAAGCTCAGAACCATGCTCTTTTGTGAGCTTCGCCCATGGTGCGAGCAGCAGGGAGACAGTGACCCTATCTAGAGTCTGTTGTCTCGGCATCGGCGGCATACGCGGATTAGACACTGGTCGCATTGCAACGTGAAAACCTCCATATTCGCGCGGCAATTATCGCACGTATAAGGACCACGTCTGAAGGTATAATCAGGGTGATTGCACTCATGACGCTGGCGAAGCTGGCGACGAACGCGACGCACGCGGTGCTGTCTGGCTAGGCCCCGCAGAGGAACTGGGTCTTGATCGACGATGCCTTCAGCGCGTCCGATAAGATGGGCCTCGTCCCATTGAGGACATTCACAGGTCTTCCAATCTTTGCCGCATACGTAGCACCATTCGGCTTTGCAGACGCAACTACCGCCTGTCAGTGTTGTGTTCACGAATGTAGAATACAGCAGCACTTACGTTATGTGGTTGCAGCCCATGGCCCAATTCCACCATCCTGCGACATTCAACACATCTCTTCCAGCCGTTCTCCTCTGCCATTTCGAGGACATGCTTCGCGGCTTCGTCTTCTCCGCATCCTTCTCCAAAGTGCGACTCTCGCTTGCATAGGCTGCAGGTCACCTGGAAGCACTTGGGGCAAACGGCGCTGTTCTGAGAAATGTCTTCGGGGTTGATGAAGGTGGAGCATCTGGGAGCGGAACAGTAGGTTCGGTCTTTCGTCTCGAATTCGACCTTCTTCTCTGAAAAGGTTCGCTTGATCTCTTGTGTGAGGAAGTGTCGGACAGTTGTAACGGGGATCGTCTTGCGGCAGCAGCGGGGAGGATACAAAGTCACATCGACGGTCGCGACCTCAAAGAGGCTCTGCAGGCACTCGCTGCAGTAAGCGTGGCTGCATGGCACCAAAGCAGTCTCGTAGAAGGGGATCCGCTCTTGGCACGCAATACACACGCGCTTCGACTCAGCGATGTCTTCCCGGGATCGAACAGAGCGAACGGATTTTCCTCCCTCTGACTCAGCAGTAGAGGCGCCGAGGTTGAGGACTGACAAAGCGGAAAAGGTATCGTCGATTTGTTTTGGCTCTGCACTGGTGGCATTGTGGGGAGGTGGCATATAGCCTGCAAGTCTGAAGGCAGCATGTCGGTCTCTAGCTGCAGCTTCTTCCTCTGTCAGATGTCCTGTGATGAGCTCCGAGTCGGTTTCCACAGCTTCCGCGATACTGAGCGCTAGACGGCGGTCTGCGCTGACGGCGCCGTATCTGTGACTCTCTTCGTTGTGGACGTAGACAGCATACTCCTCGTCGTATCGGCCCCAAGCATTACTTCGGTCCCAAAGGCCACTCATAGCTTCACCGGCACGCGAAGCACCACTCCAGCGTTCGCCGTACCAGCCTTGCTCTGCTTCATCAGAGTTGTAGTATTGGGAATCATGTTCGAAATGTCGGGAAGCAGGGCGCTCTCTTGCAGAACTGGGTCCAGCAGCTGGATTACCAGGTGTGCCTGTTCTTGAGTACATTTTTCGGCGGCTGACTTGTGGTTCAGGACATGACGTTGAAAAGTGGAGGAGAAGAGGGGAGTGAAGAGGAGCGAGTTAGAGTCTCGAGATATTTTCATGCCTCGCCTCTCATCGTAGTCCGAGGTCAGTTTGAGGCGGTGTCGTTGCCTGGTTGAGGTATCTTCTTGCCTTTGCGCTAATTAGATGTTTTCCGGCACTTATCCTAACCGAGCACATTCACTCGAAATTTCACATTTCCATGGGATTTACGGATATGAGACCTTCACTTCAGAATTCCGGTACTTAAACTTCTTACAAAACGAGCACAAAGATGGACAATTGGAGAGGCAGACGGCTGTTTGTGTTTGATGGATAGGTAATGATCTCAGCATATCATGCCAAGCTCCCATATCATCAGCTGAATTGGCAAGTCATTCGCTGCTCTCCATTCGCCCAGAAACCCCCCTACATGCCCAGCTTCACCGATTGGCATGTGTTTCTATCCGTATCCCAAGTCAGTCACTTGTATGCGTCGGAAGAACCGTCGGCCAGTTCACGGGCAAAACGATGGTCGGCAGCAGCTTCCTCCTCAGCAAGTAGCCTCTCAATCAGCTCCGCATCGGTCTCAACAGCCCTCACTAAGCTGAGCCCCTTTCTATGGTCCTGTTTGGCTGTGTTGAGGTAGTAGTGGCATTCCTCTTCGTGGAGCTTCGTCGCAAGCTGCTCGTCGGTCAAGGTCTTGCCTGGAATCATTCGTGCCAGGTTGTCGGCGTGTTCTATGTAAGACGATTCTGGAGGCTTTTGACTGTTACGCTTTTGGAGACTGAGCTCTTCGAAATGGAGCTTCATGGCAAGCACCTCGTCGTCAAAAGTCTCTTTCTTGACACGTTGGTGGTGGTCAGCGGCGCCGCACCGATCAAGCTCTTCGATGTGAAGTTTGATGGCCAACTCCTCATCACCGAGAGCTTCCTCCTGAGCATCTTCATTGTGAATGTCGCGTCTCACTGGGCTGAGCGTTTGATGATTATGGGCGCTGGCACTGGCACTGGCACAGGCGTGCTGTGCTGTTTCCTCTCTCTGAAGCCTTCGAGCGATCTCTTCGTCGTTGCGGGTATCCTCATATTCGATGATATTCTGATCGAAGCGGACCGCCTTCTTCTTGCCGCTGCTTTTGCTCTGGTGGTCATCGACTGTCTTGCTTTTACCCTTGTCCTTGGGCTTATTCACACCTTCGGTCGTATTTTCGCCAGCTTCATCCTCCTGTTGCGTTCGGTAGCGATCCGGTGTTGTAGGGTGCATGGCTGAAGGCACGCCGGCCCAGTGCCCACTGTCCCAGACACTGCTTGTGTCAGACGCAGTGTCTGGGAAGTCGCCCTTGGTGCCGCGCTCGAGATCCTCGCGGGAGATGTTGCCTCTTGGTGAGCTGGGCCCAGCCGGCGAGCTACCATCGCCGGGCGCCATCGTTGCGATTGGCGAGATGCCCAAGACCGGCTGCGCTGTTTTCGATCTCTAGAATGGAGGCCGGGACTGTCGGAAATGGAGGCCGTGATTCGATTATGAGGGTGAAGACTAGGTGAGGTCGCGGACGAGGACTGGGGGTCTGGCAACGGTGAACTGAAAATCAGAAAAATCGGTCGCTCTTACAAGGACGCATTGTGACATTGGCTCTAGAGAATTTTCATTTCCCGTGTTTACACTGATTGTTTAGTTTTCCTGTCATTTCTAGTTTTCTTGTCGTTTACAGCCATATTCGGTGATATCTTCTCACCCTTAAGGCAACCTGGAAGCTTCAAGATCTGGAATTTTACCTCAAAAATCAGATTCAGTCTCACAAGGCCAGCACACAGATCGACAATTGGAGATGCAACCTGTCAGGTATTGGGATGGTCTACAGCGGAATGGTAACCTGCGATGCTGTTTAGTTTGCTTAATGCTGGCAGATCTCCAGCAATCACGACAGCTTGAACTTGCAGCTGATGGAGCATTCATATGGGGTGTCTCGGTGTCTACAATCTGACGCCAATCATCAAGTTTTTTTTTCTGTGAATATCATTTGCCAAGTTTCTGTGAATTGAAAGCACTTGAACCTAGAGTAAGAGCACTCAGCCGTTCACAGGATCTGCTCCTCGAATCCGTATACCTCCCTATTGAGAGCAAACCATTATTGTTTGAACATTTGCAACCTTCAAGAGCCATGTATTGCTCACAGCAGTACTCGTTCTGACCATAACAAGTCTTTCTGGCAGCCATCAAACCCAGGAGGACATTCAGTTCTGACGAGCACGAACCCTCTACGAAGCCCTAGAACATGTCTGTACGCAACCACTCCAGAGTTTCCGCACGACACCTAGTGATTTGACGATCGCCGTCGGCCCTGGCTCGGTACATATCGAGCATCTTTCCAGGGATGAACAACTGACCAGTCTCGAGGATGCGGTCTTCATCAACAAACTCACAGTCGCAGGTCTTCCATTCTGCACCACAAAGGTAACAGAATTCCGCCTTGCACTCACAGCTTCACAGTATTAGCTTGGAATCTTCCATGTAAAGGGTATATCAGTATTAGCTTGGAATCTTCCATGTAAAGGGTATATCAGCAAAGGGAATCAACTTACAAGGCATGGTTCTCTCTGGTGTAGACCTTGACCTCATTGGGACACGAGGGGCATTTGGTCCAGCCCTCCTCAGCTGCTTGTCCGCATTCGAAAGCATGAGACATCTGTTTGCACTTCCGACAGGTTGGATCGACACAGCTGAGGTCAGGGCATTCGGCGATGCCTCGAATGAAGTGGTGGGGATTGAGGAGAGTGTGGCAAGAGTGGCAGTAGGTATCGTCGAATTCTGCGTTGGAGCCCGTGTTAGAGCAGGAGGTGCTACTGTCCCCGCTGGAGCTCGTGCTGGGGTTCGTCTGGGCACTCATCTGGGCACTCATCTGGGCGCTCATCTGGGTGCTCTTCTGGGTGCTCATCTGGGGATCCGTCTTGTGGTTTGTTTTGGGGTCCGACATGGTGAGGCGTGAATGATGGTGGTGGACGAGGATCCTTGAAGATGGCCCTACTACACGCAGGCAGAAACACGCAACCTAGTGTTACGAGAAACAGCAAGGCCAGAGTGCTGATGGTCAATTCCGGCCTCCTTTGACAGAATTGCGCGATATCGCTGATGGCTGGGTACCTGGGCGACGTCGAGGATTCGGCCATGGTGGCCTTGAACTTGAGTAGGGCGACGCCGTCTGTCAGTCCACCGTCCGATGTTGTGTGTTGTTGACGGTTGGCCGAGAGAGCTGGGAAGATGGGAGCGGGCGGAGAAAGAGGCAAAGAGATTTGAGAAACATTATGCGCCTCGCCTATGGTCGCGCTTGTCAAATTTGCCGTCCACTAATTCTTCTGTCGCTGCCGATACAGTCCTATCACATCAAGACGGTCCTGTCGCTTCCATAGCATTCTCCAGAGGCACGAAGGAAGTCTACGCCGCTTAGTGTAGATATTCCCACCCTTCTTTCAGCTTGGATTTCATTCCTCTAATCCCTGGGACCCTGACCTTCTCCGTTGGTCTCGAGTATTTTTCGGCAACTTGAATGGCTCAATGGTCAGATTCCAAATTTTCAGTACCAGGATACTTACAGAACAGTCCACAGTTACTACTGCGTTCTTCCCCGTGACGGCTATGCCTTTGACAAGGTGGGGCTAAGACGGTTTGCTTACAGACGGCAGACTCCAGACTATCAAAATCCGAAGCAAACCAAGTTGTTGGAAATAGATCTAATACATAATTGAGATTTGGGGCCAGCTCAAATAACCAGTAATTGACCTTGACTTTGGATTTTCGAAATTGAAGCTGTCTGCAATATTATACTGCTCCCACGGCATGTATGTTATGAGTTGACATCTTTAGGGGTTATAAATATTGATGTTTGAGTTTCTCAAAGCCGATTCGATACCTAGCTGGTACCTAGCTTGAAGTAACAGCACACCCCGACGAGCAACATGACTCCAACGGTCTACATATACGGGTTGCGTTACACTGCACAAAGACAAACTAAAATCTTTCTGAATTTCCTCGATCACTTTGAGTTTTCTCAATTATTTAGAATTTCGACAGTCACTTTGAATATCCCCAGTTACTTTGGACTCTCTCGGTTACTTTGAATTTTCTCAATCACTTAAATGGTTCCAAATGAAGAGGAAGAGTCGGGGCTTGCTAACAGGCCAAGAAGTATGAGAAACGGACGTTATTAAATGGCATGGTGCCAAAAGTTAGGATTGTTGGAAAGGGTAGTCGAATGGGGCGATCGTGGTCGCTCGAGGGGTCAGGACAGTCCACGTGTAACAAAAATTGTAAAACATGACATTCGAGGTCTGATTGGCCCATTTGTAGCTCTAAAGAGCATGGACTACCGATTTCAAAAAGCGGACATATTGGTGCTGAAAGTGTTTCTGATTGTCGACATACAAAATTGTAAGCGTTGTGAAGTTTCGACACTGACACACTGAAGAAAGAACCGACAGGGGAATAAGCTGCAGAGAGAATGTTTTGGCAACAGAGTACGCAGTTACCATATATCAAAATAATTGGTCGTGGGTGACTCATCACAGGGGAGCCCTTTTTCTAAAGGTATTCCACGATGTCGTCCATGGTTGTCGTCCTTTAGCTTCTACCAGCCTCAACTTGCCGCGGACATACTAACAGTCGCTACCTATGACTCTGAGTGATTCGAGTATTTAAGTTTTCCAGTCCACCACCGACCTTGCAATTTACAATAATATTGTCCGCTTGATCAATTTCAGTATTCGACCCGATCCCCGTTTCGCAGAATTCCTCAGCTTCGGCGATTGCAGTCGAAGACAAATTGCAAAGCACGCTGCACGAAATGTCCTCACCAGAGCCCTACTATCTTCGCACTGCCACACCATCACCCGAGACGATTCTCGCTACTACCGCTATGAATATCCGGGAGGGGGGTGAAGCAAAAGTGTGGACAGCTCCGATGGCTATTATTCAGGAGTCAGAGTACCTTCGTCTCAAGTCCGAGAACCTTCGTCTTCAGTCAGAGAACCTTCATCTTAGGGCAAAGAATCTTCTTCATGAGCCAGAGACCCGTCGCCTTGAGGAAGAAAACTGCCGCATGAGTAAGGTTAGTTACGAGAATATTCGCCTCAGGTCACAAGCTGCTATTTGGGCCCGGAACTACCCCAAGTTTACGAGCTACTCTCCGAGATCGTCCCCTATCACACCAAACAACTGTCCCAATCCACACAAAAGCGCCACTGGCCCCAAACTCACCCTAGGCCTTCCAAGGATCATCATTCCCTCGTCCCCATTTACAAATTCCAACAGCGATGGCGACAACAGCGGTGGCGACGACAAAGATATCGCCTCAGACTCAGCAGCTAGCTTATCCCTGGGCGGTGTTGTGACTTCCAACGCTGCCGCGCTGCCATACACCATCTCTGAGCTGGAGCAGAAGAATGAGGAGCTTGCAAAGAGGGTTGAAGAGACTAGAGCTTATAAAGAACGGTACGTTTTCACTCGATGTTTTATTTAGTGAGCTCAGGGGGCGACAATATTCCCAATCACTCGGAATACTCCCAATTGCTTGGAATATTCGCAATTATTGGGAGACTCTACTACCTAGTAGACCGTATTGAGACTTTATTCCTCTCACTGTAGCTTATCCACCGCTAACAATTTACGACCGCCAGCCCTGAAGCCACTCTCCCCAGAACCACCCAGCTAGCGCACTTCTCACGAGAGGTTACAGGCGCTTCCGTCGCTTCTGTCGCTATTACACTGCAGCAGACGATCTTTGAGCTGTTGTGTGAGAATGAAGAGCGCGAAAAGGTGCATAACCAGGAATTGGCGGACGCGAAGGAAGAACGTTCTTGGTCTTTGGACTTATGGTATGATCAATATGAGCAGCTGACAGAACTGCAAGAGGAGATGGAAGAGAAGAATGCTGAGTTAATAGAAATGAGAGGCGATATGGGTGGGAACCCTTGTGCTTCGAGGTTTTTTTAGACAACAGTCGCGGGTCAATTCAGAACCAAACGACTGATCCATATTCCATGCTTCTCCTCTTGAAGTACCTAAGTTCCTGAAACCTCTTTCACACCCATACCTTCCCCACAAACTGGTATTCACTAAACTCCCGAGAGCACGATACCCACATCAAGCTCAGACGGTCGCTCCGCCACGATGTTTCCCTCACCATCGTAGAATATCTCCCTCACCTTCACACACCTCAAGTGATCCACACCACTCAACCCAATGTCATGATGAAATAACCACCACCTCTCCTCAAACTCCACGATACTATGATGCGTCGTCCACCCCTGCACAGGTTCCAAAATTCTCCCCCTATAGGTAAACGGCCCCAGCGGACTCGTCCCCGTCGCATAACACAGATAATGCGTATCCCCCGTACTATACGAGAAGTAATACACCCCCTTATACTTATGCATCCAAGCTGCCTCGAAAAATCTCCTCTCATGATCCCCAGCTTCCAACAAGTCCCCCTGTTCATCCAAAATCTGCACCTCCCTCACACCGTCCTCATCAAATTCCAGCATATCACCCCTCAGTTTCGCAACCCGGGGCAACAGCGCTGGACCAGCTTGCGCTTCCATAGTCCCGTACATCTCTTCCTCAAACCCATTCGTGGGGTTTTGCCAGCACTGCAGCTGCCCGCCCCAAATCCCTCCAAAATACAAATACGCCTGTCCATCATCATCATCCACAAAACTCGCCGGATCAATACTATAGCTGCCTTTGATCGGTCCAGGCTGTGGCTCAAACGGACCCTCGGGTGCATCGCCGACTGCGACGCCGATTCTGAAAATGCCTTCTTTGTCGCGGGCAGGGAAATACAGATAGTATTTTCCGGTAGTAGCGGAAAAGGCACAGTCTGGCGCCCAGAGTTGTTTGGATACCCAGGGGATGGAGGAGGCGGAGAGGACGACGCCGTGGTCTGTCACTGCTGGTGATGCGGAAGGTGATGATGAAGGGGAGGAGAGCGAGGTGAGGGAAAAGACGTGGTAGTCGGCCATGTCGTATTGATCGCCATTGTCGTTGAATGGAATGTCGGTCTCGCGGTCGTGTGAGGGGTAGATGTAGAGTTTGTTGTTGTAGATGTGGGCGGAGGGGTCAGCGGTGTAGAGATGGGTGATGAGGGGTTTGAGTTCTGAGGAGGCGGGCATCTTGAGTTCGGTGTTGGTTTGCCAGCTGTGGCCAGGGAAGAGATAAGAATTGTAGGATGACAGAAATGAAGAAAGTGTAAAAGGCTTTGTCGAATTTGGGAGTCGGAGGTCTTTAGTACTGTCAGTAGTCGTCAAGTTCCGGTTAAATGCACGAGGCCTGCGCATTTACCCGGAACAGCTGCAATGAGGGGAAGATCGGGAGTGAAAAAGAGAATACCAGCCAGTTAATGTGAAATCCGCTTGGTCACAACTCACAAAGGACGCTGAACGAGCTCTGTCGTCATCCATATGTATGTTGTTTGTCGCTCTTGGGTGCAAACTCTTGTTATATCAGGACGCCTTTGTATAAACCGTTTCCTGAGGCCGCCTTAGAGTCCATCATACTCTTCGCCCGCACAACTGCTCAAATCCCAGATGTAAATAGAATGGCTAATTCTGATTGGAGGATCCAAATCCCAGGCCCCGAGTATCGCTCGCTCCGGGTGCTCAATCATATCCCAAAACTCTGCGGAATAAGAAAACCGTCTCGTATCTTCTGTCAGCCATAGAGTCCAATCTTCGATTGTCGATCCGTACGTAAAACTAATGAGGCGAACGTTTGAATGGCGATAGTCGTAGGCGGAGGTCGACCAATCATTAGGTGTCCACTCGTCGCTGGACTTATCCCAATATACTTCTTCACGAAAAGTTCTATGCTCTTGCTCTCCATAAACCAACAAGTCTACTCCGCATCGGAGAAGTTGTCTCAGCCAAATCTTCAGCAACACCTGAATGTTATCTGTTCCTAAATAGCCCGGTAATTTTGCGATGAAGTTGAAGAGCTTGAGTCCTAAGCCAAGAGCGCTTTGAAACATCGATTCAGTTTGATCAGATTCGACCATGTATTCGAATCTAGTTGGGCGGAGATTAGCACCGGCATTAATCAACTCTCGGATCGTGGATAGGTGCTCATTCATTCGTCCAAGAGATGCTGGCGCGACTCTTTTCTCTCTCCGTCACGGAACACAAGATCCAGGCTTCCATCAAGCCTAACGATGAAGTCCGAAGTCTCGAATCCATCTTCCAAAAGCAACAACCATAGCAGCGGAAGACGATCCACCAAATACTGCACTAGTCCACAGCCCCATTGATCAGTGGCCTGAGCTACTTCTTGGTCAATTGGATCATGACCAAGGACAACCTTGATTATCGCAGCTGCGTCCCATTGGCATCGATACCGTGAAAGCTGCAATGCCAGTTGGATTTTTCGGCGCCGATCAGCTTGCAATTCATTGGTATCGTCTTGCTGGAGAATCCATGCGAGAACTCGGTGGTCGCCCCTGAAATTAGTCAAATGATGCTGATTGAAATCCCGGTCCGTATTCGAAAGGAAGAGGCGAGCGGCTTCACCAAAGCTATGATCGTTGTGTGGTCTGCAATCCCAGCTTACTAGAAGTAAATCTATAGGGCTATCACACATCAGCAATAGCTTCGATGTTTTTCATGATGTGGTTCAAGTAATACCTCCAACCGCTTCTGTGATCTCCCGAGTCACCGGTATCAACACCCTCTTGGACAAGAAAACGGCAAAGTCCGAGATCGTGTGTGATAGTAGCGACGAAAGTAGCAATCTAGAGCTGATGGTCTGAATAAGCTCCTATGTAACGATGCCTAGATGGCTAGTTTCCGAGTTTGAAACAGCCTTACCATGATCAAGCTTCTATCAACACTTCCATAACCATAACTGACTATGTCGAAAGGCGAAGCTTTTTTGTCGGCAAATAGTCGCCTCAACCCATCGACATCCCTATTGTAAATCAAACTCACGACTTCAGAAGTATCCGGTATGATGTTGTACAATTGAATATGGAACTGCCACCCAGAGCTCGCCTGGTAGCTGTTGAATTCCCAAACACGACTCGTGAACCATGCTGGAGTCCTCCAGGACGACTTCTGAGATTGTTGTCTCTTGGACAACGCTAAGTTCTTTGACCGTCTTGAGGGTGATGGCGTAGATGTGTCAAGGGATGTTCTCAAGACCTGAACTTCCGTCTGACACGCTATCCCTGATGGCGTTACAGATGGCCCCGAAGATGCTCTCAGCACTTGCATCTCCATCTGCCAAGCGGCCATCGATTGCATCTGCTGTTTCTGGAGAGCACTGAAACAATCAGTTCCAAAGAAGTCCTCAAACCAGATTGCTTCAACAAACTTACTTTGAATAGACCTGATTGCCCATCATAAGCAAAAATTGCGCATCCCTCAGCCTCCCCTTCAATCTCTCCACCGTCCCCTTCTTCAACACCGCCTTCGCCCCTCCCCATATTCTCCTCTTCTTCACCTCAACTCCCATCTCATCTGCCAATTTCTTGAGCTCGTCCACGCCACTCTGACACAATGACAAGCTTCTGTTTGCCCCTGACCTATCGATCTGCACGCCATGGTACTGCCCACCAATTTCGGATAAAACAAGCTTCAGTGTCTCGATTTCTTCGATCATGTACTGAATATCGGCTGGAGCATCCTTGACGGCTTCCCAGAAGTCTTTAATCTTGACTAGGCTGGATCCGAGTTGCATCCCCAGCGAGGCAACACCCATGCCACTGGCGATGACACCGAGTTCCGCCATGTTTGCGGACAGTGAATAGCAGGACGAAAGGGTATAGGGATAGACTCAAGAGATTGCACGGAAATGAACTGAAAAGAAAATGGAGATATTGAAGGAAGAGGGGAGAAGAGGTGTGCTAATGGAGATAGGCAGCTCTGAGGCACAGCCCCGCTCGCGGCTCAGCTGCACATGCATAGCCATGGTGTAACTGAAGCGGTCACCTTTAGCTACATGTATCTTCGTACTCCCAATAACCTAAAATATTCCATTCGCTTCATTGAACTTCAAAGATATCCGTGATGATTTGCCGAAGAGCAAAGGCTTGCTACCTCGATGTCAGTAAAAGTCGAGAAGGCGACAAATACTTACCCCCACATACCCTGAAAAACTTCTTGGTTCTGTCAATCATATGAACCTGCTGGATCAAAGTCCGGGTAGGTTTGTCACGATCTCAGACTCAGAGCCACTGCGTATACCTTGTCAATGACATCCAGGTAAGCGGCCAATCTCCTTCGGGTAGATACAGTGGGACGAAAAAAGTCTGGGTACAGCCTACAGTGTCCCAAGGATTGAAAACATCCCGAGTAATTGGAAATATCCCAAATAATTGGGAATAACCAGAAGCACCGGGAATGTTCCAAATTACTAGAGATATTCTAAGTAATTCGGTATATTCCAAGTGATTGGGGATATCCCAAGTGATTGGGAATATCCCAAGTGACTTGGAATATTTCAAGCGATTGGGAGTATTTCAAGTGATTGGGAATATTCCAAGTAATTGGGAGTATCTCAAGTAATTGGCAATGTCCCAAGTAGAATGCGGGTTGGGGAACCATCATGGACTGATCCTAGGCTGCATCCAGACTCTTTTCATGGTACTTTCAATGCTCACGTCTGTACCTGACCTCCAGATCTGTCATCTCCCAGTAACCGGCTCTTTGTAGAGGCCATAGTAATGTATCGATGACGGTGAAGGTGAAGGTGATCACATCCGCAGACAGCATTGGATCATTTCGAACCGGCTTATCTCCTCGTCATGGTGGCTTTCAATTAAGCAAACTTTTGCCTCACTGAGCCGCTTTGCTCATTGTCTACCCAGCTGCGTGGTAGGGTGGGCCATGGCCCCACCATGGAGACTGTGTGCCCTCTGTGAAGCTCAGCTTCAAGCTCGCGCAGGTATCTGCCTGAACTTCTTCCGGTGCATGGTACGGACATCAGGTACCTGTAGTTCTTGATTGTCCAAACCTTTCCTATTGAGGTAGTCAGCCATAGTAAAACACGTTCAGCCTTCTAACTGGGGCTGCTTCCGGCACCGCTGGCCGCGGGGAGCTCTACATGCCCTCACCAATATGCTTCAGACCATCTTGAACATCTTGAACAAATTCCGCTTGCTTCAATAACGGAGTCCAGATCAATCGCCGATCTTCAGATCTTCAGATAACTTGTCAGCTGATGAGGCCGGGCGTCTTCGTGGCTGCGCAGGACGGTAGAAGCAAGCAGACTAGCCTCACAACAAGTCTTTGAGGCTGCCACGAACTTCTTGCCTGAGTCACTCGTCCTCCTTCACACTCCCAATCAACTCCCACTCCAACCTCCCACACAAAACCAATCCCACTCCAATCCCACTCCAATCTTCCACAAACCACTACCCTTCCCACATAACCCACTCTCCAAACACACGCACCTTCACAGACCTTCATCATGTCTGTCCCACCTCAGCCAAAGAAGCACCTTGGCTTCACGCCTGTCAACAACGACATCTTCGGTGCTGGCTACCGCCTCGACCCTCCCTCAGATGATGAAGAGTACCAGTCGGTGAACGAGTCGAACGAGCAGTCCCCCACCAAAGCTGCTCCCTCCAGAGCCGCTTCCTTCAGAGCCGCTTCCTTCAGAGCCGCTTCCTTCAGAGCCGCGGCCTCGAGCGCCAAGGCCACCAAAGCTTCTTCGTCCGGCCCCGACTTCTATGAAGGCTCTTTCCATAACGACTCGTTCGGCGCCTCCTCCTTCGATGAAGCTCCTCACGACCATGCGAACTACAACGGAAGCGCAGTCGGCGACGACGAGGCCGTCGTGGCCACCACTGCCGCCGACATCGCCGATGAGATGGTCAAGAAGGAGATCTTTGCCTACGGCATGCAGCTCGCCAAGACCGAAGATGAAGAGCTGAACCATCTCCACGAACTTCAGACGAAGTACGAGTTGGAGTTGCAGCGCATGTTCTTGGAGAAATGTCGTGAGGAGATTGGCGACCTCAAGAAGGCTCAGAAGGCTCGTAAGGCGGAGTTGCGCAGGCTGTTGGAGGAGCGTGGACATCAGCATTCGTTGGACTGAGCATCAGTGGCCGTTGAAGATGCTGTATGTGATGCCTCTTGCCTTCTTTGGTGCTGGTTCTTGCTGACTTGTGTACTCTTTAGTCGCGTCTTCGGCAATGCACATCGACTCGGTCTCGGGTACTTCTGCGGTAACAATTCGACTTGTTCTTGGCTGCGACTTCGGCAGCACATTCGACTTTGCTTCGCGGCTTTCACACGATGAGGAGAATCTGGTACTTCTGAGGGGGATATTCGACTCATTCTTGGCTGCGACTGCGGCAACAGATTCGACCTTGCTTCTTCGGCTTCCACATGAGAAGGAGACCTCGGTGCTCCTGAGGATGAAGGCGCTCAGAAGAGCAGGATAGCTTCCCTGCATAAATAGATCGAATACCAGGTCGATCTTTGCTCGTCAGCCCTTCGGGCCCTTACATCGTCGCGTGCAGGAATCGTGAATGTGGCATTGGAACATGCAGAACCCCTTTGAGCTGCGAACGGCACCCAGAGAACACCTAGGTAAATGTCAGCTGATGTGGCCCTACATCGAACGATATGCTATGTGGTCAGAACAAGTGTTGGCTGGGGTACTAATGCAGCTAGGGTAGGGTAGTCAGCCAAGATTCTCGTGCAAAGTGTCGGAAGACCGGTAGGCCAGACTTTCCCATTCGGTTGACGAAAAGGCTATCTCTAGTAGCAAACCAGGGACTTTCCGGCTTAAAATCATCACTACAGTTAGGCGAAAAACATTTGAAACCCTCTTCAGTAACTGGGAATATCCCTGGTGATTGAAACTATTCCCGGAGATTGAGAATATCCTCAATAATAAGAAATATCGGGAATAATTAGGAATATCCCTAGTAACCAAGAATATCCCCAATGGTTGGGAATATTCAAAAAGAATTTGGAAATCCCCATTCTGGATCTGACCACTGCCACAAGCTGCTTTCAAGAAGAGGTGCAGACTTGTTTCGTCTCCATACAACTATGCCGCCCAGTGTTGGCAGAATCCGGGGCTCCTACCGCTAGGACAAGGGAGCCTCTTAGATACGGCTGACAGGATATTGCTTATTTTGGTATCTGAGTAAAGGAAGAGTTGAGATCCTACCTAGGCTTAGGCCTAGCATTCGTAGAATGCCTTCACTCCCGCCCTGAATCCTTGTTCCCACTCCCATGCAAATTCTCCGTTCTGCCCGGACTCAGCCAACCTCTTTTTAACCCAGATGTCCAGGCATCCGATTTTATCCGCACCGCCAGCATCCCTCGGCTTCTCCCCCAAACCCCCATTCGCTCTCATCTCTCAAAATGCCACCGCATCTGAGAATCCCGTGTCCCAGCCCATGCCATACCGCTCATGCTCAAACCTCTGCCCCGGCGCCGTCTCATTCCAATACCTCTCATGTCCACCACAAGCCCCCTCCTTCATACCACCCCTCACCTGCTGAGCCCTATCCACCTTGCCTCTTACTTCCTCACAGCTCAACCTCAGATTCTCCGGAGCCCTAACGTTCCCCTTCTTAACTTGCTCCACAAACCCCCACTCTCCGCCATCCATCCACTCCATCTTCCAAGTCCAGAAATAGCTACCCCCAGCCTTCTGCTGCCACATCCAGCTCTGAGTTTCACCAAACCCTCTCACGTGCCCCTCTTTTTCATGATCCGCCACCCGTCCCCAAGTCTGTCCATCCATGACGCACGAATACTCGCCCACAACCAGTTGCGCTTCTCCCCTGTCCGCCAAACTGCCCTCCTTTCCACCAAGCTCTCCCAGCTCCCATTTAACCTTCTCAATCAACTCGTGCGGTGCCTTCGAGCGATCCTCATCACTGAAAGTATAATACCGATGCGTATCCACCACCACCGGATTCCACCCCCTCCCCTTCAACCCATTCGTCCACCTCAGCGCCCTCTCCAAATCCCACCCATCACTCACATAAACCGGTACCGCAGCCCCTCCCCCCCTCACCAACTCCTCATCACCTCTCACCCTCTGCAAAATATCCTCATACCACCCATAAATCCCCTTCGCATCCCAAACCGCCTCGTTAACAACCTGCACCCCCACCACCCCCTCTCCAAACTCGCGATCCCTAACCAGCTCCTGCAGCACAAACAATACACACCTAGTAGCCAGCTCCCTATGCTTCCTACTCTCCCAAAACCCCGCTTTCCCGCCCGAAATCCCACTATGCGCATCCCCATTCGCCGCCCCCGGCAACGCATGCAAATCAACCAACACCCCCACCCCCCACCCCCTCGCCCTCTTCACCACCCCCTTCACCTCCTCCCAAGCACCATCATAAACCCCCGTCCCACAAACCTCTTCAAAATCCGTTCCTTTAGCAAACAATTTGCCAAATGTGAAATACCCAATAGGCAAACGAATACTAGTGCCCCTAGCCTCGTTTACAAACCAGCACAAATCTTCGTCCGAAAGTGCATTGCGCCAGTGATTTTCCCATTTTTCGCGTGTGGCTTGGAAACCGCTTTCTTTGAGAGAGGCGCTGATGGCGTCGAGTTCGGAAGCGCCGGCGGAGGAGGGGGGGTACATGGAGCCGAAGAGCCATTGTTCGAGCACGAAGATGGCGCCGAGATTGACGCCGTGGTGGTAGCGGTAGCGAAGCACGTCGGACGGGGTGGGGGGTTGGATGCCGCCGGTTGGTTGGGAGTTGAAAACTTGCTGGTCTTGAGATGGTGCGGATGATTCGTGCTGGTCTTGGAAGTCGTCGAGCTTGTCTTTTGCTTTTTGGAGGAACTTCTTCATCTTCGATGATCTTCGATGATTTTGACGATGGTATTTTTGACTTCGGAAATTCGTCGAGAGAGGAAGGTTCGAAGGACCTAACTTAGATAATGATCTTGGGGAAGGATCAGGTGAGATATCGTGACTCTGAGGAACCAGCTGGGTAGTCTGATTTGTGTTTGCTGGTCGGACCGAACTGACTTGAGACAGAAACTTGAAGCTGAACTTAAGGTTGACAGGTTATCCGAGAAACCTAAAACCCGGTCAAGAATCAAGATCTCAGATCTGAAGATGAAAAGTCCAATCGAGATTGAGTTTGTCTTTTGAGTTGGAGTGATGTCAAGTTGGGCATCTGGCGTGTTTCAATTGAATTCAGCACGCTCCAGCACGACCCCGCGGCAACGTCATGCTAAGAAGTAAGAACTTGGCGTGCCCCACTACTTATGCTTGGCATATTGAAACAGTGAACCAACACATATAAAGTAGCTGCTCTGGATTCGGCTTCGTTTTACTCAAGTCTATCAATAGGATTATTAATTATTTTGGTTTCTTAGAGTAGCCGTAAGTCGTTGCAACGTTACCCATAAGCTGAGGAGCCAAGTCCGAGGAAAGACCATTGCCGTCGGAATATTCTCAGTTCTTGCTCCTCCAAACTCCTACCGGAAATCGACAAACGCCGTGACTATGCCGCTGTAAAATATAACTCGATGAATCGAAGTCTGTCATCCCAATCAAGCTGTTCATAGCATCATCATCGTCATCCCAAGTCTTCAGTGAGTCCCACAGCCTACCAACCCCCATCCCTATCCTCTCCTACCTCACTCAACCCCTCACCCAAAAACCCTCTCAACAACCCCCTCCCACACCCCCATATTTACCGTAGCCCCAAACCCAAAACATCTAACACTCCCCCTCAACCCCTCCTTAACCCTCTCCAAGCCCCCCCACAACCTCTCCCAACCAATCTCCCCCCTATCCACCTTCCTCAGCAATTCAAACCAAGCCTGCACCGGCGTGATTTCATCAATTTCTCCAATCTCCATACTCAGATCCAGGCTCTGAGAAAGTTCATACAAGTCATATATCGAAGGCGAACATGTCGTCCATGTGGGCTTTGATGCATGGGAAGATTTAGAAGTTATGGACGATTTTGAGGTGCTGGAAGAGAGAGACCCTCGGCGAGGGGAAAGTGAGTGGCGGATGTCTGGGCAGGAGGACAAGCTTGATGTGAAGGCTGAGGGTGGGCAGGTGTGGTAGAGTGAGGTGGAGGCCATGAGGATGTGGCCTGAGGATGGGAGTCTGATGTCTTCTGGACAGGTGGAGAATGTGGAGTGGGAGAAGTGGGTGAGGCAGGGGTGTTCGAGACTTTGAAAAAGTTAGTCCAATTCCATGAAATCAACTGCGAGCCTCGGATATTCAGGGAAGAATAAGAATGTTTTTTTGGGTTTGCTGTACTTACGCGAGGATGAAGTTTAGAGCAACGTCTTCTGGTCTGAGTGGTAACTGGGCGGACACGTGATTCCTGATTGACGACGGGTCTGGTGTTCTTGGTAATGTGGAGATGGGATGGGTGTGCAAGCATGCTGCATTGATGGAGGAGTCGTGTCGAATGCTGACAAGACTTGTAGTCGATGAACGGCTATGTTGAAGACTTGATGATGTGTCCGGGGCACTAGGAGATTGTCTGACTGACAATTGTGGTGAAACTTGTGCAACTGCTGGTTTCTGTCCCACGAGACAGGGTTGCACCTTAGAGCCGGGCGGAGAGATAGCAGCAGAGGAGAGAACGCTCTTGAGCTGTGAGTTTTCTTTTCGGAGTGACGTTTCTTCGGCCTGTGCTTCAGCTTCCAGTTTTCGTAAACGAGTGGCTTCTTCTTCGAGATGACGTTGGTAGTCGGCTTTGCGTCTTCGATGTTTTCTGGGTCATGTTAGATATTGAGCAGGTGATAGTGTTTTGACGAGTGAAAGTGGACTGACGCTTGAGCTCGTCTTACTTGTCCTCGACGATCGGTAGTTTTAGTCTCTGGCTTGATCGAGTTTCGTGTGCTAGTAACACTTGTTGCAACGACCGTTGTAGTAGCCATGAGGAGTGCTTGAGTATAAACGGTCTAGAAAGAATGACGATATCAACGAAAGACGAATTTGTTTACAAGGTAACAACAGTGTATTGCACAGCCCTCATGAAAGAGAGCAGAATTTCGAGCTTCGGGGGAAGCAGACTTGAAAGAAAAGACGGATCGTGCACTTAGACTCGAGATATACCAAGACCGAGATTAACCATTTGTCAGGAGGCCATGCAAACGGCCGTCCAGCTCCACCTTCGCCACGGGGAAACCAGGGATTCATGAAGCGCTTTCAGAAAGAGGCGCATGGATTTGTGGACTGTGGTTTCCCTGATCTCCACAAGCTGGAGAACTGTACACAAAATTGACCCCACCCTCTATGTGGCTGAGCGAGAGTTGATGTCATAGATTCGTAGGGCTACTAGATGCGCTGTCAAATGAGAACAAAATGCCAGCACAGATCCATCAGCGATCACCAATGAGGCACCAGGTCGCTGCACGTGGGCCGGCTCGACGGTTGAAGAATTCCACGATCCGCCGGTTCGACTTGATTTGAGATTCCTCATGTCGGGGTTTCGGAGTTCTCAGCCGCAGTTGGTCGAGCTTGTCCAGCCGGATCTGCGGCCAGGGTCTAGGCCTATATGGGCTGAGCGAATTGGTTGGCCGATGCGTTGTCGATATTTGGAATACTCGCGATTCGTCCGAGAAGGCCAAAATCTCTGCCGTTGGAGAATTTGTAATGCTTGACTCCGTGATTTGATTTCTGGGAAAGCCAATTCAATGTTGTCAAGGACAAGCCTTGATGTGACTGGAGCTTGTCTGGCGGCCCGCTACCCCGCAAGACCCGCGGACGGCGTTTGCAGATCTTGGTGGGGCTGCTATTTTGGGGTTGCCGTTGTTCAATAATAATATAGAGTACAACCAGGTAAATAAACAAAACGTGCTCCTACTCAGGTAGCGTTGTCCATAGAAGTCGTCGTTGTGGATTCTCGCCCAAACGCTTTCTTTGGCGCGCGAGCTGGCGTTCAGTTCCTAGTAGTATCTGGTTCTGGTGACAAATCAGCAGACCTTAGACCTACCTTACCCACGGGTTATTACAACATGATTGAAATGTGCCGCCCAATGTAACACCCACCACATATCCACTGCTTTCCGTTTGCTTGTGCCGTGCCGTCTTTGCTTATTTGTATTCGATATTCATGCCGCGCGGCTAGAACAACTGACAGCTGACAGAAAAGCCTTCTCTTGTAGAATCAGACTCAGCGGTTGATCTCGCAGGCTTTATATAGTTTTCGACGTCCGGAATCTGAAATCTGAAAGCATGCTTCTCGAGTCCATCAAAACCAGCTGTGCTGCCACCAAGTCGAGTCGTCCTTGAAAGAAAGTCGACCTGGCTCGTCAGTATCGGATAAGAGATGTTCATGGTTTCACAGAGCGGACTGGACGATCAGGCTACCATCCTACCATACCAATGAGCTGAGAGAAACCGAAAGAGTGAGGTGTCAGGGCTATCCCCTCAATTCCCGTCATGGGTAGAGTATGTTTGCAAAACCACTGGTGACTATTAAGCCGTCCAGGTCGCCGGGAGGAGCCACGTGCTATATGCAAAAGCGCAGTCAGTGACAAGAGAAACGCACCATTGTCAACGGATCTGAGACAGATCTTACCGTATGGATACAGATCTTCCCGTATGGATAAATCCCGACTTACATGAGTGGGTCTTCGGGGAGGCGGAGACTCCATGTTGTGTATATAAAGTACCGCCGCGGGACTGCCATGTGAATGGGTGGTAATGCATACGAACGGCGAGTCTCGAACATGGCAGAAGCGGTGGAGATGCAGGATAAACAAATGCATTCCAATGAGCTTCAGGGAAGGAAACGCGTGGCCCAAGTTATTGTAGCTGTCGGATGGAGCCTCGACGAAGCGAATCGATATGGCTGAACTTGATGTCTCATAAGGGAGTTCCGCACCCCTCCTCCCCGCTTCGACATGGGAAGCATCGCGCCCGGGTGGCCCCATCTGGAACCCGTCCATACTTCCCGGACGCCCTGTTACACCGGAATTGGACGAGAACAAGTTTCGATCAGAGTCCGGAACGCCTTCGGGGTCTTTTTGATGCTTGAAGGAAAAGGGGCACACACGTGACTCGGGGCGTGATATTGGAAGGCTCTTCAGTTGTCGTCAGGCCGCGCGCAACGGCCGAGGGAGATGCTCGCGATTGAGTGCTGAGATTCGTCGATCCGTGACGTCGATTCTGGGATAGAGTTCGGGGATGGAAATCGAAAGCTTCTCCCGCAGAAGCTCAGAGTTCGGTGGTGACGGCAGCTGTCTTCGTGAGTCAGGGGTTCTCCACGAAGGCGGGAGAGGGTTTGGGCCATCAGTCCGGACGGTTAGAGTTGCAACTGGCTTTGACGTGCCCCAAGACACGACAGCGGTTCACGAATCACGAACCTCGGCGGTGCCTTGGAGACGCTGGCGGGGCATGTGTGAGTAGATTTTATATTGGACGCCAGGGCAGAGATACAAGCGGGTGGACGTAGATTGGCGCAAGCAGTGCAGAGGCGCGGCATCGGCCATCTTAGTGCCCCTTGATCCTGAAGTCAGCTTTTCAGATCTAGTGGGCGAATTGGCGAAGCTTGATTGGGGGCCTTGAACTCGGGGTTCCACCTTTCTGGTGCTTATGGCTTCTTTGTGACACCTCTTGAGACCGAAGCAGAAAACAATAATAATATGTGCGGGCGGTTCGCTCGCTGAGGTGCTGCTGCCCACATACAGGCTCTCACAGTCGGATTTCGCCAAATGCCCATGACCGCCCGTCGCCCGGCCGCTCCACTTTCCCGATTCCATCGTTCCTTGCCATCACCTTTCATGCCAACTTCGCATTCCCAACACCGCCGCCACCCTACATCATCAACACCCGCCATCCAGCGCACAACACGATCGGCCTCCCACGACTCAGTTCGTCTGTCGCATGCTGGCCGGCCTGCCACTACCGCAGAGGGTACCGTTCCTGAGCACAACCAACACGCAGCGCCCGCGGCGTCAGGTACCGGCAAATCGTTCCCGCTGGGCTGACAATTAGCACCTCACGCTGAGCACCACCAACCCACGCAACACGCCATCATGCCCGACCAGACCTCCGCCGCGTTCGAGGAGATTGACCAAGGTCGTGACAAACAAGTCAGCTTCAATTTCGAGTCGCCCATGCAGAGCAGCGAGCAGTCGCTGTTCCCGCCAGAATGGGATGCCACGAGCCCCAACTACGGCGGTCTGTACTCGACACCGCTGAGCTGGGATCCGCCCGAGCCACGACTTCCGAAGGCGCCCGACGACGAATACAAACCCGCCATCGCCGACCAGGTCGATGACATGTTCAAGTTTCAGGATGCATCGGCCGACGGTACTATGGACGGCACCGTCCCTGTTTTCGACTTCAATGACATCAGTGCCAATGGCCTCGCCAGAGTCAACACCTTTGATGCCTCCAATTCCGACAGCTCCTCCTCCAGTCATCCGCAAACACAAGCACCACCTCAACAACCTCAACAACAACCTCAGCAACAGCAGCCTAATTATGGCGCACATCCGTCTATGAATACTCTCACTTCAGCTCAACGCGATAAATTACGCAGCATCGCTATGCCGCAGCATCTAAAATTCAAGGGTCCTACACCCCCATCAGATGCGCAGAAGAAGGAAGCCTCGGCCTCATCATCGCCCGAAGCCGCAGAACACGAGGGTAAAAAGCGCAAGTCATCGACAGACCCGGAGGACGAGGACGAAGATGAGGATTGCGACCACCCTCCAGTCAAGAAGACTGCACATAATATGATTGAGAAACGATACCGCACCAACTTGAACGACAAAATAGCTGCACTGCGTGACAGCGTTCCGAGTCTGCGGGTGATGGCGAAGAGCGCCAGAGGGGAAGATGCTGACGCGAAGGAGGATCTCCAGGGGCTCACTCCTGCACATAAGTTGAACAAGGCCACGGTATGGTTCCATTTCATCCTGTCGCCCAGTCCTCCATCAGGCCATTTTCGTGGCATCGTCCGATCTCGAGTCAGCGGTAGCACTTCATTGAAGACATCTTGAGTGCCACACCCCTGTCTCTACACTGTCCCACAGACATAGCTAACATCAATCGTATCAGATTTTGTCCAAAGCGACTGAATATATTAGGCATCTTGAGAAACGGAACTCGAGACTAACTGATGAGGTTACTGCCATGAAAGCTCGAATCAATGCATTTGAGAAGCTGTTTATTTCAGGCGCCATGGGTGGTATCCAATCCCCTCCTATTCCCCAACCCTATTATGGCCAAGAGATGTACATGAACTCTCCCAACTCGGCACCCAATACTACACCTGGCGGAGAGCCGCAAGGCATGATCCAGGTCCCCGAAGATATTCGGCGTCTCCATCAATCTCAACTCAACCAACAGATATATCCTGTTCCACAAGAGAATTACCAGCCGAATGTCGGCCGAGCTCCTGGTGGACAGCATGCTTGGGTTAATGGAGGCAGCTATTTTGGCAGGCTCATGGTAGGATCACTTGCTGGCCTGATGATCATGGAAGGTTTCAGCGAGGCGGAACCAGAAGGCGACGGCCCCAACGCACGTGGGCTGTCAGCTCTCCCTGTGCAGATGCTTGCTGCTGCCGGCCGACATTTACGGCGCATGACAGATGTTCATGTACTCGGCTATCACTCCGATGCTGCACAGACGATCTCCTACTTGAGGTTCGCCTTGATGTTGGGTGCACTCTTATACGTTTTCCTACCCCAGCTTTTCAAGCCAAAATCCCAGCCTCGTGATGGAAAACTCCAGAGCACATCCCCGAAGGCTGCACCATCTCCAGCAGCTCCAATTCAAGTGAGACGTCAGGCTTGGCTTACTTCCATCCAGACTGTCTGGGTGCCTCGCCACAACTTCTTCCTCGAGGCTGCCGCCTTGATCTTGAAGATGCTCAAGCTAAGTGTCCGGAACATCATTGGATGGAACGGATATTCTTTCTTGACCGGCATTACCGAGCAACAAGAAGCAGCTCGTATCAAGGCTTGGGAGGTAGCTCTCGACGCACAATTGGCTGGTGGTGATGTTGAAGTCAGCAAGAGTCGTTTGATACTCACATTGATGGCCTCTGGCACTCTTCCAGACACGCCAGCTCGCTTGATGCTCAAGGCCGTGCACATCCGAGTCTTACTCTGGGAGTTTGGGAACTCGGGTTTTAACAGCATCTTTATGTTCCGCGAGATCGCCGCGAAGATTGCGAGATGGAAGTGGAACGAAGCTCAGCAATTGCAGAAGATCATGACTTCCCCCAGCCCAGTACACGACCCCTCCAGCGGTCTCGTTTTGCCAGACCATCTCATCGCTCTATTGGAGCAAGAATGCGATGATGTTCTGGTCGACCCTATTGGCCAACGAGCCTATAACCTGGCCTGGAACTTGCCGACTACGGACAAGTCGGAAATTAGCAGCCCAGCGATGGACCTTGTTGTCGAGGATTCCGCTATCCGATCTCCTCTCGATGCCGTTGCTGCTTGGTTCTCGATCTTGACGCTTACACAAGCACTTAAGACGAGCATTCTTGCCGACGATGATGAAGCCAACGAGTCTATCGCCAAAGACATCGATTTGGCCGTACGAACAGCACCAGTGGGATCTAATGCCCAAGTTGTTGCGCTCGTTGCCCGCGCCGTGCTGATCCAGAAGAGACGTGGCGAAAGCCTCGCTGCTGCTTTGCACGCCATGACGCCTATGGAAGCCGAGCCAACCAACAGTGAGGGGGTTCCAAGCTTGATCAACACAACTGCGCCAACGTCAATTCCTTCTGACGTCCGCACTTCCCTTGACTGCGCCAATGCTATTGCACATCTCGAGCATACGCCTGCTCCTGCTGATCCGACAGCTGCCTATCCTCTGATCGACCGCATTATCCCGGTGAAGCTAACGCTTCTGGGATTCGTAGCAGCGTTCAAATTGATGGAGACGATTGCTGAGCATGAACGGGCCGCCAGCAAGTGTTCTCGCAGACTGGAGAGCCTGGCCGGCAACCTCAGGATTTGGGTTGGCGGCATCGAGGGTCTCCAGAGTGGCTTGGACAAGGAGACGAGGGAGACTGCAGTGGAACGCTGCTTACTCGTTGCCAAGAAGGCAATCGGCATTGACAAAGATGCCGGCTACGAGAGCATGAGTGAGCACGACGATATTGGTGCCGCGTGTTGAACTCTCCTCCTTTGCGTACAGCATTCTTACTCGCCAGCTTTCCCTCCATCGTTTGTTCGCTTCCGAATGTTTGGTTGTCTATATTTTCGTCCATGGTGGTGGACACAGAATGCATTTCTTGGGACAAGTGTAGAATGGGCCAATGGCGTTGTCGAGGTTAGCCTGGCCGAGTGGGCTTTTTCCAGGCTTTTCACAGGCTTTTCAAAAAGTGGAATCTTTGGGATGGCGTATTGTTTTTTGTTATCATTGATGGATGCTACTGTTGCCTCTCCACTATGCTGTCGCTTTACGAAGCTAGATGCAGTTATACGGCCGCTTCTGTTGGTCCGCTATATGTTTGTTGGTTGGGGAATTAGTAGATCAAATTGCGGATAAACACATATGGTGTATACAGATGGAAAATCAAAAACACTGAATCCATCTGCTCGTGTGCGGACTTGCAGGTTTCGACAGCCAAGTAATCGTAGGCCCGGTGGTAGGTGAAAGCGACTAACCCGGTTGGCTTACGTCTGGAATTTTGGTGGAAAAATTGCTGTGGCTGAAATTCTGCGAGCACAGACCGATTTTCGCACGCAAGCCACCCGGGTTAGTCGCTTCAGGGGTGGGAAAATCAAAGGGCCAACGATTATGAGTGTGGTGAGTTTTCTTGTCGGTGCAAAAGGATTCTGTCGTGTCAACTTCACCAATCCACAACCTGAATATCAAAACAACAATAAATCCCAAAGCAAAAAGAAGTCCATCCAAAACGACCGCCAAACCTCCTGTCTCCATCATCAGTTGCCGTGCAATGACCATCCACGTGATCGACACTCCTCCTCCGGATCGCCTTTCTCCGCATCTCCGGCCTCCCGAAGATGATCTCCGGCCAGGCCCAAAGCGGCAAGGGTCCACATGTCCTTATCAGCGCCTTCCACCAATCAGCCCCTTATCAAAGCTCGTAAAGCACGCGAAGCAAGCAGAGCCAATCCTTCAAACCTTGATTTTTCCACGGGAAGTGCAGGAAGTGCATTCAAGACTTGTCGATGAATTCTGATAAGGGATGCTTTTGCAGGATGGACTTCTTCCCGGGAGGTTCGCGTTGGGTGATTGGCTGGATGAAGTGGACAGAGTGGGAAACGTCATGAGAATATGCAAAAAGGGCGCGGAGATGGAGTAGGAGATGCTTGATTTTGAAAGGTTTGGATGGCTCCAGTGCACGGAGTGGACATGGAGGGCTGTAGGATGATGTTAAGATATCTTTAAAGAACGGTGGTGTTGAGAGGCTAGGCTCTTCCTGAATTCAATCCTTTTCTTCTGATTGAAGTGGCCGGAGCTGCTTCTTTCTTCCTTTCTATCTTATTCTTCCTACTCCTTCAATTTCTTCCGATTTCTTGAGGCTTTGGGACTTGGGACTTGGGAATACGAGAGCTGTGTTGCGAAAAGCGACACTACATCAACAAGCTGGTTTCTTCCTCACTTGTTACCACTGCTCACTCCTCAGCACTCTTCCCCCCCGCCCCTCTTGCCCTCACCAACCCAATCCCAAAACCCCAAAATTTCCCCATCAGCCCCTCGTCCCCTTATCAACAAAACAAAACCCATCACCATGGCTTCATGGCAGCCGCAACTCGACGCCGTGGAAGTCAACGGCGGCCCCACCAACGGCGGCCCGGACGGCGTCGAAGGCTCCGAAAAGCAGGTCCTCGTCGGCTCGCGGAAGAAGATTGTGGTTGTGGGACTGGGCATGGTGGGCATCAGCTTTATTGAGAAGCTGATGAAATTGGATGCGAAGAGGAGGGAATGGGATGTGGTGGTTGTGGGAGAGGAACGGCATTTGGCGTATAATCGGGTGGGCTTGACGAGCTTTTTTCAGCATCGGAGGGTGGAGAATTTGTATTTGAATCCGAGGGAGTGGGTATGTATCTTTTCACCTATTTTGCTCGCTTTGGCTGTGGTTTTGGGCAGTGAGTGAGGGGTGGAGAGGGGCTGGATGGGGGTGTTGTTTGTTGGCTTGGATGATGTGCTGACTTTGTGGGGGTGATATAGTATTCGAGTGTCCCGGAGGGCTCGCTGAATTATCATTTGAATACGAAAGTCACATCGATCGATACGGAGCGGAAACAAGTCACCTGCTCGAATGGCGATGAGGTGGCTTATGATGTCTTGGTTCTTGCAACTGGCTCCGATGCTCTGCTTCCTAGGCACACCCCTGGCCATGATGCCAACGGTGTCTTCGTCTACCGCACTATCGAGGATCTGGAATCCCTGATCTCTTGGTCTGCTCAGCGCAAAGGCACAAACGGCTTTGTTGTTGGCGGCGGACTGCTAGGTCTCGAAGCCGCAAAAGCCATGATGGACCTGGAAGCCTTCGACAAAGTCAAACTCGTCGAGCGGAATCGCTGGGTTCTGAGCAGACAGCTTGATGGCGATGCTGGGAACTTGGTTGTGGAGCAAGTCAGGAACCTGGGGCTGGACGTGCTGCTGAGTAAAAGGGTTGGCAGTATCGAAGTCGATGAGGAGAACAATGTGAAAGGAGTGGTTTTTGAGGACGGAGAGAAGATGGAGTGCTCGACTATCTGCTTTGCTATTGGCATCAAAGCCCGAGATGAACTTGCGAGGGCGGCGGGCATCAAGTGTGCTGATCGTGGTGGCGGGATTGTCGTCGATGAGAGCTTGAAGACCAGTGCAGAGGATGTGTATGCAATTGGCGAGTGTGCGAGCTGGGAAAACCAGACGTTTGGACTCATTGCTCCGGGCATTGAGATGGCGGATGTGCTGTCGTTCAACCTTACGCAGGCGAAAGCACACACCCCTCGCAAGTTCAAGAGACCGGATTTGAGCACCAAGCTGAAGTTGCTGGGTGTTGAGGTGGCGAGCTTTGGGGACTTCTTTGCGGATAGAGATGGGCCGAAGTTCCTACCTGTGAGGGCTGGGAAGAAACTTGAGAAGGAGGAGAGGGGCGCGTTGAAGACGCTTACTGATGGGCCGGCACCGAGTCCGGTGAAGGCGTTGACGTATCGGGATCCTTTCCAGGCGGTTTACAAAAAATATCTGTTCACGCCCGATGGCAAGTATCTGCTGGGAGGCATGATGATTGGCGATACGAAAGACTATGTCAAGCTGGTGCCAATGGTCAAGAACCAGAAAGCCCTTGATGTCCCACCATCACAGTTTATCCTCGGCGCAAGCAAAGAAGGCGACGATGGTGCCGACGACCTCGACGACGACACGCAGATCTGCTCTTGTCACAACGTTACCAAAGGCCAAGTGCAGTCCGTCATCAAAGACAAAACCTGCACATCTCTCGGCGATGTCAAGTCGTGCACGAAAGCTGGCACGGGCTGTGGTGGCTGCATGCCCCTGGTCACATCTATTTTCAACAGCACGATGAAGTCGATGGGCCAGGAAGTGAAGAATCACCTGTGTCCGCACTTCAACTACTCCCGCGCCGATCTTTACAACATCATCTATGCAAAGCAGCTCAAGTCTTTCGCAGAGGTGATGCGTGAAGCGGGAAATCACAAAGACAGTGTGGGTTGCGAGGCTTGCAAGCCCACCATCGGCAGTATTTTGGCTTCGCTGTATAATCGCCATGTGATGGATAAGGATGTGCATGGTCTGCAAGACACGAATGATCGCTACTTGGGCAACATTCAACGCAATGGCACGTACTCGGTGATTCCGCGTGTTGCGGCGGGCGAGATTACACCGGAGAAGTTGATTGTGATTGGCAATGTGGCGAAGAAGTATGGACTGTATACGAAGATTACCGGTGGGCAGCGTATTGATATGTTTGGGGCGAAGAAGCAGGATTTGTTGGCTATTTGGAAAGAGTTGAATGCTGGGGGTATGGAGAGTGGACATGCGTATGCGAAGAGTTTGAGAACCGTGAAGAGTTGTGTGGGGACTACTTGGTGCAGGTATGGGATTGGGGATAGTGTGGGCATGGCGGTGAGGTTGGAGGAGAGGTACAAGAGTATTAGGAGTCCGCATAAGATGAAGGGAGGCGTGAGTGGATGTGTGAGGGAGTGTGCTGAGGCGCAGAATAAGGAGTGAGTATTCCCCCTTTCCACACGACTGACCTGCACTAGAGCATGTTGGAACTTGGACTATGGCTAACGGAATGTTAATAGCTTCGGCCTCATCGCCACCGAAAAAGGCTTCAACATCTTCGTCGGCGGCAACGGCGGTGCCTCCCCCAAACACTCCGAACTCCTCGCCAAAGACGTGCCTCCGGACGACGTGATCCCCATTCTAGACCGCTACCTCATGTTCTACATGCGCACCGCCGACAAGCTCCAGCGCACCGCCCGCTGGCTCGAAAACCTCCCGGGCGGCATCGCCTACCTCCGCTCCGTCATCCTCGAAGACAAGCTCGGCATCTGCGCCTCCCTTGAAGAGCAAATGCAAGACCTCGTCGGCACATTCTTCGACGAGTGGGCCGAAGCGATCAAAGACCCCGAGCGCGCCAAAAACTTCCGTCAATTCGCCAACACGGACGAGACAATTGAAAATATGGAGAATACAGAAGATCGTGGCCAGCAGCGTCCTGTGTATTGGCCTAAGGAGAGCGCGAAGGATGATTTCAAGGGCACGAAGTGGACGAGCTTGACTTGGCAGCCGCTTATTGCGGCGAGTCATTTTAAGGACGAGGAAAAGAGCCCGAATGGGATATCGGCGAATGTGAAAAGGGGGGATACGCAGCTGGCGATTTTTAAGGTCAAGGGGAAGTACTATGCATCGCAGCAGATGTGTCCACACAAGCGCGCATTTGTGCTCTCAGACGGACTGATTGGAGATGATGTGGAGAAAGGCAAACTGTGGGTCAGCTGTCCGTACCACAAGCGGAACTATCAGCTGAAGGGGGAGCAGGCGGGACGGTGCTTGAACGATGAGGAAACCAGCATTGCGGTGTTTGAGGTGGAGGAGAGGGACGATGGCATGGTTTATGTGAGGTTGCCGCCGGTGCACGAGCTGGATGGGGTGCTGGGGACGAAGAAGTGGATGGTGAGGAAGGGGGAGGCGGAGGAGCCGTTTGAGAAGTTGGATAGGAAGATGGTGGGGATGAGGGGGAGGAAGCCGCCGAAGGCGAATGGGACGGGGAAGGAGATTAGGGCGGTGGCGGTGGGGGGTGGGGATGGGAATATTGATTGGTAGATATGTGGGGAGTCGCTTTGCTGCTTTTGGTTGGTTTTCGCTTGCTTTTATCATCGGCGTCTTTGAATTTTGATCTGTTGGATATGTTGAAGCTATATGAATGATCATTTCTCCTTGCATGGTCGGCTTTTTGAAACAGTCCCGAAGCCACCTTACCACATTCAGTAGCCTTGAACTTGGAATATTGAATGGACATCCAGGGCTTCCAAGTCTTAAGAGTCCTCGTTGTTGCTGAAATTGAAGCTACAGTAGGGCGAAGAAATCTGAAGCCCCCGGCCCCTCTCGACCTCCTGAGCTCAACATGTGGCAGTAGTATTAGCTGAATATTTGAAGGAGAAGAGGGCGGAGGGAGAACTTGTCTCATTCTCACCTAACTGCATCTCAACAGTCGCAGAGCCCTGGAGCACAGATGACATTCCTAAGCAAGACTTCTCCTGCTGCTTCAGACTCAAGGCTAAAGATCATCAAGCTCCATTTTGAAATCTTCTCTGTCGAGCATTTCGACAACTTTGTTCAGCACCCGAACTTACCCTAGGTTTGTCAAGTGCCGGACTTCCTGTCGAATTCTCTAAGCTCACTCATCATGGTATCTTCACCATCCGGCCTCCGGATTCGTCGTGGGACTGATAATTCTTGATAAACCCTCCAAGCGGACGCTGCACAAAAGGTCTCGTCCGATCGTGTATCCTCCATCTGCGCTTTCACCTAAATTTCTCTCAACCTCATCCTGCATCTCGCCGCACCCACCCGCATACAATCGATTCTTCAGAGATCACAGCAGGTCCATCTTCAACACACCTACACTGCGCCATGCCGTCCCGTGGAGAGCAAATGTAAGCACTCTCAGCTTCAGGTCACTCTCAAGACGAAGCTCATAGTTACTCGAAGGGCAAAATCGCAGCGGGAGCGCCTCAGGGAACGCGCTGATCTCATCAAGTCAGCCGTCGAGGCCGCGCTGGTTTTCGCCGTCCTTTTCGCCTTCTATTACGTGTTGAAAAACATGGGACCTTGCGTCTTGGAAAACATAAACAGGGAACCGACCGAGAGGTACCATCACGCGGCTCACACAGTTCGGTTCGAGAATCAAGATGCTTTGAACTCCATGCTTTACCAGCGCTGGTTGGATTGGCGTGGCGTTCCAGTGCCGCAGAGCGCAGACAACGACGAGCTTGTTGCCCTGATCCGCAAATACAAGGCCGAGCCCCGCCTGAAAGACTACATCGACGCAGCGACCGATGACAATCTGAACGAAGACACAGTGAGGGCCATTCTCTCTCGCCAACATGTCACCGTCCAAGCTGATGCTTCCCGTGATGATCTCAAGGACGCTTTTTGGGCTCGATACTCCGAGCTTCTTCAGATCGTCTACTCCGGAGAGTCATCCACCGATGATGTGGACTACACATCTGCTACCTCCCCTCACGCTGCGCAGACCGACGCCGCGCAGGTTTCTATCTGGCATACCTGGACCAACGACGAGTCCTGGGACGACGCAGATATCGAAATCTACATTGACGATCAGCTCAAGTCGCATACCCCGTCATCACCTGCCGCCGCAACAGCGACATCGGTACCATCGGAGCTCTGAAAGAGCCCTGCGACTATGCTTATAGCTAGCCGCTGGAGTTAGAACTGGTACTGCGATTGATGCTAGAATGGGCGGAATTGAGATTGGCCATGATGATTATGGCACCTTACAGGAATTCTCTGGATTGGACTGAAGCATCATTCAGTCTGCGATAGCGAGAGGATCGGGATAGCAAGCAAGCAGCAATGATCAATAACAAGTTCACCAGACTCTCTCATTCCGTATTCCGTGGAAAGCCTGTAATCCTTAGGCGAACACCGTCTGAACCTTCTCCCCTCTCTTCAATAATCAGGAAAAATTCACAGTAATTCGGAATATCCTCAATAATCAGGAAAGGGATGCGGACTTTTTCCATCCCAATGTACGATCAGCATCTTAAATGTCGTGAACGTCCTTAGTTTTGTGATATCCCAGGCCACTCCAAAAACTCGATTTTAGCGTGAAATGTCACGAGTATCATGTGACTGCTTCGAGCCTGAGACAACCATGGCTGAAAGTGCCTCCGACACAGAAATCTGATAACCGCACCGGCGCCCGCCTGCGCGCAAAGCTCTTTGGCCTTCAGCTTCTTCACTATCTCGCGTCTACTGCTCCGCTCGCGCAGTCGCTCTGAGATCCCAACACAACCGTACAACATAGCTACTCAACACTACGCCATACTTGCGTTACAAAACAAGGTACGCCACTCGTAGCCCTTGACTCCAACTCCTTTCCCCCCAGATTATCGAAAGCTCACATCAACGACGAAGATGCACTTCCTCAAGCTCACCCTGCTGGCCATGCTGGGTCTCCTCGCCCTTGCTCTCGCCAACAGCGTCACGCAGGCTGCGCCTTACTGCGACGCTCAAGGTGGTCCCGGCAACTGTAACTTAGCCATCACCTACCCGGGCAGTGGGACCTTCGGTGCTGTTGGCGATCTTACGGGCTACACCGGTTATGTCTACGACTACGAATGCAATCTGGTGAGCCATCTCTCTCGTCCCCGTTCCTCACACTCGAGACACACGACGCAGAATAGCTGCTAACCAGGATACAACAACCAGATTGGCGTTCCCTGTACCGAGGAGGGCAAGCAATTTTGCCAGACCATCCCCGGCTCTTCGAACGTTATCTACGGCGACGAGGTGTACGACAAGTTCGAGTACAACGGCCATCAGTACAAACTGTATGACTGTTATCAGGTCAACGACTACACCCAAATGGCTTGCCAGAGAGCTTTCCTTTGCGACTACCCGAACTGAGCAATACGATTGCTCTCTGCCGTTGGAGAATAACGAGATGTAAGTTACTCTGTATGTGATCGAAGCCGGATGACAGGTTGCTGACTTCGTTTGACTCGCAGGTAGCTAGCTGTTCACCGCAATCAACTCAAGAAACAGCTCCGATACAACCATCGCTCCTTCTCTCCGCTGTAAAGCATCATCAAGCTCCGCCCACACCTTCGAACCGCAGATAGCTTCCTCAACCGAACAGTCAGGTCTAGCATTCCTTACCAATCAGTCCGTGTTTCTGAGCTCGGAAACGCAACTGAGATTGCCGTAACCGGAATTGACCATGTTCATGGTATCTTGCCAGACTGTTGAAGAGCGGAACATCATCTGGTGTGTTTCATCCTAGGAAGATGGTTCAGATAGCAAGCAATTACAAATGGGAAGCTTGATCACATCATATCTCCAATTTCCAAGACGGTGACTTGTCTTGAGACTCCAAAGCGTGATTCCGTTCAAATTAAAGTATTGAAACCTTTTAGCTGAGCCTCACTAGTGTCCTATTTTTCACGCAGCTTATTCCCACAAAACCTCAAAGCCACACAGTTTTTTCTTCTTTTGTTTTGTGCTGAAATTATTCCCACCATCCCACGAAGTGCGTTCCCAAGCTAGGTACACAAAACAATACACTTTCACACAGAATCAAGGCAGAAAAAAAGACACTAGCCTCTATATGGAACAGACCTGTGACCAGGAGCACGTGGACATAGCTAGCTGCTGCCTGCCCTTTGAGGGCTAGGCTCTGTTGTCGTTGCTTGGCACTTGTAGCTGAAGCTATTAGAAGGAAGCTCTTCTCCAGGAGCTCCATTCTTCTCTCCCTAGACCACAACACCGTTATCACCCAAGCTGCATCTGTGTGTTGACACGTGACTCACTGTTGCACGTGACATGGCATCATTCTTCTAAAATCATCTCTTCTCAGCTCTATAAATACAGTATGTGGGAGTTGGTTCAGCTCTTCTCTCTTCAGTCCTCCTGTTCTCTCTTTCCTGGACCTTCAAGTTCAATACTCACTGGTCCGGTGCTTCGCCAACGGACCTGGCATACCGGCAAGCAGGATAAACCCAAGGATCTCGGTCCTGCAGCCATGCCTCAAATTCCACACCTGCAAGACGGCTTGCTGTTTCCAGCATCCTAATACCGCCGGCATCGTGGTCCAAAACCTTGTTGTCAGATGTTCCTAAGGTAAATCCGACAACCAAAGCCTTTAACTTCGGAAACAATTCCTGCTTCTTCCATAGCAGCTCCAAAATTTCGGAGAAATGCATTACCCCGCAGTCGGAAATCCTGAGTTTCGAGGGATTCTGGGATCGCATGGATAATGCGAGGGCGCTTACGGAGTTCGGAACGGGTGAGTGCCACCGGCTTATTCCATTGCTGATCATGGGCGGGCCTAACACGAAGGAACTGTCAGTTTCTGAAACAAAATTCACGAAAGATATTGGGGCGTGTAGGAATCGTTCAGGCAAGTTCTACTTATCTTGCAGTACATACCTCGAGTCACTTCCGTTCAGAAACACACCTGGAACGTCTAAATACTTCAGCTGCCTGAAGTTCGTGAAGCTGACGGCATCTGTGTTTTCACGTTTCTCTGGCTCGATTGAATCGTTGTTTTCATCGCGAAGGAAGTCTTTGCCAATAGTGAGGCTCTCGACTGTCAGCGTAAGGTGTTCAATAGCATCTCGAATAACGTGAGGCGAAAAGTATGTATGGGTGGAACCGAAATTAAAATCATCCGCAATTCCTTCTCTGAGACGGTTTTCCGTGTAAGTCAGGCGCTTAAAACCGTCGAACTTTCGCAGGAAAGGTCCAAGAATTCCCGTATGAATGTTGTTGGCTTCAAGGGAGAGAGACTCGACTTGCTTCTTGATTGGCATTGGAAACGCCGCCTCGATCATTTTTGTTTGCTCCTCGGAGGGGCGATGGCATGCTTGTATGAGGCGGAAAGAGTGGACCCGAGGAAGTTGGAAAAGGGAGCCGGCTAAAGAAGCGAAGGAATAACCCTCGAATCCACTTAAAATGGTAACTTCTTCCAGCATCTGCGACCCTAGATTTGAAGATGAGCCACTCCGCCCAAGGTTCACGATCTTGGCAATGGTCCTGATGAAGCCATAATTCTCGTCGAGGTCTCCGTCGGGGTCCATACAGTGGTGTAGAATGAGGTGTCGTATGTTGGGTAGGAGTTGAAGTAGTATAGAACCAAATACGAGATATTTACCAGCTTTGAATTGTCTTAGCCAGTCTTGCTGTATATCCGGATGTGGTTCCACCACAGTCATGGCACGGAGAAGGATAGCTTGAAATTGACGCCGAAAGTCTCAGGTATTTTCTGAGCGCTTTTTCCAAATGCTCTTAGTAGGGTTACATGGATTTGTGATGACCAAGGTCCGTATTTAGCCCAGTCGCTCGGGCTTCCTTATTAGCATTTCCATGAATTGCGCAGTCTTAAATTCGACGTGCTGAAACATTGCCGAGTAAAGGACCGGCTCAGCAATAGAGTTAAAACGGCGCGACACACGCGAGACGCTCCTTATAGTAAACTCCTTGTGCCTGTATTCCAGATAGTCGGAATAGTTCGAGTACAGTTGGAGTTGGGTGAGGTCGAAAATGCAATGTTCAACCTCGGGATCATGAACAAGATGAAAGATCCTCAGAAGAACCTCGTTAGGGCATCCTTCAAGCGACATCCTGGGCAGAAATATTGGCAGATGATGGCACAACTGTCCAAAGCCAGAGTCAGCAAAGAGTACGCAACGATTGAGCGAGCGGCAGGCCAGCGGAGCGGCTACATACCACGATGTAACGCCAAGTTCACAGGATTAAAAAACTCATCCAACACGTGAAGTCAGCCAGATGGCAGGAAATAACCACAGATGACAGAACTGTCAGAGAAGTTGGCAAGAGAGTACTGAAATATGAGGGATAAGAGGTCGGGCCCTTGAAAGAGAGAAGAGAAAGAGAGAAGAGAGAAGAGAAAGCGTGAAGAAGGGAAGAAGAGTAGTCGCCAATTCATGGCGGGGTCGAAACTTTGAAGCAAGCGACGCAAGTGGGGACGTCGCTGTCAAATGTCAACACATAGCACTAGTGACACTAGAACGAGAGTTAAGCGATACATTGCTGAATAAAAGTGAATATCGACATGGAGTACCGAAGTCTGGTATGGACTGAAGGGGTCTGCGATACTAGAATTCGAAGAGAGCCACGTAACCTGGGTGAATCTGAATTAATAAAACTAGGCCCTCAATTGTCATTAACAAAACGTTATTTGGAATTCCACTCGCCAATCCAATTTGTTCGCTCTTCTCTATCTTATTCCATAATCCCCTTATTTCACCAACCCCGAGTGACTTATCTCAAAGTGAAAGCGAGTTCCCAAGCTAGTTCGCGGGCAGGGGTTTCATGGCAGCGGGAGAGCGTTTGCGCGAAGCTTATTCTCTAAAAACCAAACTCGATTTTCCTAAAATATGCTAATGCTCTACCACAGAATATATTCATCGATATACATTGATGCTGTATTTATCCGTAAGCTACCTTACCCCACAAGTTAAGCGGACCGTTGACCCGCTCAGCGCCGCCGCTAGCGGCTAGTCCAAATCTGACAGCTTGGCCCTGTCGATCTCCTCTGACCCCCACACTTCCCCTCATCCGCATACATCGCTAAACCCGCCACCAAATGGCAAACTGCCATGTCTGGTCTTACTTCCAAACGCCCAACCTTCCGCTACCGAGGTGGTAGTTCTGGCCCACAACTTTCTAAACACGGCGACAACATCGACCCCTCAGCTCTGGTCCAGTGGTCACCAATTTTAACGTCTCCCCCTGGTTTTGTTCCCCTGTTCGGCCTATAAGTATAGGCGCTTCTCCCGCCATCTGGATAATGGTAAACAAAATACCAAATTTCCCCTCGCCACCCAGTCGTTCCATCGGATGTATCGGCTCAGCGTCGTCGGGTCTCGGCATCATCACTTGTCACTTGTCACTCTCCAGCAGTCTTTACGTGCACATATGTATCAAAACGTTTGCGGAATTACACGTATTGTTTGCTTCTTCGATACCAGTCCTATATTGTAATGCGGCACGGCGGCACCCTTCCGTTCCGCCTCGTGTTTTTCTTTTCGTACAGCATGCTGCACGAAATGTGCTTTTAGCCGTTTGTAACGCCAGCCCTATATCCGCTCGATTCCCTGCGATATCGGGTGACGGATAGCCGTTTTCAGGGCACCGTTCAAAAGCCAAACTAGTATCATGACATTGAAGTACATATCTTGTTGTAGACGCCACGTAGAATCAGGATCGGGATTCGGAATCTGACAATGTTCCCGAACTGACTGGCGCTAGAAATCGTTTTAAAGAATGAGCTAAAGCTACTACCACGCATGAAACATCGTCCTTGGCTTTGAAATCAAATTCTCTTTTTAAAACTTCACAGTCCAGACTCGAGGTTTGCTTCATGTGCATTATGCAGTATGCATAACTGCGTCCTGCAGGGATCTCACATCAACGGACTGGACCCCGAATGGGTCGATATTCAGTGGGTCCCATGAAGCTCTCCACCCACCCCCTGTCACCCCGTCGATCAATCCCAGTCCGTGACTCGTGGTGCAGAATCTGACATAACATGAACCTTCCGCTTCCACTCCAACCTGCTTTCAACATCTTCAATAATATCTCCCGAACTTTTCGGCCTTTCCGAATGCTCTTACTGGTTTCGCTCCCGATATATCCTAGTATCGGCTAAGAAGTATTCCGGAAAAGGTGCCATCTCATTCATCCGGCAAGCAAACAACCACAGCCGTTCCGACACAGCTCACCGGCCGCCGAGTTTTTTCAAAGACTCGGTCGGGGTTCATCCATTCCACCCCATAGTCACCCTCAACATCAACCCATCCATCAAACCCTCCCCCCCACCATCTCATATCCCCAATCCCCCCATCCACCATGCCCTCCCCCCTCCTCCTCACCACCATCATCCTAGTCGCCCTCTCAGCCATCCTCTACCAAACCCTCCTCCACCCCCTCATCTTCCACTCCCTCGGCTACGCCCGCGCCATCTTGCCCTTCCCCTCCTTCAACATCTCGTGCGTCAAGATCGCCGTGCCGGGCCTCGAAGGATGCGAGGATCTGTGGTTGCACGAACCGTCCGGCTACCTGTACCTGGCCTGCTCGCAGACGGACGGGCGGGTGCAGTGGAATCCCTCGTGAGTTGTTCCGCGCTGCTGAAAATTTTTCTTTCTTATACGCGTCGTTGAAGATCACGCCATTTTTTTTTGTTTCTGGAGGAGATGCGGGGAACGTGAAACGTGAAACCCAGAATGCGAATGAGGGGGATGGTGGGCGGTTGATGGTGGCGATGGGCGTTAGGGATGACATTGAGAAAAACGAGAAAAGACTGGAATTGGACGGAGGGGAAAGGAAAATGTCACGTGAGATTGATTGTGTGGTTTTGCTGACTGATAACGGTGATCTAGCATCGATAAATTCAATGCATCGGGTCGGTCTCTGAAAGACAGTATCTACGTCCTCGATACCCATGCCGAAGGACCCTGGGCCGACCGGGTGCAACCAGTCTCGACAATCGGCTTCGATGGCAACAGGGGAGACGGCACTATGAATCTGGTAACTAATTCCCCTGCATCTTCGTACCATCCCCAGTGTTTAGGCTCTGTCATACTAAACACCTCGCAGCACGGCATCGACATCCGCGTCCTCGATGAAGGCAGAGACGGCAAAGCTCCAACCATCCAACTGGCACTCATCAACCACCGTCCCCTCCAAGATGCCAGCAGCGGGGAGTACCTCGACACCGCCAAGCTCGGCCAAAACTCCACGATCGAAATCTTCGAAGCCACTTTAGGTGAACCAAGCATGGTTCACAAGAAGACCTACAAAGACGACGTTATCAAGACGCCCAACGATCTCATCTTCCTAGACGACGGCGCTTTCGTCTTCACCAACGAGAAGAGCGCAAAAACTGGCTTTGTAACTAGACACCTTCATTCATTATCGTCAATATCAGCTCGTAGAATCTGCAAACTGACTATATATGAAATATAGAGCCGACATATCGAGGCCATCACCGGCGGTGGCAGCGTAGGCTACTGTGATGCCGAAGGCTGCAAAGTCGCCGCAGAAGGCTTCTTCACGGCCCCCAACGGCATCACGAAAGGTCTCGACGGACTCATCTACGTCGGCAGTTCCGTGACCGGTGAAGTGCAAGTCCTCGCTTTGCAGCCTGACCACTCGCTGGTCAAGATTGCTACGCTCAAAATGCCCTTCCCGGTGGACAACCTCACCACGGATTCCAACGGCGACATCTTTGTTGCAGGATTTCCGCACGGCCACGAGTTTTTCACGGCGCTCAAGACGCCGCATGAGATGGTTCCTGCGACGGGTGTCATGAGGATTCGGAAGCAGGGGCAGGAATAT
The DNA here is from genome assembly GCA_037179335.1 of Cyclaneusma minus. NCBI lineage: Eukaryota > Fungi > Ascomycota > Leotiomycetes > Marthamycetales > Marthamycetaceae > Cyclaneusma > Cyclaneusma minus. Next base: position 202,492 of record JAKZHN010000021.1, read on the forward strand.
GAGATTGAGAAGATCTTTGAGGATAATGGGAAGACGATGCGGCTGCCGTCTATTACGGCCGCAGTTCACGATCCCAGAAAGGGAAAGCTTTGGGTGGCAGGTATGTGTTCGAAGTTGCGACATGACTGTTGACAAGTGACTGACGAGATCAGGTTGTATTACACCATACCAAGCAGTTTGCGATGTGAAATAGTTTGAGGAGAATTTTGGAATACGTGGCATCGACGGCTGAGGTCTTGGAAGGATGAGCCATCAGGATGTTTTCGACAGATCTGGGCGAACGATGATGTAAGTCCGTGATGAGGCTGAGTGCATGAGAGATATATAGTCGTACATGTAAGCGAGAAAAAGAGCCAGCGAATCCATCAAGTCCCGATATTTCCCCATGGCACCCGAGATCGATCTGACAACCTATGAGCTAAATCAATCGTTGGCTATAGATGAAACCAGTACTTGGAGAGGACATGTAGGTTCGCAGCTTTTCCTTACTGAACGGAAAAACTCCGCGGAAATCCATGTTGTGCTTCCCTGCATTTGGCATCGAGGACAAGCACAGAATCAACATGAGCGCCCAAGATTCTCACCATGACTGCTCAAGGCAAAGCAAAGCCAGTTAAGACTGGATAGTTCCCACACGAGCGGAAGGCTGCGCAAGGCGTTGCACATGGCTTCAATGTTTCAAGTTTCATGGAAACCTGCTGCCGTGGCCTCCGCACTCGATAATGGAGTGCAGGTCTGTGTCCACTGAACAGCGTCACCTCGAAGAGTCGAAAGAGCAATAGCCGTCTGAAGAAAAAGGGACAAGAACAGAAACGACGTACGTAGTCGACAATACACAAAAGGATATGTTGTGTATCCAATAACGGATACCGACGACGGGACTTGAAGAATGAAAACACATGGCACCCCTGGATCTTCAAGGAGACTTACATAAGGTACGCCATTCTCTGATGCAGTTGCCACTTCATTCCTGGACAGACTCCTGAACCAGGATGAGAAGCATATCAGAATTGATACAGCGTCAAAATAAGGTCCTAGGCTAGGACGTGTGTCCCAATCCGGCGGGCTTTAGTTGTAACGGGTGGCTGAGTCCTCCCGAGCAGACACACCTCGGCAGAGCCCGAGCCCGCAACGAGGCGCAGAGGGCCGAGACCGGGTCGGGAGAATCTGGACCTGTGGATTGCGTCCCAGGTCCGTCGTATATACGATTGGCATTGCAGAGTGAATGCACTCCAAGTTCCATAGACAGGCCTGGGGAGGACGGAGTCGCTCAATCGAGTAGATGCGCCGGTGGAGGATGCTCATTGCCACACACAATACCCTGTTGGAGTGTGCTCGTGGTATTTGCGCAACCGCACGTTGACAAATAGCCAGATTTTTGGGATCTTTTGGTATTATTGGACGGTTGGTTATCTGTGAATTCTCCTAGCCTGGTGACATGCCGCGCTCTCAGCTTAGAAAGCCACTACTCAGCAGCAGTCCAAAATGAAAGTGCTTGAGAAGCCAGAATGGGTTTTTCGTTAGCGTTAGCGTCTGTCCGGTCGTCGACATCGACCCTTGCTGTGGTCAGATTTCAGCCACTCCTGGGAGATCTGGCAGCACGAAAGGGGAGTTGATATCTGCCAGAATTCAACATCTCATTCAGCTTGCACTTCCGCAGCACACCGTCAAATGGATGTGTATGGACTCCATGTAAGTCATGGCAAGGCCGAACTATCGACGTCATCCAACTGGGTGATAAATCTGGATTGCGAAAGGGTCGGAGAAGCCACCAAAGGCGTAGGAGTGATATTTGTGACACAGTTGGTTCCAAGGCCAACAAAACAGAACTAGTCGACGGCATACATTTCAACTGCCGAAATCGGCACGAACAAAAAGGACCGACACGAGGGCGTCCAGGCGACAAATATTGCATGATCTGTCTGTTATCGACCAGCATCTGACAGGATTGGAGAACACTTACACAGCAGAACCCCCGTCCTGTGAAAGTCCATGGTCGTCTCCAAGGTGCCGCATGCCAGCTCCCTTGCGGGAGCACACGGGTAACCACTGCGCTGGGATCCAAGATTTTCGTCGTCTCCAAGTTACTGGGCTCTCGGCGTTACATTTCCATCTTTTGGTGGGGCCCTAGCCGCCGTAGCTGAAGACGCCACGAGAGCATCAACCAGACGCGTGGGACGGAGTGTATCGGACGAGGATGGGCGTAGAGCCAGCTGTGACGATACGCAAGACAGACCGTGCCTTTTTGCCGGCAGAGAAGGGAGATCTGCGCAGGAATTGCTGGAGCCGGCATCGAATGGAAGAGCCACCTATCCCAATATGTCTAAGAATAAACGGGATGGCGGATTATCGATCGATAGCAGAGTTGCCAGATGACGAGGGAGGGATATTGGGTGCCGAAGAGACATATAGGTCTTTCTGCAATTCGACGCCAACGGAGTCGGTTGCGAGGCTTGGGTCTCAGCCCTGGGATCAGCTCGTGCGGCAGGGCGCCATCTGCAATCTGCAACTCGTGAAGAACATGGCAATGCTGCTGCATTCGGTAACGAGCACGGCAGGCGCCCCAGCCAAGTAGACCTTGCGGGACGAGGACTCGAGCAGCCAAGTTGTCACGGATGGGATTCTTCACGGCTGCTAGCGATGGTGTGCGAGTCCCAGTCGAGGCCACGGGTGACGGCAGACAGTCCTGGCAACAGAGGGGTCTCGAATCGACGATCGGCTGGAGAGTGGTCGAGTCACTGGTGGTCGAGTAATAGGTAGGCCATCATGGCAGTCTTCGGGGATGATGCGCTGCGTGCAATACATAGATGAAGGGGTTGTGCCAGGGAGGGTTGGGCAAGTGGTGAAGATGGCGCATGCTGTGAGGAGCAAGCTGTGTGGGATCCACTGGGCTCCTTGCCTGCCATGTGCGTGTCAAGCGGGACTCCACATCTGCGGGAGGGATCCAGCGTCATCACCTGCGCCGGCCAGCCGACGCGCCAGGGCCCAGGTAGCCGACTTAATAAGAGCCGGGAATAATTTGGGCGCGGTGGAATTGCAGCTGCGAAGGGAGGACTGGTCAATCTTGCGGATTATTGCGCTCTCCAGCTGCTCCATAGTAGGCCTATTATTACCGCCACTACCGAATACACCTAAAATATCTACACGGGAAGGGCCGAGCGAGGCTGGCCGGTGCGCGAGATGGAGAAGGCGACACGCCTCCAATTGACCCATGAACACCGTCCGACCAACTCCAACCCGGTCGAGACTTCACCAAGCCACGCTGGGTATAAGTACCGCCTGCCCCGAGTCTAAACAAGAGCACGATGCCGAACTTGTCCAGTCCGGCTTCCAAGCGCAGCACCCTGAGCACCACCACTTCTAAAAACTCCCGCGAGACAAGCTAAGACTCGGCAACTATCTCCCAATAGCCTGACATCTCGTGCTGCCCAGCTCCATAGCAGCTGCCTACCGTCCGCTACCATCTGCCATCTACCGTTTCCTGTTCGTTCGGTATTCTGGTTTGTCAATGACTGGTTTTCCCTTCAATATTCTTACCGGGCCAGCGGCTAACTATGGCTTTACTACATATACAGCCCGTCATGGCCGGTCCATCCAGAGCTTTCCAGCAACCTGCTTTCGACGGAATGGCCAATCCGAGTCGCGGCGGCGGAGACAACCCTGAGCCATTCGATATAGTCGAGTGGTATCCGCACTTCGAGAGTTGCCGCCGTTTCTTCCTCGACCAAGCCCAACACACCGGTCCCGTCCAAGCTCTCGCAGCCTTTGTCAATATCACACTGCCATACCAGCGGCAACCATACCCCGTCTTATCATCCACATCGGCACCCCCGCGTCCAGTAGGAGGAATGCCACTGCACGCACGCCAAGCTCAGAATCCGCTGGCTGCGGGGGAGAATATGGGCAACCCCAAGGCCGTCTCGTTAATACCCTACATCCGCCGCTTGGTGGTTACTGGTTTTGATTATCCGGGTGTGCTCCATGGTTTCTTCGGGGATGACTGGGCCAAAGGCATTGGCCATCACCACGAATGCGAGCGACGCAACTACCTGTTTGCAGCCAAGAGCACAAGCTGGTTAGAAGTCAAGGCAGCATACGACATGACGATAGACGAGACAGTCCCCTTCCTCAAAGAGCTGCAGAAGCCCACGGAGGCCGAGATCGCAGCGGCTGAGCAGGCATGGAGCGACTGGCTGGCGATGCAGGACTGGATGATCGGGCCGAGAGCACCCGACGTTGGACCCATGTCTCCAGACATCAAGAGAGAACCCCGAGACTGAGTACTACCTACGCGACCCCATTTTCGCATCCCATACCCGTTCCTGGACAACCAAGTGTTGCACGAAGCGAAATGAGAGCGGATATGGACAGATGGCTCGGGACTGTGTGTATTATCACCAATCCCAGCGTCATGCAGTTGTCGGTTAGAAGGGTCGGCAAGCGAAGCATTACACCCGTCAGATATTGGATCTCTGAGAGGCAGTGAGAAGTCGCTCCGAAACTGGAGGATGGACTTCAGACATCAGGGGTACGAAAAAGAGGAGAGGAAGCATGTGTGGAGTTTTGAGTACTTTTCATCCGCGCGGGTATCTATTAGCCGGGGACTGGAGTACGGTAGTTTGGGATGGCGCCGGCGAGTATAGCACTGGTTCTAGTCAGTGGTCAAGTACATGTACTAGTACGAGCTTTTCCTGTCAGAGTGCAAAAGTCTTGATATCCCACGTGGGGGTTTGGAGGTGGAGGTTGCGAGCCTGCGAGAGTACTGCAATGAAGCTGCCGCAATGCCAATCTACAGTTTGCCCCTTAATCGTCTGATCTTATTCGGCCACGTGGCTGTACCGTGTTGTCCTTCGGGACGATGGCGATCATACTGGCGACGATATATACTGATATCATCCAGGTTGACGAATTATCAAGGCAAATTGCTTTTGCTCACAGTTATGTTGGTGTATTAAGACGAAAACTGGAACAAGGTGCATGGTACCCTGACCCCTTAGAAGTGTGCCTAGTCTGGAGATTCCCCAAATTCAGCACGGACCACACATGAGGCGGCTCCCTCTGACACTTGCGGGCCGGCGTCATACCTGTCGATCATCCCAGCCTCTAAGCTTTTCCCCGAAGACCACCATCTCACCGGTTCAAAAAAATCCGCCGTTTCCCTCTGCGCGCCGTTGCGGAACGACAGACGAAATCGGCGCCTCCTATGATGAGGTGCGGGCCTCCGTGACGAAGCGATGGAGGAGTGGTCGAAGTTCGTGGCTAAATGTCTGAGGGTGCGGCTCGACTTCGACAAGTTTGAATCGTTCGTCGAGATCCTGAGCGATAGAATTCCCCTGCGACCGCAGGCTGTTGCCGATGTCTTCCTTCGTCCAGATTATGGTGATGACTACCGCCACGATCCGCGCATCATCCAATATGTGCCAATCCTCTTGAGGCACAATCTCGTCACGGTCCCCTCTGTCCTCCGGGCTCTGGGCAAGTTCTCTACCTTCCGCGGGACCGAGGTCAAGGAGCACGGCAAGGATGCAAAGACATCTGCGAAGCGATGGAGGCACTCCTTTCCTGGAGAGGACATGATCCTACTCAAGCTGGTGCGGATTGTTTCGCAAGGCACCAGTCCGGCGAACGCTGCCGAGGCGGTGGAGATCATAATGGCTCTGACGGACTGGATGAAGATGCTTTCCGTAGCCAGCGCAACAGATGACCATCTGCGTGGAATGGGCTTAGAACCGACAACACAAATACACGAGGCAATGGCAGTCCGCTCCGCTTTCGGTGCATTGTTGCTTGCCGCTTCTGATAATGCTAAGGTGCTGTCGGTGTTGAAGAGTGGCTGTCCGAAAGGTATATCCGGTGCTCGCTTTTCCTGCCTCTCATATTGTGTTTCGGCAAAATTGTGTCTTGAGAACGAAGTTGAACATGTGCCATGAAAGCTGCTAAATGTTCGACTAGAAACCCGCAAGGCCTTTACCGAACTTCTGTCCTCGTTCCTACCTACAATAATCGAAGTAGCACCTCAGATCGCCGGCCGACTCGATCTTTTCCGGTCACAAATACTTGTTCCTCTGGATCCTCCTGACAAGAAAACACAGGCGGCCAATTCTGAGATTGATCAAATTCTGGATCCGACTCTGGGCACGGGAATTGACAGCATCCCCGTGGTGGAAATAGAAAGGGTGAACACCCGAGCTGCCCTCTACATATACCTCAATGCCTCGGTAAGAACGCCTACCATTGTTGCTTTTCGCGGTACTGACACGAATAGCTTGTGGGAAGGCCGCTTGTGGACGATGACGCTATATTCACCTATCTACATAACCGTTATCAGGTATGTTTTTCACCGATCTCACCATCTCATACACTTGTTAAAGAGTAAGCTAACTATTGGCAGACGGACAATCAAACCGCAGCGATTGAATTAATTCTTGCCTCCTTTGACATCCTATCCAATGCTACATTTCGAAACGAGGGCACCCAAACAACCTTCCTGCTCCGATCATTTCTCATTAATAAAGTGCCTCTTCTCCTTACTACGCTTGCAGCCGGCATGTTTCCTCCTGGGAACCCCGAATACTGTATCACCGAAGCACTAAGTAACGTGGACACCAATGCTTTTCCCACTTTCTCGTCGATGTTCGACGAGCAGAGTAGCGGAAATCTATTCTCGGATTCCGTACGACAGGACTTTTGCTTTGCGTGCTGTTTGCACAGCCTTATTCCGGAAGAGAGCATAGAAAGAATTTTGGGCGAAGCTCCAATGCAAAATCTTCCTGCTGGGGGTAGATACAATAAGGATGACCTCGTGCAGCAGTGCTTGGCAGATCCAGAGAGAGCCGAGCGGCTCCTGGGAGAATTGGAGCAAATGGATGGGAATGTCGGGGCAGCAAGTCAAGCATTGACCGATGTAGGTATGTCTGCGCTGGTCATTGAATACCGCTAATGTTTTCGAAGGTGATCGGCCGCTTGTGTGCCACCAAGGAGACGATGTCGTTAAAAACCCTATGCAGTCACATTGCTCGAAAACCATCATGTCTTGACATCATGCTGCTTTTTGACAAACCCGCCACCATACTCCAACCAATCTGTGACCTCCTTGATAATTGGCGTTATGACGAAGACCAAGGCGAATACCAGCCCGTCTATGAAGAGTTTGGCTCGATCCTCCTACTGGTCCTCACCTTCTGGCACCGCTACAATCTCAGATCCGTCGATATCGGCCTCACTTCTCGCTCGTCCTTTGTACTCAAGTTTCTGAGAAAGGGTGCTCTTCACAAAGAGAACGAAGACCTGACTGATGAGGAAAATAAGCATCTGATCGGATGGGTGCACGGCCTCTTTGGTGAAAGTGGTGGTCTGGGAGACGAACTCATGTCCTCATGCCCTCCCCAAGATTTTTACATGCTCGTACCAACACTCTTCCGCATGACTATACTCGCCGCCAGCAATGGAGCTCTGAGCGAAGAAGCTCTCAAAGGCGGGCTCGAATATCTAGTTGACACCTTCCTCCTCCCCTCCCTGGTCTACGCCCTAACCTTCCTCTCCAACCATCTGTGGGAAGCCCACGGAGACAGCAACACCTGTCTCCAAATCCTATCAACCCTAATAAAACCAACCAGCATTTCATCTGAAGCAAGTCAAATGCTCGGCAGCGTCCTAAACATCGCAGCCAAGCCCCTAGAACACTCCCTCCGCTGGCTCCAACGCCACGAGCCCACACGCCAAGACATCGAACCCCTATCCCGCACCCTCAAACCGCATCTGGCCTTCTCCCGCACCGGCGGCGCTGACCACACCGAGGTCGAATCCTGGAGCCAAGCCCCAGGCGGCATCCTAGGCACAATTCGCCAGACGCTGCAAGCGCTCGTACAGTGGAGCTTAAACCCCGGCGTCAACATCACGCCTGCAAGCTACACGCATCGTCTTATACTCGTAGCACTGCAGCTCAAAGGCGCGAAAACGGTGCTCAAAATACTCGTCGAAGAAGTGAAAGCGCAGACGGAACAAGGTGCCGGGGCCGTGATTTTGGATATTGTGACGAGCATTATCTGCGCCCCTGATGCTGCTACGACTGCTACGCTCACGGCGGCGAACATGTGCGCAGCTCTTAACCTTGCTGATAGTGCGAATGCGAATGGCAACGGCAACGGAAATGGAAACGCGGCGTCGAAGGTTATCATTCCAACGCGACGATTGAATCTACGAGAGGTGCTGAAGTTTGAAGGCGAGGATGTGGGGAAGATCCACAAAAGCGATCCGGCGTATGCGGAGGCGGTGGTGAGGTTGAGTAAGAGGGTCGAAGTGCAGATGCGCGGGGTGGAGGCGGTGAGCTTTCAGGTGCCGGGCATGCCGCCGGGTGTGCAGGGGGTGATGGCGGATGCGAGGGGGTTGGAGAGTGCGATGGATGAGGCGATGGGGTTGGGGGATATGGGCGTGGGGGATATGGGTGTGGGGAGTGGGATGGATGATATGATGGATCTTGGGGGAGGGGCGGGGGCGGATGATTTGTTTGGGGGGATGGGGTTGGATTTGGGGGATGCTTTTTAGGGCTTTTGGGTGGAGGTGGGGATAGTCTGATGCAGTGGTGCTGGAATTTGGGAAAGGGGGCAGTTGGTATGCGGATCCTCGGCTGGTAGCTTAGAGCTTGCGCTGCTGTGGATGTGCTGGCTACAAAATAGACATCGCATATGTTGGGCACTGGGTTGCTATGACGTCTGTCCATGGACCGCTTATCTCAGCTACAATTACAAAAATTAAAACCGAAAGAAGCTTACGCTGCCAGACTTCGAAAAGCGAGGATGAAACGGAGTCACGTGTCTCACGCTGCCAGATGCCAAATGTCCGTCCAACTCAGAAGCCTTTTAAGAGCCCTGGAAAGCAGTATAAATAGCAGCGCCCTCTGAGCACTTGTTCAAGCAAGATTTCCGAAAAAACTTGGAGCTTCGCTACGTTGTGAAAGTGTGACAAAGTCCTAGCATTTGAGGACTGCGAAAGTCAGATTTGTCTCGACTCACAAATGTCAAAAGTTTGACAAGCTGAAACTTGGCCACGCTGCCTCGATGCTGCGAGAAGGATTTTTACTGTTTGTGTTTCGTACTGTTGGTATGGTAGTTTGCTATCGCTGGGTCTTGCTGTTGTTGAAAACGAGGGGATTCTGGGACACGGACTGCCAGACTGCCAGAGTTGGATGTACAGATTGGGCACCTGACGTGTGTTCGGAATCCTGTGTTTGCGTGCAGGGTGCGGGAAAAGGGTGGGAAATCTTGAGGCTTGGCTTGGCTTGGTTTCCAGAATCGAATCCATTGGGTTTGAATACTTTTGGTTGAGGGCTTGGGAGAGAAAGGTATTCTGGGGAAGGGAGGATGTTTTTGTAGCTGAGGGTTGGGGGTTTGGGGATTGGGGAAGGCTGGAAGGCTGGAAGTTAGGAGGATGAGGCGCTGGAGCTTGGATTTTGGTGGTCGATCGGTGAAGGTGATCTTCTTGCTTTGCTGTCGGCGGATTGATGTGCTGTCGGTGGACTGTTCTGCTGTCGTTGGTTCTGGGATTCGATGGTGAAATTGGCGTATGTAAATTTGCTTCTTGGGTCATGGCATGGATTCGCATCTATCGTCGGCTATTTCCCACACCCTGATCATTTCGGAGTTCGGACTTGATATCTATGGTCTAGCTTTGACTTCCAGAGCAACGGTCTACTCGTAGCCTGGAGCATTAGCTGAATTCCCGCTTGGAAAAGGAATTGTAGTGGAGAGAGGCTGCTCTATTTATACCTGGAATTTGGACTTCCGGTTTGGGAAGTGAGGAAAGAAGGGCAGGGGGCGAGTTACAGGGTCATGGTGGTGAACCTCTGTACCGTCGAGGGTTTGGTGTGCTGTCGCCAGAGTATGCTACTGTCACATGCTCTCGAGACTTATTGGTGACAAGAGACTTACATAGGTTGGTACACTTCACGTCAAGAGCTGGCAGTGAAGCTACTCATGCAGCCTGAATGTCCTTCGATGATTGAGCTCAGGGTTTTACTGTCCGGGTTCAATCTTCGGTGCAGCGCGCTCTGGTGCCACCTAGTATCGCGGTGTGCTTGATTAGGTTTCTTCTTGCGTGAATAAGAAACGGGAGGAAGAGGGAGTGGTCGTATTTATACCTGAGACTCAGGCGGCTGGAGGATGGATGTGAAGTGAGAAGTCACACGTCAGTCTATAGGCTTTGCGGTTCCGTACTGGCGGTGGCTGGAAGTGCTGTCGTCAGACTATGCTACCGCCACTCGTTCTCGAGGCGCATCGATGAATAACCTAGCGATCTGCAAACATTCTGATGCTTTACGTCAGGAGCTGGCTGCTAGGATCTTTATTGCAGCCTGATTATCCTTCAAGGCTTGGGTTCTATTGTCTGGTTTCAAGCTTTGGCATAATACTCCTACGTGAGGAAAAATCAAAAATATTCACCATCGTTCCTTGTTTGAGAAAGAAGGAGAATGGCGAGGAAATGTATCTACTTATACCTGGGGCAGCTGAAGGATGTGAGTGAGTCATTTGGCTGGCCATAAGCTTCAATGTTTCATACCGTCGAGGACTAAAAGTGCTGTCTCCAGACTATGCTACTACTGCCGTGCATCCTCAAGGTGAAATCATTACAGGGGACTAGTAAAAGCTACTACTACAATCTGTGGCTCAGGATTTCTTACCCATGCTCTAGCTGTCTTTTGACTTGATGTCTTGGAAACATCTAGCTTGGCTAAACCGTAAACGCGGTGCTGCTCTGTAACCAGAATGTGTGGCCTTTCACAATGTTGTTTTTCTTGAGAAGAAAAGAGAATTGTTAGGGAGGTGGATCTACTTATACCTGAGGCGGCTGGTGGATGGCCGTGAGTCAATAGGTCATGGCACGAGGTAGGTATAAATTGACGTCCTTCGCCGTCTCTTTTCTTCTCTCAAGAAATACTTCGACTCTCTGCTTTCATGATGTCAGATCGCAGACATGGAGCGGTCTGGATCGCTAAGAAAATCTACATAGAGTATTGGCTGTGATTGAAGAGGGCTCATAAGACAAGGGGTTTGGCCTACTGGAAGTCTGGAAGAGATGAGCCACCACTAAGTCGATCTGCCGCTGAGTTAGGGAGCAATAGGCATAGGAAAAGATGACCCTTGCACAACAGCAGCATGGGCTTTCGACAGCGAGACGAGTGTTTGACAGCAGAAAGTATTGACGTTACGGCTGGTGGTTTCTGTACCATCGATGGTTGGCAGTGTTGTCGCCGTACTATGCTACTGCCGTGCGTCGTCGAGGTGAAATAATTGGAGGAGACCTGTGAAGTCTTCTACAATCTGTGGCTCGAGATTTCTTATCTATACTCTGGCTATATTTTGACTTAATATCTAGATAATATCTAGCTTTCCTTAAACGGGATGTTGATCATGGCCAGCTAATCTTCCATCTCCATCTCTCTTTTCTTGAAAAGAGAAAGAGATCTGGGTGGGCAATGGATCTATTTATACCTAGAAGTTAGCGATTAGGCGGCAGAACATAGTCACTGAGTCATGGGCTTTGATAACTCAGCCGTTGAAGGCTTGAAGTGCTGTCATCAGACTATGCTACCGCTGCGTGTCCTCTGGAATCGTTGATTATAAGATATTTGCAAAGACTACCACGCTCTATGGCTTGAGTTCTCTGATTTCCGGTCTGATTATCTTCAAAGTTGGTTTCTGCTATCTGGCTGTAAGCTTCGAGGCAACTCTACTGGCTACCCCTAGTTAAATGAATCAATCGGTCTCGTGCATTGATCTGGGCTTTGGTCCTTGAGAGAGGAAAGAAACGAAAGGACAAGGAACCTATTTATACCTGGAAATGCGTGGTTGGGGGCGGAAGTTAATGACTACCTCACTACTCTGCAAGAGCTCTGATGTTCTCACTGTCGAAAGCCTGAAGTGCTGTCATCTACTCTATACCATCATCGGGCAACCACAGGATGTAGGAACATTCGAAAGCTACTAAGCACTAGAGCTCATGCTATCTCGTCAACTTCAGTCTTGATTTCTGCTATTTGGTTTCGAAGCTTCGGCGTGGTGTAGTACTTGTGAGCCCTCCTTCTGTTGTGTACACGTAAATGTTTGAGAAAGAAAAGGAAAGGAAGGGATAATGAATCTATTTATACCTGGGAGGAGCGGGCAGGGGCCTTGTTTAAGTCATAAGCCCGTGGTATCCTGATGGTTAAGTACTGTCGAAGTCTTGAACTGCTGTCTCCAGATTCTATCCCACCGCTGCGTCATTCTGAGACTAGAGAATGAACCTTGTTGCTCCTGACGGGCTGATATGGCAAAAGTGCAAGTCGTATTTTTAGAGGCCAACCAGTTTTGTACTTCAGCGCAATGCTGCTCTGGAAATGCAGTGGCTTTTGCAATTTTAGTCTTCCTTGAGAGATGAAAAGAGGAAGAAGCAATGGACCCTTTTATACTTGGGACTTGTAACTTGGGAAGCGAAAATGGGCGAATCACTCAGCTATGGCTTATGATGTCGTGCTGTCGAAGAATTTGACTGCTGTCGTCAGATCCTCCCACCACCGTTTCTGAGATTCTGATCATCATCACTCTGGATATTGTCCACTTCTGCATGTCAGCTTGACTGCGATCGATCTCTCCTTTTCGCCTTCGCTGAGATCCGTAATGAGGGAGTCCTTATCCCGCGGAATAGTCGAAGAGAAACATGAACTCGCAGTCGAGTGATTTTGTGGCTTGGAAGTAAATGCACCTGGGAGCATGGTGCTATTTATACCTGAAGCTTTGGTCGCGCAGAGGAGAAAAGGGCTTTACAGTCCCTCTCGGACTAAGTCCTGGCTCGTCATTACATAATTGCTGTCGAGCTCCTCTGCTGTCTGTTGACCACGATAATCGTTGGGCAGCCGAGGATGTTCAAATTTGTTGTTTGCACCGTCGTTTGCCTATTCTGCTGCTACAAGCGGATGAGACAGGAGCATGCACAAAGACTGACACAACGAAGAATACTATGAGAGTAGCAGGACAAGCAGTGCTATATTTCCCAACAAAACCTATCGCAAACAGCAACCTCGTCCTATCCTAGAGCTTTAAATAGCATCCTTTCCCTAGTATGGAGCTTTCTGTTCAGTTCAACCAGCTTCTTCGATAAAGCATCCCGACCATTCTTGCCCCACTTGCAAAGATCCTCTTTCTCCCTGCGCAATGGCGTCAAAAGCGTCCTAATGTTTTGGCGGGGGATATCAGGCAAGTTTCTGATATCGGCCATGTCCTGGTAAATGAGGACCAAGTTTGCTTGGATGCTTGCGTTCAAATCATCATACTCTTGGTTGGTTTGCTTGAGTTCGGAGCGGAGGGTTTCGATGGAACTGAGGAGTTCTTCAATCCACGTCTGCTGGTATGTGTCAGTCAGGGACATGCCGACGTAACTAGAACAGAAGGAAAGATAAGATGCGCACTCACAGTGGGAAGATCGGTTGGAGGGTCATCATTCGTTTCTGGCTCGCCAGGTTTGTCCTTGGGAGCAAATTGTACCTGCTGCATGAGCAGATCGTCCCTGCAGATCACGGTTAGTTGTCAGTGCCCCTTGGTGAAGCGGGGATGATTGTCGTGGACAAGGACTTGTCAGGCTGGGTTGCCATTTGGACAGCCGTTTGCGCCCTTGTCGAAATGGTGAAATTGGGGTCGGGAATTTTTTTAGATTGGTGGCTCATAGGTACTGGCGCGGGTTTTAGCGCGCGCAGGAGGCTGCTTTGTTTTTGGATAGCGGGCTTTGGATCAGTCACGGTCAGGTAATGGAGTGGTGCCCTGGTTTTTCTTCTTTGTTTTATCGGGCCGGAATCATCCAAGTAATAAATGCTCATTCAAAGTTATCCAAAGTAAATTGAGAATTCAGGGACATCTAAGCACGTGGGTAAGCACGTGTCGTGGCACATGGTTGCCCATATTGTAGCTAGCCGCAGAAGTAGGCATACCCTAACAGCTTCTACCATCATATAGCAAGGTTGCTTTCTCAATTACCAATCCATCGTATATTCGAACTGCCAAGATTCGCATGTGCTACTACGGATTCATCTACCCTACATCGCCTGGACAGGAGAAGGATACTAAATACAGCTTTGTTTCTAATTCACTTGGGATCATGGCGATATCTATATATTTGCTTTAGTCAGGGAGGGAAGCAAGGGACCTCGCAGATTTTCGATACTTAAGTGTGGGCCGTGGTTTGCTCGCATCTGCTGTTGTTTGTCGTCTGACGTGTCCCAGCAACTGGCTGGGACAGTAGGGCAAAATTTCCTAAGGTCGAAGACACTATTCAAACAGATGAGCTCTGGTTTCTGATTACGTGCTCTCGAGGGCCTAGTCTGCTACTACAAGCGGGTGGTACATGAATACACACAAAGTCTGAAAGCAAAGAATATTGTGAGAGTAGGGAGTACAGTGCCATGAAGAAACTCTGGATATGGCCTAAGATCAGTGGGTGACAATACTCCCGATTACATTTACTTGAAAATATTCCTGATCACTTGTGAATATTCCAATTCTTTAAATCATCTGAAGGATCCATAGTCATTTGGAATACTCCTGATTGTTTGGGATATCCGGATCCCCAATCATTTGGAGATTGTAGACAGTATCGAGACTTGTTTCGTCCCACTGTAACTGAGAATGGCAGAGTTAGATTCCTCAAGAGATCTATAGCAGCAGTAATCTCATCCGGTATCACTGTGCGAGCGAGCGCGCAGCGCAGAGTCTGGGGTGAAGGGCGTTATGAGCTGGGAAGGGGAGTCCACGTAGCTTGGGGGCTATCTAGGTAAGCCCCTGGGGTGCGGGCGCCAGCTAAGGACGCACAATGCCGGGGCGCAAGAGGAGCGCATGGCAGAATCCTCGGTCACGGGATGATACCGTGACATCCGGCATGGTAGGGCACAGGAGCTGCAGAGGTTTTGTGAAAAGCCCACTAGGCCGGGTGCCGAACGACAGAGCTGCGTGTTTGCTATTTGATACATGTAAACCCCATTTTCCAGGTCCACAGACCGCATCTCCACAGGTTATCCTCATCAGTTCTGAACATTCTCAAGCTTCTCAAGCTTCTCTCGCAATTCCACAAGCCTCTGTCTTAGATTGGCCTTGCGAACCTTGCTGTACCTCCGCACATCGTCGTACTCCTTCTGCAATGGCCTCACCAGTGTATTGATTGCCCAGAGGGGGATCTTTCCTCGCGAGCACCGAATTTGGGCCATATCCCATTGGATTGCGCGCATTCTTTTAGGTGTGCTGGACCCCAGATCCTTGTATTCATGGTTGATTCGGTTGATCTCGAATATGAGAGACTCTTTGGTCACCTGCTGGGAGATGTTAGTGATGCGCTCACGGAACGGGAACAGAAGGAAATGAGATGCGCATTCGCGGCGGGAACAAGGGTAGGAGGGTCAATGCTTACCTCTGCAGCGTTGGCTTCGTTCTGGGATGTGTCTTCGTCGTTGGCCATCTTTGAAGTTGGGTGCGCAGCTGGAGATGATGGGAGGTGGTCGGCCATTGTGGAGTGTGAGAGTTGTGTGGAGGGGATTAGGTGCTTGCATTGGGAAGATCTAGCTGGGGACTGCCTTTATAGCAGTGAAGGCGCCAAACTAGCGCAGGGACTAGTGCTGTATGAGCCTGAGGCTCCAACAAGTTGTGGGAGAGGAAGCAAGTTCTTCCATATTCAATATTTGGGTCAAAGGCGGCTCGTGGGTACTAGTGCAGATATTAGCGCTATCGCTGCTTCGCTTAAATCCCAGCTTCACCTCGAGGTCAAGTTCGCTTTTGGAAAGCTGCCCTTGATTCAGTCACGGTAGGTCAGGCGAGGGGGGAAGGCCTTGCTCTTCATGGCTTTCAGGACGAATACTACATGTATGGAGGGGACCCTCTTCGCCGCATCTTCAAAGTGACACGTTCAGAAGTGTCTTATCATTGACCGTCTTCACTCTTCCCCCTTTATTCAAGAGCGGAGAAATTTTCTCCCATAGTAGCGGCTGTATCAATGCCGAGAACATCACATTTGCACATGGTAGTGGAATCTTCTCCAGTTGTTCAGAGTGTTAGCGAGGATTCATTGGCGATCGACCGTCTTCACTTTTCAGTGGTTCTGGGCAGCTAGAAATTCCTTTCTCTTTTCCTCCATTCTGGCCTCCTTCTTCGCAATGCCGTCAAGAAAACGAAAGCCGTACGCAAAGACATCTTCAATCTCCCGCTCCAAGGGCGCGATTAGCGTCTTGCGGTCTGGGAGGGGGATATTGCGCATGTTCAAGATGTCCGTAATCTCCTGACTGATTTCGGCCCTAGTTTGGTCTAGTCGCATGATAGTGTCCACACACTCTTTTGCAATCTGGTCGTCTTCGCGGTCAAGAGACTCTTCGGTGACCTACTGGCGGATGTTAGAAACTGAGAAGCCTGGAATAGAAAGTAAGAGAAAGTGGGCACTCACTTCGGGGACTTTGCTGGGGGAGCTACTGCCTGTGGCCTTGGTGGCGCCATCTTCATTTTGCGACATGTTGGGCATCGGTTGCGCAGCTGGAGGCGGGTGATGTAAAGATAGGAAAATTGTAGAAAAAGCGTGGGTGAAGCAGGCCTGGGTGAAGCACGCCCAGGTGAGGGTCGCCCGGATGAAGCACGTCTGGGTGAAGCAAGCTTGGGTGAAGCACGCCCGGGTGAGGCAGGATAGGGGGCGGTCAAACGTTGAACACAAGCTGTTAAGGGGTCATATAACCAGAACGGTGCTAAGCGAGTTATTGGAATAGGCGAGGACGGGAGGTAGAGAGAAGGTGGGTGAGGGTCGCCCGGATGAAGCACGTCCGGGTGAAGCAAGCTCGGGTGAGGCAAGCCTGGGTGAAGCAGGTTAGGGAGCGATCAAAATTTGAACAAGGCTTGAATTCATCTTGCAATGTAGCTAGTCATGCCAAAAGAACTATAGAAACAACAGGTTAAGCTACTTCGGACAAGATTGTCTGAAATTACCTCTGAAGGAATTGGAAGCCCTCGACAAAACTAACTACCCTTGACGGGACTAGTTATCATCGAGTCCTCGACAGAGTCATCTGCAGTAAGAAAACTACGTATCATCGACGTAATGACGTATAGACAAATATATCTTGAGGTCACCAGGTAATAACTCCTGTGACCCAGGTATGTATACCACAAATATCTCTGATCACAGGGCTAGCAATGGGTTGAATAAGTCGGGACAGACCACTGAATCAAACCATTTACAACCGACGAGAGTCGGGTCAAACATGTGTCTCAACCCAGCCCGCCTGCGCCAGTTCACCTAAATCGAAAGCTAAACAGTAAACAGTTCAAAAGCAAGCTGCATGCTCAAACAAAAACATCAAATCAATCACGTGGAATCGGCGACATAGTGCGGCTCATGATGCAAACAGCAAACGTCTGATCCTTTGAGCCCCTAATAACTCTGGCCCTTGTCAGGAGAAATCCTAATCCAGCCCAAGTTGAACAAGCTGGATACCAATATGCCTGCAAGTGCTAATGTTCTGCCCGTCCCCAGTGATTGGTCAGTCTGGGATGGAAGATCGAAGGCAAGTGGAAAGAGAAGAATTAGTTGATGTCTTCAGTGCAGATCTGCAGTGATCCGAACGCTAGTTCTCATTCACGAAAACACTTTGTTTCTGCAGATTAACGCCTAGGTGCAAAAACATTGCTCGAAAATGGAGAAGCACGCCCAAGCACGTGTTTGCTTGCGAAGTTTGGGGTATGAAGGTATATAAAGTCTGCTTGATGCCAGCTTCGTTCTGGCAAAGCTAAAAGCCTCGGCATTTCTGGTGACAGTTTCCATAGGCTAATCACTAGATAGTGGAAATAGTCCAAGTTTGGTATCTTACTATGCCTGGTGTTCTCCATGACATACCTTTTTTTAGTTCTCTGCAACTAAGCTTGGTCTCAGACAAAAGCAACATACGATCGTGATCTCAACACCAGAAGACATCTGCGACAGCAACACACGCGATCGACAGCAGAGCCTCTAGGTGACATTGGGACTAGAAGAACTCTTGCGTGCTGCGAGACAAAGAGCTGATTACAAGCTGGATTGACGTTCAGTTATATTGCCCTTCGCCTTTGGCTCTATCATTCTATCATCAAGGTATCCGATGCAAGATATATCCTCTGACTTTGACAATCGTGGCCTACAGATACACTGAGAGACTGCAGGCAATATTTATAGCCCTGAGGCAGACCCAAGTATGACTAATGGTCCAGTTCTTCCAAAATGCTGTGACTCAGACCTGCCTCACTCCAGCCCCCTTGATTCTCAGTCACGTGAGCTACTCCTTTCTCCAACGTCTCTCACTGGCCCGAACTTCTATTTAAGCGCCCCCTTTCTCAAGGACTCAATGACCAAAATCAGAAGGCTAAGGATAATTGGAACATCGGGTATTGTTTCAGTGAGGAGCTACTTGCATTGAGCCAAAGGTCATATAACTCAAATTCAATGGGCGCTTACTAGCTCGTTAGAGATCGCACTATGGGATGCGAAGCCTTTATCAGTAGCAACAGTGAACATCTTCCACGGCGGCAGGTAACAAGATGGCGGTAGGTTCGACAGACGACATTTGGATGCCAAAAGTCTTGCTGTAGACAGTCACAAAAACCGAGCTGTAATTCCATCAGAAATTCGAGCTACGAAGAGATTCTGCGCCTTGCATTGGCTTTTCTGTTGAACAGCATGGGATCCCCCAGTCGCAATATATCGTTCCGATCACGGTGGGGAAGATGGCTTGAAAGTGATGTGGGGATAGCGATATTTATAGCCTCCAAAGCCACCTGAAATCCGAAAGCGGCCAGCTCAACACCTCTACGAATCAAAGCCCCGTGACCCCAAAGCTCGTTTGACTCATCCCCGTGTTCTTCAGCATCAGCAGGATCGAGTCTTCTTCTTCCAAGTACTATATAAAGCGTCTCAGATTCCAGATCTTTGATACCCAACTGTGGGAACCCGCCGGAGGATGAGCTATGCCTCTGAGCAATGTTGACGCCGCACCACATCGTCCCGGACTCCCAAATTGAGGTAGTGCAATTTTGCGGTTCTCTGTTGCGAGGTGCTCATCACTTCAAATCTCCGAGTGCAGACAGGGTCATTCTGATCGATAATAAATATGAGGAGGTGGCGGTAAGGCTTTGCAACGACGGTAGACTCTTCGGCTGGATGCTGGAGCCTGCCGGATAGGAGAGCTGGAAAGCAAGGCTGGTTGCTTCAACTTGAAAGTCCCTGAGGAGACCTTGAGCTTGTTGGAACAGTTGGGTCTCTGCTCTGGGTGCAGTGAACCCCATTTTTCTCCGTTGTGACTATGCCGTGGCTTGCTCGTAATGCTAGTCCTTTTTATAGTAGTAAAGACTAAAGCGAAGCTTCTAGCCATGACGGATTAACTTTAAAGTCGCAGATTTGATGTCGCAAATCACATGAGTTCCCGTGACTTTGCAATGGCTCATCTATGCTGTAGCTTGTTGGTTGAAGACATCATCCCAAGCTTCCATGCTATTTCCAGCCCAGGTCTGTCCTCATGTTTGTAGCAACGCTTCCGAAATATCCAACCCCCCACATCAATAACTCCTCTTCACAGGCTTCACACTCGGACACTCCTCCTCATCCAACGTCTCCATCTTCACCCCCCTATACCCCATCCTCACCCCCTCCCCACCCACCCCCGTCCCCCAACTCAGCGAATGCCGCAACCACTCCCCATCCTGCCTCTCCGGAAAATCCTCCCTCGCATGACTCCCCCTACTCTCCCTCCTCTCCAGCGCACTCTTCGCCGTCTGCACCGCACAAGCCAGCAAATTCCGCGTCTCCAGCGTCTCCACCAAATCCGAGTTCCAGATCAGACTCCGATCCGTAACGCTCAGATCCGCTTCAAACTCCGCACATACTTTTTGGAGCTTCTCGTAGCCGCTTGCCAAGGAATCGTGCGTGCGGAACACGGAGACGTCGCTTTGCATGGTCTTTTGCATCGAGTTTCGCAAGTGCGCTGTGCGTTGAGAACCGGACGCGAAGCGGATGGCGTCGAATTCTTCCAGACTCTTCCTTCCAATATCCTCAGGAGCTTTCACGTGTGGTGCTCCAGCGTCGTTGTTTTCGGCAATATCGATAGCACACGCGCGGCCAAAGACCACAATATCCAGCAACGAGTTCGCCCCGAGTCGATTCGAGCCATGCACACTCACACAAGCCGCCTCCCCAGCAGCATAAAGACCCGGCACCGTCCTCTCCCTCCCATCCTTCCCCACATCCACCACCTGCCCCTTATAATTCGTCGGCACGCCACCCATACAATAATGCACCGTAGGCAGCACCGGAATAGCCTCCCTCGTAATATCAATCCCCGCAAAAATCTCCGCCGTCTCTGCAATCCCCGGTAGGCGTTCCAGAATAACCTCTTTCGGCAAATGCGAGAGCTGCAAATATATATGATCCTTATCCCTCCCCACACCTCTCCCCTCTCGAATCTCCATATTCATACTCCTACTCACCACATCTCTGCTCGCCAAGTCTTTAGCAGTAGGCGCATACCTCTCCATAAACCTCTCTCCCTCGCTATTCAACAAATACCCCCCCTCCCCCCTCGCCCCCTCCGTAATCAGCACACCAGCGCCATAAATCCCACTCGGATGAAACTGCACAAACTCCATATCCTGATTCGCCAGTCCCGCTCTTGCCACCATCGCATTCCCATCCCCCGTACTCGTATGCGCGCTCGTGGCCGAAAAATACGCTCGACCATATCCCCCAGTAGCAATCACCGTGTTCTTCGCAAACACCCTATGCAACATCCCATCTTCCATACTCAGGGCCAAAACTCCGACGCAGGATCCGTCTACCATGAGTAAATCCAGAGCAAACCACTCCACAAAAAAGTTCACATCGCGTTTTACAGCTTCGCCATAAAGCGTATGCACCAACGCATGCCCCGTCCGATCCGCCACACAAGCCGTCCTATACCCCTGTCCCCCCATCCCCATCTCTTGACTCTGTCCCCCAATAGCCCTCTGATAAATCCTCCCATCTTGCGTCCTCGAAAACGGCATTCCATAATTTTCCAACTCGTAGATTGCGGCTGGGGCGGATTTCGTCATGTAGTGGATGGCATCCTGGTCGCCGAGCCAGTCGGACCCTTTGACGGTGTCGTACATGTGCCAGCGCCAGTCGTCGGGGTGCATGTTGCCGAGGGCGGCGTTGATGCCGCCTTGGGCGGCGACGGTGTGGGAGCGCGTGGGGAAGAGCTTGGTTATGCAGCAGGTGGATAGGCCGGAGGAGGAGAGGCCGACGGAGGCGCGGAGGCCGGCGCCGCCGGCGCCTAGGACGATGGCGCTGGAGGGGGTTAGTGAGAGTGGTTTTGGGGAGGTGGGAGGGAGGGGTGTGGGATGTGTGGGAGAGAAACGAGCGTGGGAGGAATGTGGGAGATTGGCGTGAATATGAAGGGTGGAGAGATGGGGTGGTATGGAAAGGGGGGTAGGTACTCATAGTGGTGATCCACGATTGTGTAATTCGAGCCGGATAAAGAATAACCAGACTGCGTCGTAGCCTTCCTTCTCTGAGCTTGAGAGATGAGTGTTCTTCTCGTTATCAGGGACGGTGAACTATGTAATATCTTGGTGTTCTTCAAAGCAGAACATCTTGTAAAGGATTTAGCTGACGCTGACAAGCCAGCAGCGTTCCAACCAAAGAACCTCATAATGCTTCCTCAAGTTCTGAAAGAAGAGGAGAGTACTTGGGTATGAAGGTGTCACGGCCATGGCGGAGATCATTCTTGGGCTTATGGGAAGCTCGGGGTAATAAAGATGGCTTGAGTTCATGCAAGGCGATCAATACGGAGATCAAAGATACCCCGCGTGCCCGTGGGGTCGAGGTGGATGTGGGGAATAGCCGCTTCCGAGACTCTCGGTTCCCGACCCGAGGCTCGTTATACCCGACCTGTAAGAATCCAGTAATAAATGTACCTTTCATCATAGCCCAAAGCAACCAAAATTCGCTAACAATAAAATCTCAAAAAACTCAAGCTGTCAAACCTGCTGTCTCCTTTCACACTCCGCAGTTTACTTGGTCAAAGCTAACCACCTCACTTGAACAGACCCCCGTGCAAAAAGCCTGTTAGTGATGAGAGATCCGAACCACGGCGATCTATTTGAAAATGTACCATCCTTGGCAATAACACTGACTTCTCTAGAGAATGTTTCAGAAGGGGTTCCCTAGAAGAAGTGTTCTGGGGAGGCGAAGACGTTGAGCCTTGAAATACGGCATGGGTAAGAGATATTTCCAATTATACAGTGGCTTAGCAGCTTGAGCATATGAGAACTTCTTTTTTCCTTTTCTCTTTTGGCAGTTTGTTTTTTGCCTTGAGAAGCCCGGTTGACCACCTCGTCTGGTTTCACGAAGCTACTGTTTTGCTACCTTGCACCTACCGACTTCATCAAACTCTCACAGGTTTGCAAAACTAGATCGACTATGTATTTGGGGGTATAAAATCTACAAAACTATCATCACTACCTATCTATGGACTTGCCCTCGCATATCCCGCCAGTTACGCCTTCAATATCTTAGCCAAAAACCATGCCAAATCTTCTCGAGTATCTCATATCCTATATCATCCACCCCTCACCAATCAAGCCCCTTCCAGCTCCAATCCCCATCCACATTCCGCCACCCTCCCTCCTCAAACGCATTCTCCCACCCCATCATAACCGCCAAAACCCGACATCCCATCGCACTAACCGTACAGACCACCATATCGCTCGCCTTCCCCAACACCGCCAAATCCATCAAATACGCCCTCCCCACCAACTCCCTCAACCGCAGCGTCTCCTTCGTCGGTCTAGTCGCAGCCTCATCCATGATCGCCGAGCCGCTCGTGCCCGCACTATTCGTGCTGCCCTTTCCAAGGCTCCAGAACATGCCCGCGAAAAAACCGCCTTCCCACCCAACGGTTTCTTCAACAAAGTCGCGGATCATGTCGTGATTTTTGGATGAGGCGGGACTGTGGGCGTTGAGAGCTTGTTGGGAGGCGAGTTTGATTTGTTCTTGGGCGCGCATGGTGCGGGAGAATTCTTCGGATTCGTAGACTTCGGGGTCGTCGGAGGCGAGGATGAGGAAGCTTTGTTGGCGAGCGGGGGTGTCGGAGTGGCCTTCAAAGGTGGTGGTGTTGAAGGCTTGGTCGAGCATGTCGTTTGCTGTGTCGAGGTAGCGGTTTAGGGGTATGTAGGAATCGGAGTATTGGAATTCGTGGGGATGGCGGTCGCCGTGGCGGATGTGTAGGCCGACTATCTTTCCACGTTGTTGATCTATTGTGCCCGGTACGGTCTTGCTCATTAACTCGTGGATGCGCCCTTCGACGTATTCGGCATCGTCGGAGCGCATTTTGAAGAGCTTTTCGTAGCCCAGACGGGCGAAGTCAAACATGGGCTTTTGGCGGAAGACCTCCATCTTGCGTGCATCTTCAAATTCGTCTTCATAGGCACCGCCAAAGGTCCAGTGGAACGTGGCTTCGGAAACGAGAAGGTGACGAGCGTGATGGGGGCAAGGCAGAATCTCGTTGCGTGGTGGAGGACAGCAAGAAGGGACCGGAGGAGGCTGGAATAACGAGGTGTAGTTGCCGTAAGCCCACCTCGAATCATCAATGAAAAATGCCCTTTCTTCTTTCTGGGCCAGGCCATAGGCAGACCATAAAGCAATCATCATGCGTCCCATACCAGCATCGGAGCTCTCGAGGACATAAGTCATGCTTTTCTCACATACTGGCGCGTTGGCCAACTGTTCCTCATCCACTCCCACCATAGATCCTTGCTTTCCTTTCCTCTTGTTGCTGGGTAGCCTACTGCTCACTGCAGGCAGCAGGCCATGCTCAGAAGCTTCCGCAACATCCATAAAATTCGGATCCACGTGATAATAACCAAAATGAGCCGCATGCTCGCGATGCATATGGCTGTGCAAATCGCTAACATGCATCGAAACCTCCCTCGTCTGCAGACAGATTTCGCTGTATACGTCCGGCTTCAACGGAAAGTCGTAGTTTTGTGGAATTGAAATCGTCCACTTTGTCCTTCCACGCTTGTCTGATATTACCACAGGCGTTGGATGGGAGGGCAGTTTGTCCTCGCCCACCATCTCATATTCCTGGCCGGCATCTGTCGACCAGCCCACATTCGGTACCGGCTGAGTCCAGCGCATATATACTACTCCATACCACACAATCATGAAAAACCCCGCCATCCACATGAAGCACCGTATGTACTTTTTCGATTTCGGCAAAGATGGAACCTTGCCATGTTTGGGGACGAGGGAGGGGAGACTGGGCGAGGGCGTCGGGTCGGGAAGAAATTGGTGAAAACTAAAAACGGCGGATGTTGAAGAAGAGGGGCCCTTTTCGAGAGTATTGTATGAGTTGTTTCGACGAAGGCTCAGCCTTGGGGCCTGTCGAGATGCGAGAATCATGTTGCCGTGGGACGGGGATTCGGGAATGTTGAGGGTGGACGGCATGGGTAAAAAAGGATTGGCACAGCCAACGAAACGAAAGAAGCTCAGTATTGACAATTAATGAATGGAAAATAGGATCCTCAAAAACGGGAGGTCGTTGGCATGCTCATGAGCGCAGCTGGAGAGAAAGGAAGGAGTTGGTCGTGAAGGAGAGTGTGGGCGACATCAAGTGGGCGACATCCAGAGGACTCGTAGTCGCTGGGGCTGTGTCTTCGTCAAGTACTTGGTGTGTGGTGTTTCGGGTTGGGAGTTGTCAGACTTGGGAAGTCTTTTCGTCTCGCATCAGCAAACTCAATGGGCCAGTGATCGACTCGTCAACTGGGACGGGCAACGTCATACGCCTCCACAGCCTGTCGTTCACCGGGAAGATGCTTTAACGCGAGTCTTGGCTCCCAGGCGTCGTGTAACTGTCGACGTCGCAAGAAATTGAAGAAAGAACTGTGATGTTCGAAGAGAGAAACGCGAAGTGTCAAAGTGACAGAACAGGAGAAGGTCAATGTGGAGAGAAATGCCTCCGGGAAGTGTAAAGCTTTCAACTTTAGAAATCGTGGTGACAGCGCACCATCAAGTAATAATTAGGTTAGATCGGCGACTTCGGCAGCGTGCTGTCTTGGCGACAACTTTGACAAGCGATGCAACTGCCCAATGCGGCAAGTCCTGCAGCAGACGCCGTCCACTCTGAAACACCAACCTAGCGTCTATCGCCAACACCCACGAATGGCACCATCGACATAAGACTCTTCTCGCCCCCCGAGATAGAGTGCGATATGCGTCTGGTATATCGCCCAATGCCGCTCCTTCTTCAGCCATCACCCCACAATCGCTCCCGCTCCGTGCACACTTGCGCGTTTGGCGTCTGGAGTCGAGGCTGAAACGCCTGCTAGTCGCCCATCATCAGGTGCTCAATGCCCAAGTACATACAACACCAAGTATCCTGTATCCATTACGAAAGACCTCGTCACTTGATGCATCAAGGGCATTTGATCCATCGCATCAATTCATGCGCCAGAAATGCAAGGAGAAGAGACGACGATCATAGAACCTCTGTTAACAATTGATGCTAGGGGGAATAGCGATCGTCATCTGATTACCTATTGTGCTCGGCTGTTCGAAGCCTGTTGGCTATCAATCCACACAATCCACAGACGTGACTTGCAAAGTCCCAAACCCTGGCCTGAAGCACCCGCCATCCGAACTCCGAAACTCCCTCGCCATGATCTCGGATCCACCATCCGATGCGAATGCAGGCTGCTCCACTCACAGGGCCCTCTTCCCCCTTAGAAATCTGGGGGTGATTCTTTAGCGCCGCCTGACATCCCATGTCCTCGACGACCGTCGAGACTGTTTCCGCTGTCTCGTGGAGGGTGAACGGACAGTCGAAATTATTCCAAGACCGTGACTCGTCGTTCGTTGGCAAGGTGGAGAAAGAGGATTCCTGGCCAAGGTTACAGATATAAAGCTGTCACAGCGTCTTTATAATGTGAGGAGCTGCTCCGATGGCTTATTCTCCGACTGCCTGGGAGCTTGCGTTGGAGGACCCCATTTCGCCACAAACGAGCTCCACTGCCAATACACCAAGAGTCCAGCCATGCAAGCGATATAGGGCCACGCGAGCCCATCCCTAGAGAGAATAAGCAATTGGATTGTCAGAATGAGATTAAAGAAACTCACTTCAAAGTACATAGTTGAAGCCCTCTACCTGGCACATCACAATACAGCTAGATCTGATATCCTGGCCATAGCACCCAGAGAATGACGCCAACGAGCACTGTGCCTCCAACCAGCAGCCCGCAGTGGCACAAGAACAACAGTCCCCTGTGCCGGCACAGCCCATCGTCCCCGGTATCGTCTCGCATTTCAAAATCGGCGGTTCATTCAGTTCATTCACCGCACCGCCAAGGTATCCACAGAAAATTCGCACAAGCAATCCAGCAAGCAGCATGAAAGTTCTCGAGGGAGCTGCTACGAGAATACCTATGGTATGATCGCGCCAAGAATGAGAAACAGCAAATAATTATTGCTCAAAGATTTCGTATGGGCGGACGTTGAACGTGTCCTTGCCACAAACCACCTCAGAGATGAGCCCCGAAATGCTGGAAAGTACCTACATTATGTGGTTCAATGCGAGGGAGAACGACGACGTCGCAAGCTATGTCCTCACAACCTCTCCGGCTGCTCAGACGGTCTCCTCGTTAAGTACCTAGCTAAAGCCAGTAGGAAGGAGGCGCCGTTTTCGCACAGTGCACTTGCCAGCAGACGGGAGTCAAGATTGGGAAATGGCAAGCTGCAGCAACGCTCGTAGGTTGTTAGAATGCACCATGTACCTTAGTTCTGAAACTCGGGCAAGATTAATGAAATACAACTCAAACCATCTCAAATGCCAGATACCGTCGGGCATACCTTACCATTGCGTCTTCGGCAGCCCACATCATACTTTGTCCAGGTCCTCACCACATTAGGCAGCAAGGCGTGTCTCTACCCGCACGATCAAAGCATCCACCTAGTCTCATCCATCTCATCCAATCCAACTGATCCAATCAAATCAAATCAAGCAAGAAAGAAAAAGACATCATCGATTTCTGGAGCAAAGCTGCAAATAGGTATTTGGATCTGCCATCCCGCCCGCCAACAGAACTTGAAAAATGTCCGATTAATCGCAGCACGTCGCAGCACGTCGAAAGACTCGAAAGTCGAAGAAAAAGTGAAAAATCCCATCCATCATCGCCCAAGACGAGTAAATCCCACAAGCAAGCCCTCTCCCATATGTACCCGGGGCTCCGATATATCGCCTTTAGCCCGTTCCCTCACTCCCTTCCCTACCGTTGATTCCTAGGTTCCAAGAAAAACATCAAAGCAACAAGAACAAGCTGCTCGCTCCATCCTTGCGAAAATGGAGTCACTGAAAAGCCTCTGGAAAGCCTCTGGAAAGGTGGTTCCGTCGCGCCCACGCTCCCTTCGAATATTACCTATTAAAAGACCTCCTACACAATCCCACAATCCACAGTCCACAGCAAGAGAAGAAAAAAACACATGAGAGAAGAAATGTCGCTAGACCGTCGTAAGGACGAGCAATTACAAGAACGCTAATGTACCTAATTTTCCTCCTAGATGCTGCTCCATGCACCCAAGAACCCTCCTTCTCGCTGTGGAAAAGAAAGAGAGAATAGGTATAGTGAAGAAGAAGCTGAAAGCTGAGAGAATCAAAACGACTCAAAAAACGAAACGCCATGCGATATGGCACGGCAAGAATTACCTCCTCTCGGATCTTCCAACCAGTCGTCCCCTCCCCGCTGATTATTACTCATTAAAACGCTTTTACAAAACGCTTGTGAACCCTCGAACGACATCTCCGCTTCAATGGTCCAACCGGAACATTTTCCTCAGCGCCTTGAACTTTTTGGTTTTCGGCGCGTCCATAGCAACCGAGCCCGCCGTGTTCCTCCTACCCCCAATCTCAGGCCTCTTAATACCATTTTTATTGAGCCTGACACTCGTCCCATCACT
The DNA here is from genome assembly GCA_037179335.1 of Cyclaneusma minus. Lineage (NCBI taxonomy): Eukaryota > Fungi > Ascomycota > Leotiomycetes > Marthamycetales > Marthamycetaceae > Cyclaneusma > Cyclaneusma minus. Next base: position 230,494 of record JAKZHN010000021.1, read on the forward strand.
CGTCGCCGGTCTCCCAGCCCCAATGTTCGGCCCGTCTGCAGGTATTGGCAGTGGCAGTGGCCAGTTCGCCGCCTGCCCAGGGCCGACAGGCGAGGGGTCGCTGTTTGTTCCCTTCACGGCTCCGAGCTCACCACGGAATCTCTCGAGAGGAGTGTCGCGTCTTGCGGCGCTGTCTGCGTCCGACTTGCGCACCTTGGAGGCGGAGTCGCCGCGCTTGCGGAGGAGGATGCCGAGCAGGCTGCCGCGGCGTTGGTGGGCTGGTCGGTTACCGTTTTCGAGAGACACGGGAGGTGACATGGTGCCGCGGCCAGAGCCGCTGCTGTGGAGAGTGCGAGCGGCGAGAGCGTCGCCTTCTTTCTCCCGGGGGGTTGGGACGCTTGAAGTGGCGGCAGCGGGAGCTTGACCATTGGCTTTCTTTGGCGCCGCAGAGGGCTTCTTCTCTTCCTCGCTATCTGGGAGATCACTCGATTCGGTGTCTCCCCGAACAGAGGCACGCATAGTCATGCTGGGGACCGTTCTAGTCCGAGGCATTGGCATTGGCATTGGCATGGGGGCGTCACTATCATCATCACTCGAATCAACAATTCTGCTTCGGAAGCTTGGGCGCGGACGATAATCTTCATCCTCGTCACTAGAATCGCCGAATCTGCTTGATCTGAATGCAGGTTTCTTGGCGGAACCTGATTTGGAAGCACCCTTGGAACGCCCGAAGCCAAACACGGAACTCTTTGGCTCGTCGCGCGATCTAGACATAGGACCCATCGACGACCCTCGGCCTGAATCACGAAGACTCCGCGCGCCCATGCCACCGGGGGCAGGATTTCGGCCTGCTGGTGACATAGAACGCATTGAAAAGCGGCCGGGTTTGGTGCTGCCAGCGGGTGACTGTGGTCGAGATGGTGGAGCAGATCCTCGCATTGACGACTTCATGGTGAAGGATCCGTTGACAGATGACCGCCTTGCTTTCTTGAAGCTAGAGTCAGAACCTGCAGAGCCTCGTCGTCGCAACGCTGGCATCGCGCCTGTCATTGATACAGGAGCAGCTTTACCCGCTACCGATGATCTGGCAGCAGCAGCAGCTTTGTTGGCAGTCATGGTCTCAACGAGACGTTGTACTTGTTGCTCGTGGGTGAGAGTAGCCATAGGAGCTTGAGCTGGTGGTGGCCCTTTCTTTTTCAGAATTGAGGCTCGGGGTTGCGGGGCAGGCGCTCGTTCTGGTGATGGAGATGCACCACGCATAGAGCCCCGCATACTGCCACTTCTCATGGATTTGCGCATATGAGTGCCCTGATCTGCTGGTGGCTGTGGGGGAGCTGACCGCATTGAAGACCTGATTGTCGGAGTATGACCATCTGGACCAGCCTTTGCTCCCGGCGCAATCATGTACAATCTGTCCGACTGCGACTGAGCTGATGCCCTCTTGGGAGAAGCGCTTGGTTCTTCTGTCGTAGGTGAATTAGGGGATCTCACTACGACCTTCTTCTTCTTCTTTGGTTTGGGCGCTGGCACAGGTATGGGCTCTTCCCCTTCCGATGACTCGGAGTCTGCTTCAGCTTCTGCCTCGAGACGTGCCGCTTCTTCCAACTCGAGCTTCTTCTCTTTGGTCAAACTTTTCCAGTATGCTTGCGTTTTTTCCCAGCCTTCCTCTGGAGCTGGCGCCGCTGGCTCCTTAGAAAGCTGTTTGGCGACACCGATTTGGTTTTTGAAGTGACGCATTGTAGGGGTCTCGGGTGCGCGACCAGGTAGTGAGCCCATAGAGGTGGCCAGAGGACTCTCCACTACGGCATCCAAAGACATGAATCCATCGCCTTCCGACAACTCTTCCGCAGCATCGCTGTACACGCTGTCACGATCCGAGCCCTCTTCTACTTCCGCGATGGTGTCGCTGATAGCATGAGCCATTTCACCCGCCTTGGGTTCCGCAGTGTTCAGTTCTGTGTCGGGTTCGGCAATACCTGCCGTCGCAGGTGAAGAGGCATTTGGAGTTTGTGTCTGAATGCGTGGAACTGAAGGTCGACCAGTGGTTGATACCTTGTTCTCTTCCACATTCGAAATGCCAGATTCAGATTCACTGGGGAAGTCTCCGGGCATATGGGGATCGACAAAGTCTGGCCAGGCTGTTCTGCCCTCGAATTCTTCTGTTGTAGGAGTAGGCTGCGTAAAAGCAATTTCTGGGACATTGCCGTTGGATTTCGCTTTTGAACTTTTAGCTGCTGACTCCAGATTTTTGTTGACTTCCTCGGCCTTGGGAGTCTCAACGTCGTCTTCAGAACGGTCGACCTTGGAGGTTTCAGACTCATCTCCTAGATCATCCGTGCTCGAAAGGTCGTCCTCGGTATCGGACGATGAAACGCCTCCGGGTTGTTTTGAGACCACCACTGGAGGTAATGGCTCTCTAGATTTGGAGATGTTGGCTGCGTTCGTCGCGGCGTGGTTTTGAGCTAACAGACTTCCAACGACATGGTCGTATGATTGCCCTACAGGGTCTTCGACTGGTTCGGCCGGTTTGACCAAGGGTCTGTCTTGCTGAATTTCCTGGTTCCTCTTCTCCCGCACACTTCCAAAAGAAGGCAAGGCAGGTCGAGGTGTCATCACTTCATCGTCATCGTCGTCGGAAAGCATAGTTTCCTTCTTCTTGCCGCGGCCAATATTACCAAACCAGCCTTTCTTGTTCTGGGGACTGGGAACGACGGGAGAGTCTGTCTTTGTCGGCGTTGGAGCCTGGCCAAGAACAGTAACGTTCTGATCATCGAAGCTGACTCGGAAAGATTTCTTTCTTCGAGATGGTACATCTTCCGTCCCGACTGTCGAAGCATCAGACGTCTCGCTGATCAGACTATTTCTCCAACCTCCGGGCATGTCGTCTACCGGAGAAGGACCCCTTGGCGATGGGGACTGCTTTAGTGCCGATTTCCGTGGTGATACAGATCGTGCTGGGGGCTCATGTCGAACCATCAAGTTGTTCGGATTTTCAGGGGTATTAGGGTAGTGTGCATGTCGCGTGGGGCTTAAGGACGGAGCTCTGGTAGGTTTTCCATTGGCTTTGCCAACTGAGATAGGAGATGGTACGCTAGACTGGGCAGGCGGAAGACTTGCTGATCGTGTTCCGAGTTTTTTGGTGGCAAGCGCTGCGGAAGCGGAAGCTTGACCCTTACCATGACCTCTTCCAGCAGCTGGTCGCGGTGAAGGTGAGGGAGACATTGTCCGAGTAATCGCACCTTCGGGGCTTTGTAACGCAGATTGCGGAGTCAAGCCCTTTGGTGTGTCTGCTGCTTCTTCCAGTTCCCGTTCTTCCCGTACAATCGATGGTTTCTTGGTCAACTGTGGGCCTAAAACAGTATTATATCCGTCAAGCGAGTCAGTATCCGTATCCGACGTGTTTCGACTGTGTTCACTAGATGTTTCACTGCTAGGGGGAGCCCTCTTCTTCCTCTTCTTGGGGGCCGCGATGGGCGCTTCAGTCTGTCCTTCTGTACTGCTGGCTGGCATCGGCAGTGGAGTCACATATTTAGGCGCTGGTTGAGCAATAGGGGCTTTCGGGGCAGGCGACACGGTCCTCGCTGCGTCAAGAGCCGCAACCGCGGTACCTTGAGGCCGTCCAAACATAGTTCCCTGTGAAAGATGTGTGCCCTGATCACTTTGAGTATTCGCGATAGGCTTCTTCTTCTTCTTTAACGGTGCGGGCGCAGGCGCAGGGGCATTCATCGCGGCTTCAATCTCCTCTTGAACGGCGTAAACTTCGGCAGCTGGCCGAAAGCTTCTAGTATTAGGATCATAAACTAGCTTCGACTCCGAGGAGGCGGATGCGATACTGGAAGGTCTCGGACTTGGGGAAGTTAGCCTCACTGATCCGGTGGGTGACATTGGCCGAGTCTTCGTAGGGTAAGAAAAATTAACGGACCCTCTACTGCCTGGACGATCTATCTCCTGTAGACTCGTTAGACTTCCCTTCCGGCGAGTCCAAGAAGATTCTGGGGATCCTAGAGAGCCTGCTGGAGATCCTGGGTTGCCGTAATGGAGTCGCCTAGGGTCCATACTCGATCCACGTCCTGTAGCTTTCGATGGCGGCGGAGACGACATTCGTCCGATAGGATCCAAGCTCGCCGTCCGCTTGCTTTTCCTTCTATTGATGTTGTCCGGAATGTTGGGCACGGGCGGTACTACCTCGCCAGTCCTGGAGGGACCTCGGCCTGGAGACGGATCTCGAAATGTTCGCTCCGACATGGAAGACGAACTCGATCTCCGCTCTAGCTTTGAGGATGGCCTGGCCGCGGGCGAGCCGACGTTGGAAATGTTCGAAGCATTGGAGGCGCGGCGGACCATGCGCTTCGTCTGGATATCGGCGACGGACGTGGGAGTCGTAGGCCTGGACCGAATGGCAGCGGCGGCGGCAGCGGCGGACAGGGAGGCGTTGGAAGCGCGGCTGCTCAGGAAGGCCTGGGCAGCTGCAACCTGGGCGTTCGCATTGACTCCTTGGATTCCATGGTTAACCGGCTATAGAAAAGGCGACAAGTCAGCATAAATTTCACCGGGTGGTGGCGGGTAAACAGGAAGGTGTCGCAGGCGCAACGTACCGGATTGGAGGCCGATCGTCTTCTGCGTCCGAACATGGCGATTCGTGTTCGGCACTCTGGCCAACCTGCTCTGCCAACTCAGGGCGGATGAGGCAGTTATCGCATGGACGAGAGTGGGCTGACGCAGCGTTTTGTTGCCGGCTCGATCTTGCGAGAGAGGCTTCGTGGGCCGTGTCTGGCAGCGTGCTTCTTATGACGGAGTGAAGCTGACAGGCTGCTGCTCTCATTCGCGCGCGCACTTTAGCGGGCCGGCGTGCTGTCAATGCCCAGCGATGCTGTCACAGGGGTGTGCGGCAGGGGGTGGTGGAGCTTGGAGTAATGAGGGGCGATCAGCGGCGTCGCCTGTGTGCGAGTCGATTCTTCACGCTTGAGCTTGTAGCTGTCGGCCGAGCTGGCGATGCTGATTGATGGTGTTTTGTCGCTGCTGGAGTTGGCCTCAGGAGCTGGCAGGACTTTGGAAGTTGGAAGGACTCGCTCGATGACGGGGACGAAAGCACCACGAATTCTTTCTTTGACCGTCTACTAGTGAACTGGGCCAATGTCTCGGCCCAGCGCTATGCACTTGCCTAATCGCTTTGACTTTAGCTGCACCAACTTTTAATCTCAAGTCGAAGCCCAATGCTTCTCTATTTCTTCTATTCCTGTACCTCCCATCGAAGCTTCATCCGAGCTATTCCACCAATATTCGGTGGTCTCTGCATGATGGTGTTTCCCAATCTTGCGAATCGACTCTGCAGCGTACTCCCAATTCTGCAACCATCCGACGTCACAACAACGGAGATCCAATCCGGCGACACCACGAATACCTCGAAAGACTTGGCATGGAAGTTAATACTAGGGACTGTCCAGGTAATTGGGAATCCGAAGAATAACCCATAGCTTCGAGGACAACTTAAAAGATTAGGAATAACCGTTCAGGGGTCCAATGTGCAATAGCCTTGTCAAAACTACTCCAACATGATCACGACTGTTGATGTTGCGAGACTGGGGTTGCAGGATAGAATGCCTCTGATAGCTGATTTCTGAACCGTTTTCTTGCACGACAGGCTACAATTTGTATGACCGCTAGTAGGACCATACCCTCCCGATGTTTGAGATTTGAACGACGGAAGCTAAGATCTCGCCCAACAGTGCACTGCCTGTTGGCTGATCTCCTGTCAAGTCGACCTATTCGCCATGTACTTGTTTCTTCTATCTGTCGCTTCACTACTTTTCTTCCATACCGGCTGGGCTTGCCTGTCTCGGAGTATACCTAGTGTCCAGAGAAATCTCCGTCGGCGTCGGTCAGTTCTCCAGATTTTTTTCGTGCTGTCACTGTCAGTCCCCGATTGTTCTCACGATTTCTTGTCAGTCTCTCAAGTTTCATTTCCCCCTCTATCGTTATTCTCTGTCAGTCGCTGAGGCTCTGCCCAAAACCTCCTTCTATCCGTCGATCCCATGCCTTTCCCCCGCTATCTTCTCTCCACCCTACTCCTCATAGATCTTGTCGTTACTACAAATCATCACCGTTAGCAAAACCCATCACCACTCAAGATCATCAGAACCAGAGAAGAAAAAAACTCACAACTTCCCAAACCGATCCCTCCCCTCCGCCTCCCTATTAACCCAAATACCAACACTCGTCCCCGGACACGGAAACACCCCAAACCCATCCCCCCCAATCACCACCTCCCCCTTCTCCCACCCCAGCACATCCGTCCACACCTCCCCCCCATGCATCTCCCCCACATGCATCCTCCTCTCCCCCGGCCCCGCATTACTCATAACCACCGCACACCCCCACCTGCGATCCCAAGTCCCATATCTCACCCAACCAATACAATTCGCCTCATCGAAGTAGTCTGACTGCTTGCCATAAGCGTAGAGTTTGCGTGCGAGAATGATATCAGGAAGAGCACCGCCGCAGGAGGGCGGGAAGCATTGTTTGTCGGACTTGGGGTTGATGCCGTAGAGATCGCCGTAGAAGACACACGGGTAGCCGGAATTGCGGAGGAGGATTAGGGAGTAGGCGAGCGGCTTGAAGAAGGGCTCGATGGGGGCTTCGAGTTGTTGGTAGGGCTGCGTGTCGTGGTTCATTACCAGCGTCTTGAGAACATAAGGTAATTAGCTGAAGTTCCGAAGCGAGATCTTCTCGCCAGATTGCGAGTGACAGCGAAATAGGGAAGCAACAGACATACCACAGCATTAACCGGCTCAATCGCCACCAACGTCCCATCAAAGACCTTTCTCAAATCTGCCCTCTCCGTCTTGCTCATTTCCGAAAAGTTATACACCAACGGCGCATCAAACAGACTAAACTTCCGATCCATTCTCTGCAGATAATTCGACATGTCGCTCAAGCTATCTTTCCAGAACTCGCCGACAAAGAACCAGCCCTCGCCGTGCGCTTCGTCCATCTGCGTGATGAATTTGCGCAGAAAGTCTTCGGAGAAGTGCTTCACGGCATCGAAACGTATGCCTTTCAGAGTGAGTTCTTTCGAGAGCCACAATCCCCACGCCAGCACATCAGCTTCGACTTCCGGGTGGCTGTAGTCCAGGTCCGCAAACATCAGATAGTCGTAATTCCCCTTCTCGCCATCGACATCGCCGGATTTCGCCCAGCCCTTGGATTGGTCGCCGAGGATTTTGTAGATTGCGGTTTTCGAGTTGTCGGCATTGTAGTCGGTGCCGGAGAAATGATACCACTTCACAGTTCACCCAGCATCAGATCAGTCGTTTCAATTACAAGTATACAGAGACAGGCAGTGCAAGGAAAACTCACATGATATTTCTGCTCCGAGTACTTCTCTCCCCGTCCCGGAAAGTCAAAGCCCAACCACGCATCAATCTCATACGGATCAGACACCGTTTTATTCCGATCATTCTGATCGACCTCCTGCGCCTCGCATTTCTCCTTATGATCCGCCGCCGCCTTGTGGTTCAACACTGCATCAAAGATAATGCCCACTCCCTGCTCTCTAGCCGTATTGACAAGTTTTAGGAGCTCATCCCTGGTGCCCCACTTGGTTTCCTTGCCGCCCTTTTGGTCGAATTCTCCCAAGTCGTACAAGTCGTAGACGTCGTAGCCGTTGCCCGAGGGCGAGGAGGCTTTGCAGGCCGGCGGGATCCAGATGTTGTCGATGCCGGTGGCTTTGAGTTGCGAAACTTGTGCTTCAAGACGTGTCCAGTGTTTGTGGTCGTCGGGGATGTACCATTCGAAGGCTTGGGCCATGGTGTAGTTCTCCGTTGTGGGCTCTTGTTCTTGCGAAATTGTTAGATATGTTCCAGCTGGCTAAACATATGAAACGGGAAGCTTGAAATTGATCTGGGAATTGCATCAAGCAAAAGCATGCATCTTACCTTCAGCCATGTTGGCGGACCCTACGAGCGCTTATCCTCTGCCTGGATTTTGAAACGTGCAATTTTGTTTGATTAAGTATAGAAAGAAAATAAATGTTCGAGCTCACGGAGAATATGTGAGAATAAGAGGAAAGAAACTAAGGGGGGATTGGAAGCTTTTGGAGCAGACACGGCTCGTATTCAGCAAGAACAACCAAGGCAGCTGAATCTGGAACAAGGAAAAGCACTGCACCTAGGGTCCTTGTACATGGCAAGCTTCAGCCTTCACATGCTTGGCGTTGCTATCCAAAGGTGTGGGTGGCATGCTAAGAAGGATTCTGGACCGCGTGGCCGCGAGGCGCCGTCTCTTTCGAGCGTCGGAGTCCCTGAAATTCCAGCTGAATATCGCGAGATCCAGCGCTCAACGCCGTGTGACGTCAGAGGAGCGCTGAAGCAGGAATTCAAGACCGACGTTTCCTGTCAACTGCATGTGTCAATTCTTATTTTGACTTCAAGCATCTCGATGTCGTTCCTTTGAGTTTGTTCGGTGTTTCTGAAGTGCCGACTTCATCGTGTACGAATTCGGGTTTCCTGAATAACTTCATCTTCTCTCAATTGGTGATTTCTTGCTCATCACCGAGACCGTTATCATTTCTCAATGACTGGGTTCCTTCCCAATCACCAAATTTCTTCTCAAAGACAAAGTTCATTCCCACTTCCAAGTCACCTTGTGAGTTTCAGTAAGTTTGGTGTGCTACCCCGGATGACTCGGACTGTTCTTAATCTCTTGTATTGCTTTCGATGACGAATATGATAAATAGCAACTGAATCAAGCCTTCCAAGAACCTTTCTCATGTCCCTGTACTCGCAGTCAACAAGAAGTATAAAAAAGAATCCAAAAAAGCAACGGGTATCTCTAAGCACGCTTTTCATCCTCAACAACATATCCCATCCCAGCAACGGCCGCCTCCCCCTCCACCAACTCATCAATCGTCCTCACCGGCCCCCTAAAGAAAGTCTTTCCCCCAATTCCCGGACAATAGTAATAAGCCACACAAAAAACCAGCACAAAGCCCAGCACCACAACCGCGTAATTCATCTCCTGTGCATTCGGATCCGGATACGTAGGAAATAGCAAGATAATAAAAATAAACGTCATCCAAAGCACAGAGTAGACGGATGAGATGTAAGAGATCGTGTCGCCCATGTACCACACGCCGGGCGTGAAGTGGCCGAAACAAAGACGTGAGATTAAAGGCATGCAGTAGGCGAAGTAGAGACCCATGATGGCGAGGTTGAAGATGCTGTTTATGGCAATGGTGTTTACGAGCATGAGGAGGCCTTCGGCTAGTGTGATGGCGGCGACGAAACCGACGGCGCGGACGGGGGATTGGTTGCGCGCGAGCTCGCGGAGGTAAAAGGAACCGGGGAGACCGTGGTCTTTTCACGCATATGTTAGTCGAATTTCCCATGATTCCTTGCAGCCCGAAGAATCTGAAAAGGGTGAGGAGCGTACCTCTAGCGAATGCAAACGTCTCTCTAGATGCTGCAACCATCAAGATAGAGCAGTTGCAGATGGAACTGAACCAGAGAAATACGAGTAAGGCGATGCTGCCATTCTTGCCTAGACTGTTGAATGCGATTTGTGCCAAAGGCTGGCCTAGGGGGCTGGATATGACAGACAGGATGTCGGAGCCCATGCAGAATGCGATTGTGATGATGACGGCCCAGCCGGTGACAGTCGCTGTCAATAGGGAAGACAGCATGGCAAATGGCACCGCTTTCGCAGCGTTAGATGCTTCTTCGGCAATTGTTGCCGATGATTCGAAACCAGAGACGACCCATACGGGGGTAAGAAAGGAGAGCATGAATGCCCAGCCACTGTGACAAGATCAGCACGAGGCTTCAAAGTGTAGTTGGAGCTGTCTTCTCGGATTCGTACTTATTTGTCCAATATCCGGTATTCTGGAAGTCGGCAAACACAAAGCTGGCACTGTTCTTCAATTCGCTCGGTGTTCCTGCTGGTAGAGCAATGATGACGGCTAGAAGCATAGCGAACTGTACAAAAATGTAGAATGTGTTAAGCTGAGACAGTGTCTTGGACGAAACACATGTCATAGCGAACGTCAAGCAGGTGGTGGCAGCGAAGATGCCGTAGTTGACTTTTCAGAATTAGCAGGGGTAGAGAATTGGAGGAAGTTGGGTCAGCAGAGAAGCCGAAAAGAATGAATCCAAAGAAGATTTTCATGACTTACTGTACTTGGTCGACTCCCAGGCACCGTCCGATCCGATCGAGATGGTGGCAGTCAAAATCAGAGTAGCTCCATATATTGTAGAGGCGTAAATCGAGATATAGCCAACGACGTTCATATATCCTCTAAGAACCAGTTAGTCTCTCGATGCTACGTCTGAATGGCAGATTCATACGCTAGCCAACACATCAACGATCTTTGTCGTGCAGGAGTCAGACGAGCTACCCACTATATCCCTTCATCAGCTTTGTGATCAGCCATGCTCGGCTACCTAGGCTCGTAACTTACATAGTATAAACCACCCGAAGTCGGCATGCTACTTCCCAGCTCACCCAGAGAAAGTGCTACTGGAATCAACAGTATACAGCCGACAAGATAAGTCCAAACCATTCCCGGGCTCCCCGCGCTTCCCAGAGAAAAAGTGATAGATTCTGCAATGGCTGGAGCGATGCCCATGGCACCGAACGACTGTCCGAACACAGTCAAGTAAGAGAACTCGCGCTTCAGCTCGGCACGGTAGCCCAGGCTTGCCAGAAGCTCATCGTCGGCGTTGTAAACTGCTGTCGAGCCCGCTTCCAGAGTCGGAACATCCTTGGTGCTGGTGTTCTTCTCCTTTCGAGTTATGGACTCGGTATCGGTTCCTCCATTGCCGCTTTCATCGTAATTGGACGCCATTGCGAAAACAATAATATAGCGAAGAGAGTTCGTGAGAATTGTAGGTCGAAGATTAATACGTCAAGGAAGAACTTGGCACGCAGTGTGATAAGAGATGACTGAAGCTTCTTCGGACATCCCCCTCCGTGTCGATCGGAACGGCAGCAGTAGGAAACGGGACTGGCTGGGCGACGAAGGAGACATAAGGATACTTATTTGAGAAGCACAACTTCTCCAGCTCTTTGTAACACAGAAGACGGCTTGAGCAGCTTGGTCTTGCTACCTGAATAGTTGTTTGATGTCAAGGGGCGCAGATAAGCGATACGGAGGGCCAGCGGGATTGGAGATCAACGGTTTGGTGTGGTCCAGGGGAGGTTCGGAGAAGCGTGACTGCGGAAGAGGAGCTTTATCGCTGTAGTTTATCGCTGCAGTTTCTTCCATTCGCCCTGACAGGAACTTTGAGTAAGTGCCTTGCAGCCAATTGATAAACGTGATGGTCAAGCTTCAGGCGTCGAGTTACATGCAGCCTCTATCGAGCCCGAGGGGAGCTGGTTCAGCATCATCAGCCTTATGCAACAGAATTTTCCGCGCGGAGATGTGGAGCTGCCATATTTCCGAAGACTCGCATCGAATCAGCAAGCCTGCGGACCTGTAGTAAGCCGTAGGCGTCTTCGGGACACATGTTGGTGACACTCGAAGGTTCGTGGGAGTAGGGATAAGACGAAGTCTGTTGGTTCAGAGATTCTTGTCAATTGCGTTTGCCAGTGACTTTCCAGATCTGCAGGGACCGAATGTCACGATGTTAAGGACTGCCAATACGCTCACACCACCAAACGTCTCCTCAGACACCACTGCCTTATCAAGTGATCGGCGCTGAAGTATTTTAAATATAGTAGTATGCGGATGGACCGGCATTTTTAAATAGTCGAGAAATAGTACAATATATTAGCAATAACTTACATACTACTAAAAACCGAGGCTAAATATAATAAATACCAGCAATAGAAATATATCGAAATTGGCATTCAATACTGAATAAAATAACTGAAATTTTATAATAGGGCGGTGGTGTCCGTAAAATTCTGGCTTTAATATTCAAATTAGAGAAACTTTAATAATCCGATTTATAAATTAATAAATTTGCAAAAACGGCTAGTAATATATTAATAATATTAATAATAATAATGCAAAAGGCGAAAATCGATTTGCGAACAAACGAATAGGCTATAAGGCTCGAATGCAAAAGCACTAATTACCAAGCCAGGTCCCGTAGGACGATAAGCTATTTTATTTTTAGCTATTTATACCATTTTCTAGGCCACGCTTTATAGCTATTCCCGGTTAATAAGCAGGATATCTGTTATTTTAAAAATTATAGCAGCTTTTTATATTCTTTTAATCAGCTTTATTAAATGCCTTTTTTTAGTTATATATAAAGGAAATTTTATAATATTAAAGTCTTTTTAAAAATGCTTTAAAACAGGCTTATTTTGCTTGGTTATAAAAAAGCGGAAAGCCAAAAATAGCTGAATTTTTTAAAAAAGCCAAAATTATAATATTTTTTTGAAATATAGCGCTATTTTTGGAGTGATTATTAAAATAACAGAATATCGCGCCGAAAGGCATTTATTAAAGCAGGCTTATTTTTTTAGGCTTTTTCCTTTAGGCCGCCTAAAGGCTTTAAATTCAAAAAAAAATCAATTAAATATTGAATTTATTGGGATTTAAATTCTGATTGCAAAACGGGCAGCGGTTGAGTTTATTTAAATATTTATAATATAATTTTTATGCATTGGCTGGTGGTTAGATCCGGCGTCGGTCTTTATTATAAGGCTCGAATGCAAAAGCACTAATCACCAAGCCAGGTCCCGTAGGACGATAAGCCATTCCATTTTTAGCTACATGTACTTATGCCATTTCCTGGGCCACGCCCTACACAGGCGGAACGGACTCCAAGCACGGATCCGAGACTGGGATCATTCACTGCGCCACACGAGCCCCTCGAGTCGGAACGTCATCGAGAGCCAATCAGGTGACGTCGGTGATGGCGCATCTTGACGCCGCCTGTCCTTGATCGTGCTCCAGCTGCGCCTGACTGCCACTGAAGCCGAGTCACACTGGCGCGAAAGCAAACAGCTTTCCACCGAAGAGACGGGGCACTCTCAGCATAGCCTCAATTCTGGACGCGCAAATTCCGCTGAGGCTGTGAACCATATTCCCCGACGACAAGCGAACAAGACTTCACCTCGCATACAAACATCCGAGACACGCCTCACAGCAAACCCCGCTTACACCGAGAGACTGTCGCGAGAACAATAAGAACACCTTCACGGAGCGACGTCTTTCCTATACAGAAGAATGTCAGCCATGGACAGCAACGGAGTACGGCGGAGAGACACTACCAAGGGACCGCCGCTTCGTATCCTTTCCCTGGGTGAGTCTGCCACCTGAGACCTGTCATATATCTGCTAACATCTGTCGCAGATGGCGGAGGAGTACGAGGCTATTCTATGCTCATCATCATCCAGGAACTCATGCACCGAACCTTTGTCGAGATCGAAGGCAAAGCCCCGCGACGCCACGAGATACCGAAGCCTTGCGATCATTTCGACCTAATATGCGGGACCGGAACCGGAGGGCTGATAGCAATCATGCTTGGAAGATTGCGCCTGGACCTGGAGACGTGCAAAGAAGTTTACGTACGGATGACTCGCAAGGTCTTTGAAACAGACAAGACCATTGCCGGCATACCGTACCGCCACACTTTGTTCAAAGCGTCCAAATTGGAAGAGGCTATCAAGGAGTGTGTGAGGGAGCATACCATTTACGAAAATGAGGGAAACGACGACCCGGATGCGGAATCTTCTGCGATGGCAAGCCGGAGTTCAAGTCGCAGAGGACCGCAAAGGCATACTAGCAACGCGAGTGTGACCAGCTTTAGTGCTAGGAGTCCTTCGAGTTATATGAACAGGCCCGTATTTTCGAACAGATGGGGGAACCCTAATGCTAAGCTTTACGACGAGCGAGAACATCGAACCAAGACGTACGTATGAACCACGAAGTATAAAAGGAGCTGGCTGACCTGACGACTTGCAGGGCTGTCACCGCGTACTACAAAGGATCACCAAAAGGTGCACCTCCTGCGTTTCTGCGATCATACGACTCCCGTAAAGAGACTGCCCCTGAGTTCGAATGTTCAATTTGGCAAGCAGGCCGAGCAACATCCGCCATTGGCCTAGCTTTCAAGGAAATCAAAATTGGCCAATCAGTTTTCATTGATGAGGGCAATGGCGGCTACAATCCTTCAATTTATGTTCTTGACGAGGCTACCGTCAATGAATGGCCAGGTAGGGATGTCGGGGTCTTTGTCAGCATAGGGACAGGCAAGAGACCCCACAGCACAAGCGACAAAGATCAACATTTATGGTATGCAGGCTTTCTTGGAGAATTTGCGGAGGCGAAGAAACGACTCATCAGTAAGATTGAGGGATGCGAGCAGACGCACCAATTTATGTTGAAAGAGCATCTCGGAAAACGCGGTGTCAACGCTGACCACTACTACCGATTGAATGTTGAAATCGGAGTTGGTGAGTTCGGCATGAATGAATGGGATCGTCTCGCAGAAGTCAGCACAGGCACCCGCCGCTACCTATCCAAGTCCGACGTCCAGCGTATGAATCTTGACTGCGCTGCCAAAATGGCCAAAATCCACAAGGCACGTGTACGTCTCGGTCTGGATCCTGGCTCGGACCATCTTAGAGAACCGGAAGGTATGGGAACCATGAACATGGGACGTATGAGCAAGACACTACCCAATATTCCAGAGCCCAATAATGTCCCGGAACCGGATCCCCTCGCGGTCGAACTTCCAGCCGGCGATGTCATTCTGTCTCTCCAAGTACAACACAACGAAGACCCAAGATCCAGCTACGAAAGCGGACAAGACAACTTGGCCGTAAACGGAGGTACTCGATATTCCTCTCCTCGCGGATCGCAAGATATCGTCTCACCAGTATCGCATTCCAAAGCGGCATCCAACGCCTCCTCTGCTCACCCTTCGCCACGATCCGCCGATGACAAATTCGTGGTTCACAGCCCAACCCCACAACAATACCGCAGTGCGTCTGGGTCGGACAAGATTGCTATTATGAGTTTGGATGAATATCCGAGACCGAAGCAGCCCATTATGCCACAACCGCTTAGGATGGAACCACCGCCTTTGCCGCCGAAGACTCCGATTCCGGGCGGAGAGGGATATGCTGGGAGGAGGACTAGCCAGGCGGGACCTGGTAGAGTGATGTTGCCGTATCCGCTGGACGACGGGCCACCGCCGGTAGCCAACATGGCGAGAAAGCCAGACTACCCGAGGCATTGAGAATGCCAGCATGCTCCGGTGGTATATTGCACGCGACGGCGTTCTGAGCCTTTTGGGGGCTTTCTTAGCCTTTTATTTGAGGGTTCCAGGCCCATCTGCAGCATTGTTGCTTTTCATCTTCGAGACGTGTCGATATGGGACCTTCTATACATTTGCCCCTTTTCCGCGGGTGCCAGGATGGATTCCTTGAACAGGCGTTTTTTCTGGGCTGCTGCGTGACTTTAAGGATACCATTCTGTTTCTGCCTTTTCTTGCTTGGTTTTTCAAAGGGGGCCACAAATGACTGAATGAATTCATGATACAAGATTGGTTAAGGTTTTCGAGACTTGTGTTCGCTTTATTTTCGAATACACGTGACTATGCGCGATCTGTCATTGAGAGATGGTTTTAGGTTGCCTCAACAGTTGCAGGCTCGGCTTTAGGGCCCAAGCACAAGTATCGATGCCAGTAATAAGCAGATTACATGTAAAGTCCATGGAGAGATCCGAGAATATATGTGCCCGGCCATACTAGCCGAATTGAGTTCAATTGGCGAGTTGGGAGCTTGACGCTTTTGATGGAGCGAGCACGCAATAGTCGGCCGCCAGATCGTCACCGGCTAGGCCCATGTCACCATGTGGCAACCCAGCTCTCCGCCACAAAGCTCCAGTCACAAACCAAAGTCAAGCTTCCAGAACCCATTTCTGACATATTGCAAGGTTCAAGTACAGAGCTTCGACCACTAAAGATTGAGTCTTACCATTTCCATATATGTAACTACATGTACTAACTCCGAGAGAGTGTGGAGATCCCTGTAGGCATCTTCGTCATTCAGCGTGGTTCCTTTTTCGCAAAGTGCTTTTTATAAAAGTCTTTCACCCCGTTCCTCCCGTTGCGTGACTCCAGTTGGAGTTGGGAGATGAGAAGATACAAGTCCGCGGCTTCGTCTTTCCATTCTCTTGTCCCGGAGCGGAAGGCCATAGATCCCACCTTTTCCTATACCTCCGATCTTCTGGCATCGCTTCAAGATTCTACCAGACTTCCAAAATGGTGATTACAGCACCCCAGCCTGACTCCGCGCCCGATGAGAAGGAGAAAGGTGTCTTTGAGGGTGTAGATGGACAACCACATCTAGGGTCTCATGTTTCCAATGACTCCCTCTCGAATCCGACGGGCATCAACGAGAAAGATTTATTGCGCAAGCTAGATCTGAAGCTCCTTCCAGCTCTAACTATGCTCTATCTCCTCTCATTCCTGGACCGAAGCAACGGTTCGTCTTCCCCCCCTACGTAGTATCTTGGAAAACTTCTTTCTACTAACACATGTAATCTCCAGTCGGCAATGCCAAGCTCGAGGGCCTGACGGAGGATTTACACATGACGGGGAATATGTACCTCTTCACCCTAACAATCTACTTCATCGGCTACATCATTTTCGAAATCCCCTGCAACATCATTCTCAAGCGCACGACACCTCGTTTCTGGCTCCCCACATTAATGGTAGCATGGGGTATTGTAGCCACTCTCCTCGGAATCTGCAATTCTTTTGCCGGTTTTGTGGTAGCGCGGCTGTTTTTGGGAATTGCGGAGAGTGGATTGTTTCCAGGCGTGGTTTTCTATTTGAGTATGTGGTATAGGAGGAATGAGCAGCATTATAGGGTAGCGCTGTTTTTTAGTGCGGCGAGCTTGGCGGGCGCTTTTGGGGGCGTGTTGGCTTATGGCATTGCGTTTATGGATGGCGTGGCGGGGTTGGAGGGGTGGAGGTGGATTTTTATACTGGTAGGTTAAGGTGCCTTTTCTCTTTTCCCCCTTTCTCGGGCCTCTAGCGGAGGTTTCGCAATCTGGACCCGGGACACTTGAGATAGTCGGAGATTTCCTTCGATCACTCGATTCGGTTCATCCATTCATGTTATATCAAAACGCTTCCCAGCCAGCAGCAAACTAAATACTAACAAAAAATACCGCAGGAAGGTATATTCACCGTCCTCTTCGCCCTCATCTCCTACTTCCTAATCCACAACTACCCCAGCACTGCCACCTTCCTCACCCCCTCCGAACGCACCTACATCCGCACCCGCCTCCTCGCCGACTCCGACGCCTCCAACGACGAAACCTTCCGCTGGACAGCTGTCCGCGCCGCTCTCACAGACCCAAAATGCTACCTCTACGGCCTCGCCTTCCACACCATGTCCCTCCCCCTCTACACCCTCTCCCTCTTCCTCCCCACCATCATCAAAGAGCTCGGCTATGCCGCCGCCGAAGCTCAGCTCCTCACCATTCCTCCCTACGCTATTGCCACCTTCCTCACCATCCTCATTGCCATCATTTCCGAACGCACCCACAAGCGCGCACCCTTTATTCTCCTCTCCACCTCGCTAGCAATCGTTGGATACATCATCTTGCTCACCGTCCCCCCATCCGCCCCCGGCGCCTCATATTTCGGCACCATCCTCGCCGCCTCTGGAATCTACCCTTCCACCGCCATAGTATTATCCTGGCCAGCAAACAACGTGTCAGGCCAAGCGAAAAGAGCAACAGCGTGTGCGATGACGATCAGTATTGGAAATCTGGGAGCGGTGCTTGGGACACAGTTATATAGACCAGGCTGGAGTCCGCGGTATTATGTTGGACATGGCACGGCTTGTGCGTATTTGGTGGGGAATTTGGTGGTTGTGGGCACGCTTTGGTGGCTTTTGGGGAGGGAGAATAGGAGAAAGGAGGGGTTGAGGAGAGTCAGAGAGGAGGGGTTGGGAGATGGGGCGGAGGGGCCGGTGCTGAGTGATGAGGATGCGAGGTTTGTGTTTCAGACGTGAGGTGGGTGGGTTGAGAGGGGCCGATTTGGTATCGGATTGGTATTTGGTCATAAAATAAGTTGAGGGGGTGAAAGAAAGATCACAAAAAAAAGAAAAAAAGAAAAAACACAAAAAAGAATCTACCCTGCTCCCCCGGGGTTCGAACCCAGAGAATCGGACTCCGAACACATAAAGACGCAATTCATGCAGAGGGCGACCATACCCTTAGACCGCTTGACCGGTCCAGAGTAACAGTTGATTTAATTGCAAACAAAGTTGATTTTGCGATCTACATGCCCCCTTCCAAGAATCCCCTCGAGCTCCGGCGGGCAGCCATATCTGCCACTCTCTAGTCCACACCTCCAGCCATCCCTTACTCCCACCGCATCCTCTCTTCCCTCGTTTCCCCCAGCAGCCATCTGCAACGCCCCTCACGCCCCCAATCAACTGCTCAACCCAAACATGATAAATAACTTGACCTAGGGAGAATCCCCCCGGACCCAAGGGCCAAACCTAGCATCTCTCAGCACCGCTTCTAACAATGCTATAACTTTCATCACAATGATCATAGCCTCCCTCGTTCTTACACATGACAGAGTATCCAGTTCACAAACTATGAATTCAAAGAAGCAACGTAGAGCAGGGGAAGCGGTAAGAACTCGCATTCTCTCAAAGCTTGCGCCGACAAGATATTGATGAATATCAAACAGCGCCGGGCGCATGACCCGGAGGGCTCCGGATCGAAACGGGGTGTTGCTAGGCCCTCCTTCTTACCTACTTTATTTTTGTTTAATTGGTGTGCGGGTTTTTGATAGAAAAGGGGTTTTGAGATCTTTATAGGGGGAGGGGGAGGGTAAAGGCAGGCTTTTGCTTTAGATGAGAAGAAGCATCTCCATGGTTGAGAGAGCTTTGACAAAGTACATGGTTTTGTGGTGTAGACTATGCAAGTCACGACAAGAACATCATGTGTGGACTTAGCTTAGCTTCCATAAGATATACACCCAAACTAGTCCGTATACGACTCGTCACATCACTGAAACTCCCCACCCCCTAAAATATCCTTCAAATTCGCCTGCCCCGTCCCTCTCTCCAACGGCTTCGGCTGATTCGGCGCCTCCTTCCACCCAATCATATAAATAATCCTAAAAGTCGCCGGCAGCGTCCTCTCCTCATCTTCATGCCCATGCAACTCCCTATAAATCGCCTCTGCCGCCAACAACACATCTTTCTGAATCGGCCCCATCTCCCTCCCCAACACCGCATTACTTTCTCCCATATCCTGCAAATCCTGCATCAGTGCAAAACAGTTTGGGTAATCGACGATGATGTCGTCTACATCAACAGTGAGCATTTTGAACCCGGCTTTGCCTAATAGCGAGCCGATGTCGCGCACGTCTGCCAAAGGCGAGGTGTGCACCGAGATGCCGCCCCGACGGTCGAGCTCGGCTAGTTGCAGGGATGTGCGGAGTTCGAAGAGGGTGTCGCCGCCGAGCATGGCGCCGATGAAGGGCGCGTCGGGTTTGAGGATGTTGTTTATTTGCGAGAGGACGGAGGGGAGGTCGTTGATCCAGTGCAGGGAGAGGGAGGAGAGGACGGCGTCGAAGGTGTTGGGGTCGTAGGGGAGGAGTTCTTCGTCTGAAAGGACGTCGCGGGTGAGGCTTAGTTCGGAGTTGAATGGTAAGGAGGCGTCGCGGTGGAGCAGGGTTGGAGAGGATTCGGCGGCCGTGAGGTGCGAGATTCGGGTGGAGAGGGCGGGGGAGGGGATGTCGGGGGAGGGGATGTCGGGGTCGGGGTTGGGGCTGGTGAGGGCGCGGGCTATGTTGCAGGCGTTTGCGCCGAGATCGAGGACGTGGGGGAAGTGGCGGTTGATGTCCTGGGGGGATGTGTTAGTATTGCTGAAGTGAGTGAATAGATAGATGAGACGGGTGGCATACGAGAAGTCTCTCGGACAGGCGTCTGGCTACCTCATCTTTGAGATAGCCGGCTTGACGGCTGCGCTCTGGATTTGCAGCAGCTCGCTCTTTCTGGAGATACTTCGTACGGCGGTTGAAGACTTCTAATGTTGGGTTTCCGGCTGCTTTGGCGTAGAAGCGTGGAATTGAAGCTGGCCGTGGGATTGAAGCTTTGGTACGGGTCGTAGGACGAGGCAAAGGAATGCGTGTAAAAGACTTCATGATTGAAATTGGCTCGAGATTATCACATCTCGGAGCTCACCTGAAGAAAGAAAAGCAATGGGTCAGATTCGCGTTGCAATCATCGTGGTCATTTTGCTTGGACGGCATACTTTAGCTCGCCGTCTCATCGATCACCTTCCAGGCAAAAAGTTCGATTCGTGACGTTGATCATTTGTGAGAAGGGCGGAATCGATTAGGAGGTGGGCGGAGCGGAGCGGGAGCCGACAGACACGGGAAATTCATCCGCGGTCCGTGTGAGATATCCATAGCCGCACCCCTTTTTTGGATCCGAGAAATTGCATTTAGCAAAAGAATTAAAGCGTCTTCGTGGCTTACATAGTTTGAACAATTGAAATCTTCTCAAATCGTGTGATAAACTACACGTTATTATGACAAGCTCTATCATACGAACTATGTTGAACTGGGACGATATTTATATCACAATGGGACTCGTACGTCCTCGTATTCGGCGTGTCCCAGGCCCGCACAGAGATTTTCCACGATTGGCCAATCATTGCAAATCCCCCAGTCTCCACTTGATCGATCCTTTCGCTTGTGCACATATCCTGTGTGCATCGCGAGCTAACGAGTCGTGAATTGCTCCATCGTCCGTCTGATGTCGACTCTCACATTCGGTGTGATAGCTGTCCACTATTACTCGTTTCCCAATTGGTGCAGAAAATAAGGGGGATCCGCACTCCCAGGCGTTGGCGAACATGCCCCTGGACGCCACTGTTTGCCTGAAACGCCTCGTTCAATCGACAGGTTACATGCCGGGACTTGGCCTATTCGAGGTCGCCCTGCAGCACCCATGGGAAGTAATCATTGGCCAATTCGATGTCGAATCAAGGTAGCTGTCAGCGTCTGTTCGCGCCGTCGTTTGACTTTCTCTTTGTCGTCAGCCAGAAAGCTTTGTCTGCCGAGACCCAAAAATGAAGGTTCAATCACATAAGGTTTATTCTTGTCACGTCAGAGGGAAAGCCCTTTTCAGCCGGGGCCAGACATGTTTTAGCGCAAGCACGACGTCTTGGCCTGAACCTCGATCTTGACAGCACCTGCCCGCCGTGACCCTATCTTTGGACACAGTTGAACATCCGATTCTGAGCACTGCCGACAAGTCTGTACGAATTGACGGCCGAGTCTCTCCTCGCCGTCGCCAGTCCCCCCTTTTTCTGTTCGACACGCTCGTTTGCACCACTTTCTACTCCGGAATCTGCCCCGTACCGAATCTTCTACGATCCTTCAATCGAACGCGTCGCCCAGCCGGGAGGATCATCCACCATCTTCTGCACCATAACACCCACAAAAGCAATCCGAGACAGCGGCACATGCTCCAAGCCCTGCCCAGCTGAGCCTGCTATACCTTGTCGTTTGAGTCGTCCCATCTATGCAAACTCCAGATTAGGCATACATTCCCGCCAACCTTCAGACGAACCCCCTCGCTCCCGCGTGCCTCCCCAGTCTCCACCCCCACACCTAGAAGACTACATTACCCCCGGCCTCCCCGCCTCCTCTCAATGTCTTTGAGACGCTTTTCTGGCTACGGACGAGAAGGCTTCAGACCCATCAACGAAAACAATAACGACATGGGCCGAAGCTACGATGACAACATTCCTCTCACCACTGTCAACACCAGGGCCAGCACAACCGGCGCGCGCAAAAGTGGTGAGGGAATGACCCGAGA
The DNA here is from genome assembly GCA_037179335.1 of Cyclaneusma minus. Classification (NCBI taxonomy): domain Eukaryota; kingdom Fungi; phylum Ascomycota; class Leotiomycetes; order Marthamycetales; family Marthamycetaceae; genus Cyclaneusma; species Cyclaneusma minus. The sequence continues at coordinate 252,295 of JAKZHN010000021.1, forward strand.
AGACACAATTATTGAGGAGCCTGAGAAGAATGGCTTTTTCAAGGAGGGCGGTCGCCGGCGAATCAAGAAGATGACCTCGAAATCACGCACCGAGACGGAAACCGAGGTCACAGGAATGGGCAAGCTCTACGATAAGATTGTCCACTTCTCTGTAGTCACTCGGTACATGGTCTACGTCTTTCCTGTCGCCGCCATTCTCGCTGTACCAATCATCCTAGGCAAGACAACGGAATGGGGCGAGAATGCGAGAATTGCTGGGGTTAAGCTCGACTGGTTCTTCCTCTGGATTGAAGTCGTGTGGCTCGGTTTATGGGTTTCAAAACTTTTTGTCAAATTGCTCCCACCCTTGTTCATGTTTCTGTGCGGGGTTGTCAGTAGTGTAAGTCTCTCACTCTCTCTTTGCTTCTGTATTCATAGTGCTCTTTTCTGACTGACTGCATATAGGGCACACGGAAATATGCTACTATTCTTCGGGAACTTGAAATACCCCTGTCATTGGTCGCCTGGGCAGCTACCTCATTCGCGACTTTCCAGGTGCTTATGATGGATGCGCCGGGTAACACACCCGGTGACTGGACGCGGATCATGAAGAAGATTCTGGCTGCTGGCCTTATTTCCGCCGGCATATATCTGGGTGAGAAGCTGATCATCCAGTTGATCAGTATCAGCTACCACCAACGGTCATTCGCAGTGAGAATCCAGGAGTCAAAACGGAGCGTTTACCTGCTGGGACTTCTGTATGACGCTAGTCGAACACTCTTCCCAATGTACTGTCGAGAATTCGAGGAAGAAGACGTCCTGATCAACGACAGCATTGAAGCATTGTTGTTGAGTCAGCAGCGTGGTGGACGACGTGGTCATACTCGCAATGCAGGTTCAGTCACCCCGGCACATCTGCTTGGTGAGATAGGCAGGGTGGGAGACAAAATTACCGGTCTCGTCGGAAACATTGCGTCCGAAATATCTGGCAAGCAGGTGTTCAATCCTACTTCTGCCCACTCTATCATTGTGGAGGCCCTCGAGAAGACGAGATCGTCCGAAGCCCTAGCCAAGCGATTATGGATGTCGTTTGTCATTGAGGGTAGAGAGGCACTTTACCCGGACGATGTTGCCGAGGTTTTGGGACCTACTCGTCACGAGGAAGCCGATGAATGCTTTAGCTTCCTTGACGGCGATGGCAATGGAGATGTGAGTCTCGACGAGATGATAATGAAAGTCGTCGAAATTGGCAGAGAGCGAAAAGCCATCTCAAGCTCCATGCACGATGTTGGACAAGCCATCGGCGTGTTTGACAGTGTACTAGTCTCTATCGTTTTTGTAATTGTGGTTTTCATCTTCAGTAAGTCAACCGCACCCAACGAGGTTATGCTACAAGGCAACTGACATCTGGCGAAGTTGCGTTTCTGAACACAACTTTTGTGACCACTCTTACCACCGCTGGTACAACTTTGCTTTCGCTGTCCTTCGTCTTTTCAGTGACCGCACAGGAGTTCCTAGGTTCTTGCATCTTCTTGTTTGTCAAGCACGCTTATGACGTTGGTGATCGAGTGGACATTACGGGTTCGGAAAAGGAACCATTGCTTGTGGAGCAGATCTCGCTGCTCTACACCGTATTCAAGCGTATCGATAATATGCAGACTGTTCAGGTGAGTCGAATTAGATCAGCAAAAATTTGAGTTTATGAACCGCAAGCTGACAACCACCGCAGGTGTCCAACATCGTCTTGAACAATCTATGGATCCATAATGTAACAAGAAGTAAAAACATGAGTAAGTGTTCTCTGTATACGATGATCGGTCATTGCTAACGATCACCAAGAGGAGCAACTTGAAATGTTCATCTCTTTCGATACTTCTCTCGAGGACGTCCAGCTCCTCCGCACCGAGATGGAAAATTTCGTCCGGTCGCCTGACAACAGCAGAGATTTCCTACCCGACATTGTGTTAGAAGTCACCGGTATTGGCAGCATGGACAAGCTCCAACTAAAGATCGAGATTTGCCACAAGTCCAACTGGTCCAATGAAACTATCCGAGCCTCAAGACGCTCCAAATTCATGTGTGCACTCGTGCTCGCACTCCGCAAGATCCCCATCTACTGTCCAGGTGGCGGCATCTCACCACTCGGCGACCCCGGAAATCCGTCCTACTCCGTCGCACTTACAGACGACCTAGCTGCCGAAGCGCGCGCAAAAGCCAAAGAAGCAAAAGAAGCCAAGCGCCTCGTGCCTTCCCCTCCAACTCCCCCAGTAGAGAACTCATCCAACCCCAACGAAGCCGCCGGCACCGATGCCGAAAAAGAAGCCGCTATGGACCTCAACGCCCGTCGCCCAACCTCCGACGCAGCCCGCGACTCCGAATCGACCCGTGGCTCGCGCGACCCCAGTCTCGAGCGCCATGCCGATGATCTGAAAGCCGATATGCTGAGACGCAAAAGCACACGCGGAAGACGCAAGGCAGGCGATACGATACCAGCCATAGTAGCATCGAATGCTGGCGCGCCGGGATTGAGCGTTACGGAACCTAGTCCCACGAGGGGAAACCAGAGGGGCTATGATCATGATGAGGAGAGCGAGATTGGGTATCAGACGGAGAGGAATAGGGCGTTTACTACGGGGCAGGCGTACATGGCGGAGAGAAGCGAGAATATTCCTACTTTCTTGCCGCCGCCGAATATGGGACCGGGGGGAGGTGGGAGGGGGAGCTATTTAGATCCTGGTCCGCCGCCGGCGCAGGGGGCGAGTGTGCTGAGGGCAACGACGAATCAGTCGACGAATCAGAGGAATGTTACCCATTAGTGGGGGATCTGCTGGGAGTGGGGGTGCGAAGGAGGGACATAGCTTTTGAGGTGGCCTTGATAGGCACCTGGATTTATGAGACTTGAAGAATGTTACGATTAGGTACGAACAACAGCAATCAAGAATCCCCCAAGTGATCAGAAATATTCCCCGTGATCGGAGATATTGCTAATGATCAGGAATATCCGAAGTGATTGGAATATTCGAAGTGTATCAGAAATCTCCAAAGTGATTTGGGAATATCAAAAGTGATTGGGCCATTTCAAAGTGATCTGGAACCTTCGATTGAATGGATTAGGATGATGCCACATGATTCAAAATTCTAGATGCCGGTGTCGGAGCCCAAAAGGGTGAGTGAGTCAACACTAGTCTAGTGCAGGCACTTTCCCAAAATCCTTAGCGCTTGCATCTGTTTTCAGTTTCTAGGTAAGTTTTTAGGGTGCCCCCACTTCGTGCCCCCACTTCTTAGGGCTGAGGCGCAAGCAAGACAAGTTGATGTTTCCTCATCTCGTTCAAGTCTGGTTTCTGGCACAGCGTGGGACTAGCGTGGGACTAGCGTGAATTTCGCATGGACCGAGAGCCGAGCGAGCGCTGATGTGGTACTGGGTCGGGACTGCTGCAACGGAGTGGAGACTTGAGGTCTGGACAGCTTTGTGGTTAGGTATTTGCGTGTGGTGATTTGCGAGGTGCGAACAGGGATTTTCAAGTGATTGGGGATATCTTGGGGATATTCATTCAGAGTTGTTGGGGAGATTTTGAGTTGATTGGGAGTATTCAGAGGGATTGGGAGATTCAAAGGGAAGGGATTTTTTGAAATGCTGAGGGATGTTGCTTGCTGGCTTTTTGTGGTTTCTTGGTTCGTGGTACTGCGTGGTACTGCTGTGGTCATTTTCTTGGTCAATGGTTGGTTATTCAGGGGACCTCCGAGGCTTCTGCTGGTTTGCGAGCATAGGTAGCTTTCGGGTGCGAGGTGCGAGGAGCTGGGAGCTTGGTGCGCGAAGCTTTGATTTCAAAGACATGTTGTTGTACTCCATATCTCATTTTTTGCAACATCAGGTCTGTGAGCTCGATCTCTGCAAATCCCTTGAGATGTTGTTGAATGTTGAGCTTCCGGTCCAAATAGCTACAGCCATTCATGTAAATTGCATTTTTGGAATTGTGCGGGCTCAAAGCTTGGGTGAAACTATACGAATAACAGCTTACTAGTGGAATTTGAGTATTTTTGAGAGGAAGGAGCTTTTTGCTAGTCGCGCTGGAATGAAAGCTTCCGTGTCGTCCTGTGGTTTCCGTTCTGAATGTTAAAGGAATTGTGTGGAAGGCGGAGGAATTGCAACATTGCTTAGTGAATATTGTTCAGAAATGCTCTGCCTACGGGTTACCATGCTTTGACAATATGCGGTTCAGGGACTAGTCGTCAGGAAGGCCACAAAGTACAGTAGGGCGACAAAATTCTGAAATTCGCTTCCCCGTCTTTCAAGGGGAATATGTCGATGAATGTGGTTGATAGGCATTTTGACTTGTATTTTATTGGAAAGCGAATTATTCAGGCTGCTAGCTGTACTTGCTTGCAATTTGATAGAATTTGTCGGCGTAGTACGGTGGCATGTTGAGTCTTCGCAAGGGGATTCAAAATGTTCAAATATTGTTATTTAATTGGAAGAGCTAGCGCCGTGAGTATTTTACCATCCCACAGTTATCCAGCTTCCGTGTTCCATGGTTTCTGTCCAGATTCAAAGAATTGTGTGGAACTTAAGGGACTAATGAACATTATTCCCACAAGCTGCTCTCCCTACAGGTCACCCAGCTTTGACAACATGCGGTCCAGGGACTAGTGATCAAGAAGGCCACAAAGTACAGAACCTCCCTCCCAGTCATTCAAGGGAAGCAGCTCGAGATATGCGATTTACAGGCATATTAATATCTGTCTCATTGGAAAGAGGATTATTCAGGCTTTAAGTTGTACTTGATTGCAATTTGATAGAACTTGTCAACGTAACATAGTGACATGTTGAGAGTTCAAGAGGAGGTTCGGAGTTTGGTCACCTAGCTGGAATAGCTAGCGCGCTGAGTATTTCGACATTCTAAAGTCATCCAGCTTCCGGGTCCCATGGTTTCCGTCTAAATCAAAGAATTGTGCGGAACTCAGGGGACTAATGAATATTATTCCCATAAGCTGCTCTCCCTAGAGGTCACCCAGCTTCCAATGTCCCGCGGTTCCCGTCCAGCACTAAGAGAATTACACAAAACTCAAGGGATGTAGCGTCTACCAGAGAGTTGAGAGTTGACTCGCACAGTCTCTGGGTGTTGATGCCCGATAGTTGGGTTTTTAGTGCTGTTGGAGTAAATGGATTCCGCATAAGAAGGACGTCCGCACTTGTCTTGTTCGAGTTTCTCTTTCTCCTCTCTTCATCATACATTGACCCAGACAAGTTACACTGCTTCACAGCGCTTATAACTCTCCCACTGTATTCATCGTCTACATAGCAAGTTCTTAGAGCTTCGTTATTCACACTTTGACATCATCAACTTCTCAACATCTCAACATAGCAAGTCTTGATTATACAAGCTTCTATCATATCACCCTCTTCCACTCTCTTAACATAGCAAGTCTCGATTATGCGAGCTTCTATCACATCACCTCCTTCGACACTCTTAACGACACGGCAATAGTCTCACTTTCAGAGCTTTGCTTTGACATCTTGATATCATCACCATGTCTTTTGGTAACTTTCAATACACCCCGGCTACGGCCTTCCCCACAGTTCGTCGAAGTGTTGTCGACGTCCAAGATCTCGAGCGCCTTTTTAAACAATCGGCTCGCCAATCCAAGGGTCCGGTTGCCTCTTCTCTCAACCCAGTTGCGGTGCCATTCACCATGTCCGTCTCTCATCAATCCGGCTTAGTCTCTCCAGCTTCGCCCCGAAGCTCTTCGCCATCTTCGGTCTCTACCTGTTCCTCGGTCTCCACCGCCGCTTCCAGCCCTCCCGCCAGTACTTCTTCTGACATGGTCTGGCGCCCCCGTGCGAAAGCCAAAAGCTCTTACGACAACAAGCAGCACTTCTCCCAGACCGTTCAGCCTGGCCAAGTATGCATGCTCTCCCACAAACGCGACATTGACGCCAGTCTTCACAACTACTTGCGTTGCCCTGACATGGCGCTGGGTCACCCATGTGTCGTCTTGTCGGCGCCGAATGACAGTGGAATGGTGGACATTGTGGTTGTGAGTAACGACTTTTGTTCGCTTCTCATGTTCTGGTATTCCTGTCACTTGTTGTCCCTGTTGCCTCTCAAGTCCTTCTCTCCTCATGATACTCTTCTTGTCTCTTGATCTTCCTGACGTCTCTTGATCTTGTTGTCGTCTTTTAAGCTCCACGTTGTGTCGTCATCTTCCTGTCGTCACATGATCTTCCTGTCGTGTCTTGATATACCTGTTACCTCTTGTTCTTTCTGTCGTCTGCTTGGCATGGCTACATACATCTATTGTTCCAATATGCTAACACTATATAGGGAACCACCAGCATCCATAGCCAATTGAAGTTTGCCGAAAGCCAAGGCTGGAACCGACAGCTGGTTCCTCTTCATAGCGCTACCGGCAACCACGAGTCCTGCGAGTCCATCGATGGTATGCGCTATTGTACCGAGGGTGACTTCCTCTTATTTGAGAACGAATACAAATTTAACAAGGAAACCTGGGTCACCATGGAGCGGTACACGGTGCCCACTCTCGCCCTCTCGCCCTGGATCACACACACCGGTCCCCATGGCACGTCTCTCCAGCTCGACGCCGAGTCTCTCTCCCGGCTCTCAACAAGGCTCGGCCATTTCGAGCAATCGCAGAGCGGCTACTACTGGACCTGGACGCCATCCAACAATGCCACCAAGATCTCGTCGAACTCCTGGAGATTGAAGTAGTCGATGATTCTAGTATTAGCCTATCAAACAACAAAAGGTGATAATACCCACTGCCTGACCATCATCATATTCTGACATGACCCAGCCCACCGCCGCAAGTCACTGCCCCTGACTGCCGCTCCTATTCTCGCTGTCGCAATGTCGAAGCTCGAGCAAACAGTTTTTATACAGCCCTTATTGATTGGCATAGAGTAAGTCTTCTCCCACTACCCCAGAACCGGAACACTTGAGTTAACAGTCTTTGTTTCTAAGGCCAGATTGCTGTCGCCATCACCACTCCTGGGCCCTGACAGCCGCCCTATTCTCGCTTCCGTCAAGGTCAAAGCTCGAGGAACAACTCATACACAGCCCTTATTGATCGGCATAGAGTAGGTCTCCTCCCAGTGCCCCCGAACCGGAACACTTAAGTTGACAGTCTTTTCTTCTTAAGGCCCGATCGCTGTCGCTGCCTCTTTCGCTGTCGCTACCTCTGCTCTTGATTCTGAAGTCGGAGCCATGTAGCAACATCAGCAGCAGCCAGCCACCACCACCACCAACAACTCTTGTCGGCTATTTGGTTGACAACCTGGCCCTCAAGAGCTCCATCTCGCTCCCATCACGGGAAGCTCGAGCAACAAAACTACACAAGTTGACCTCCTAACGCTGCGATGTAAGTTGTTCTCACGCCTTTGGTATTGGAATTATGGGATATCATTCTAACTTTCACATAGACTCTCGGCCAACCAGCTTCTATAAATCGGTTCGTTGAAGCGTTTGGAGGACATGCGAAAGCGACTCATACTATGGCAAGGAATTGCCTACGCGGCCCGTCACTGCCCATGATGGCCACGATTATTCTCGCACCCGTCAAGGTCGAGCACCAAATCCACACACGGCAATTCCTCCTCTCTCTCGCTGTCCCTGCTTCTTTCGCTGTTGCTATCTCTTCTCCTGGATCTGAAGCCGGAGTAATGTAGCAACGGCAGCAGCCAGCTATCACCGGCACCACCAGGTGACCAATCATCGTCGCTTTCCGGCTTGTGCACATCTGCCAGCCATCAAAGCGCCTCCTGTCGGTCTTCTGGTTGACAACCTGGACTACAAGAGCTCGACTGCGTATCCATGAGTATCTGGATTCAGTCCGCCAGCAACTCCAAATTTGCTCGGCATCACCAACCACACGACAGAATTTGGGTAAGCCTCGTCCGGCCCCCCTGTCGTCGTCGACAACCCAACTGCGTTCTCTTGTCCAGATCCAGTCCCCACAAACACGACAAGTGGCAAGCCTCGTCTGGGGCACCACCTGTCGTCGTCGACAACTCGACTGAAGATCTCCGGATCCTGTCCCCAAGCTACTTCAGAGCTTGTTCCGGTTGTTCGGTAGCCATTGGCGACCACAACAACTCAAGACCACAACCACAAAAGGTGGCAAGCCTCATCTGGGGCACCACCTTTCCTCGTCGTCGACGAGTTGACTGTGTTCCCTCGTCCGGATCCAGTCAACACAACCACGACAGATGGTAAGCCACGTTTGGCCCCACCTATCGCCGTCGACAACTCGATTGCGATCCCTGGTCCGGATCCAATCCCTCCAACCACGACATGTGGCAAGCCACGTCCGCCCCACCTGTCGTCGTCGACATCTTGACTGCGACCCTCCTAATCCAGTCTCGAAGCTACTCCAGAGCTTGTTCGGCAGCTATCAGCGCCAACAACTACTCACAGCATGATCGACGGAACTGGGCAAGTTCAACGGTCGATCCACCCACAACTCACTGGTTTTCACCTCAGAATCCAGTCCTCACAACATCAATGGCAGAACCTGGCAAGTTCACCTGTTGATCTACTCACAACTCACTGGTTTCCACATCTGGATCCAGTCCTCAATCGGCAGCCATCGGCGCCCACAACCACTCAATACATCAACGACAGAACCTGGCAAGTTCGACTGTTGATCTATCCACAACTCCCTGGTTTCCACATCATCTGGATCCAGTCCTCACATTCATAACAGCAAGCCCGCAGCGGCAAGCACGGTAATTAACACTCACTCAAAATATCTACACAGAATCCCAAAGCTAACAATGGCACACAGCGATTAGCGGCCACACAAAACATCCACTCACAACTTTGAAGCTGGCAACTTCCACTCACAACATCTACTCACAACACTCACAACAACTTCCAGTCGGCACGGGATATCAAGATCATCGATCGGGGTGTGCCGGAAACGCTCTTTCAACTTCCGCAGCCTGTGTTCTGCTGAGCAGCCCGTGGTCTGCTAGGATTTGCAGCTCGTGTTCTGCGCTCCTGCACTCTTTTCCCTCAGAAGGTCATTCAATAGCCTCGGGGTTTTTAACGAGGCAGTGGGTTTTGGCTTTGGGTTTTGACTTGGGTCGGTGTTTGGATTTTTGGGTTTTTGGTGCGGATTTCTAGAAATACTACTAGAGTTCCAGACCACACTTGATCTTTGTGACTATGCTTTGTGAAATTTGTGGCTTGTTGTGATGTGTATGAAGTGATTGTGAATATTCTGAGGGATTGCAAAACTAACAAATCAGTGAGAACGTGTCAAGTCACAAGAGACCCTCATATCAGAATACTTCGAATTGTCAAGGATACTCTGCGTTGTTGAAACACCCCAATTCATTGAGAGCAATTCGATTCATCAGAGACCGGAACCAAGTAGACCGATTGCCTGGCGTCGCTCGGACACACAAAGCTCAAAGTAAAGAAACAAGAAGATAAGTACATCAAATAATAAACCCCCTTCCTCCACACGGCAAGGGCCATGCCAGGTTCGTCTTCTGTTTCTCATACGTCGTGTCATCATATGCGGAATGGTTGTGTGGTGGAGAACTAGGATAGTAGCTTGGATAATAAATTTGATGAGGGCTTCGTTGCGGATGACTTGGAGGTCGATATCGCTTTTATGTTGCCCTGAGTTGCGGAGGGCTTGCTGGTTGTTGTTGATGTGGGCTTGCTTGTTGATGAAGTAGGCTTGTTGGTGGACTTGCTGCTTGAGGTGCTTGTTTTGAGTTTTGTGCCGGTGGTGCTTGATTTGGTGATCGTCGTCATGCTTGGTGATCGGGTGCTTGTAGTGCTGTAGCTGGCTTTTGCGGTTGTGGTCTTGCTGGAAGATTTGGTGCTGGAGGTGCTAGAAGATTTGATGTTGGAACTAGCTTTTGTGGTTGTGGTGAAGCTGGAAGATCTGGTGCTAGAGGTGCTGGAAGATTTGATGCTGGAGCTACTGGGAATGCTGGAGCTGGATTTCGTAACTGTGATGTGAGTCGTGGTCGTCGTCTTGACCGTGGTCGTGATAGTTGTTGTGCTAGGGAGAGAAGAGCTTGTTGTGTTGGGTTGCTGGTACACCTTGACCGAGTTGACTAGCCAGTAGGCATTCTGGAAAGCGGACGGATTGGCTGCGACATAGGATCCGCAGGTCGGATATTTCTTGGCGTCGTAGCAGCTGGTCTGCTTCCAGAAGTAGTCATTACCGGCGTAATCTCCGCAGAAGGTCGTGTCAAAGACGATCTGGTGTTGCTGGAAGTAGCTATCGATGTTGCAAGAGAGTGTTCCGTTGAAAGAGGGCGTTCCCCAGCTGGATGGGTTAGGATTTCCGCTGGTGATGTCGCTGGGGATGGAGGCACGGGGCCACTGCCAGATGTAGATGTGCGAAGAAGTCCATTCCATGGCATCTATGAAATTCGTGTAAGCTACCTTGTTGAGGTGCCGGGATAGGGGTCGGAGGGACATACAGACACCGCCCTTGGCGTTGTTGAAACCATCTCCCCACGATGTCGAAGCACTGTTCTGAGCAGAGCATCCTGCGCCTGAGCTTTGGCCATTTGCAGTACTGAAAGTGTCACAATCGAAGCTGTTTTGTGTGGCTGTCTGACTGTTGCCAGTTACAGTGCAGCCTTTTGCCGTGTGTAGTGTTTCCAAGTTGACCTGCTGCTGGTTGACGTTTTCAATAATGTCGATCTCGCCCGAGTTTGGCCAGTTGGGCCCCACGGTCCAGAAAGCAGGCCATATACCACAGCTTGGAGCTGGCATATGGGCGATATCCGCAACGAAAAGACCATGGGTATAGGCATTGTTGCTAGTGAGACGAACGCTGTCCCTCCCGCGCACATTAGTGCCGGTCAAGTTGGTTTTGTAATCAACCCCCATATAGTTCTGGCCTGTCTTGGGGCTGAATGCAATCAGTCCTTCGTTGGCGGCCGTGGATTGGGAAACGTAATTCACGTATCCATGGGTTGGATCATTATCCTGTAGTCATTAGAATTGCTCAGTCCGAATATTCTTTTGTGAAAGGCTTACGGTAGAGAACTGCCACATATTGAAGAAGTTGGATCCCGCATAGGTGTCTTGAATTGTATATGCTGATGCCGCATTGGCACCAGAAACAGCAGAAAGGATAGCGAGAGAGACAGCTCCAACGGAGCAATATAACGAAAGAGCCATAACGAATATTGGCTTAGGGAAAAGCAGTGAACAGCACGAAGCAGTACGAAGAGCGATACAACAAGAAACCTCAAGTGACAGAGACGAGGCTTCTTGTATATATGACATTCTGACTCTAGAGAGAATCAACTTGCCTTCAGGTTGTTAGCTGAGCATCTCGCCTCGATCGCATAGGAGCCCCCGAACGCCATGAGCGCCACCGCCAGCCAAGTCCCAAGAAGTGAGCTGAGCTCTTTTCCTACTTTGAAGCTTCTAGCCTCGGTCACGACTCAAAAGTCGCAGTATATACACCAACTTGCCCACACTTGTGGCGCGAGGAATATGAGGAGTTCCGGGGTGAAGAAGCCACCAGCAATCAAGATACCTAGACAAAATTCAAGCCCGAGAGCTGGAACGCCATGGTGTGCGGTTCAAGGTGAGGCTGAGGGAAAAGCAACAGCTGTCCATGCATCCTGTCACTGACAGGCACATTTCGGGTACTGCGTATGGACATGTCTAAGAGCCCGCGAAATGGGAGATTGGCGGCTTTCATGGTGTTGCGGAGAGAGAGACAGTCGTAGGGACAAGAGACAGTCAACCTGCCAGGGACCTTCAGCCCGAGGATCTGGCACCTAGAGAGATATGATGGCGGCGGTTGCGAACGCCAACCTCCCGCACTTGCATCTGGACCCGTCTCTAGAAGCCGATTCCCTGGTAACACTAGAGTAAGGTACCAGAGGGAGGGAACGGAGTGGAATTTCCGTAGATGTAACACTCCTAGTCTGATCCAGCCTCCAGGAAATCAAGAATGTGGTGCTGGGTTCGATGTCTCCGGAAGTAAGGGAGGACGGGCGAGCCTCGCGAGCCTCGATGGTGCGATGCGCGAACTTGCTGACTGGATCCAGCCTGTCAGATCGTTAGCACAGGGTGTTCCTCGCTCGCGCTGCCTGGGAATTTTGTGAAGTGACTGGATACTTCGTGTTTGCTCAACCATAAAGATTGGGGTTCAGCGCCACTGTTGAAAAAGCGCGGCCTTTAGGATTGGGGTCTGTGGGGACTCAGGACTGGACTCAGCGCGAAGTTCTGTAGGAGTGCGCAACAGAACAGCTTAAGGGGCGTGAGAATATCACGGCCGGCGCCGAGTCCGACAGCTGTGGGCCGATAAGGAGCTGTTATCGTGAAGCTATTGACAAAAAACACCACGAACAACCCCATCTCGCAGCTTCTTAAACAGCCTCAAAATCCTCTGTTCGTCAAATGTAGCTCACCAATTCCAGATTGCCCTGTCACTCTCTCCAATACTCCCCCCATCCACAATGACCTCCCAACTCACCTCCTCCGCCGCCGAGTCCCTCCAACCCTCCCTCTTCCCACCCCGCACCACCCCCACGCCCTCCCAGGTCGAACACGGCATCCAAACCTGCCTCACCATCCAACGCCGCGCTGTGCAACACGGCAAGCGTCCCTTCGCAGCCTGTCTCATCGCTCCCGACAACGAAACCGTCCTGCTCCAACACCAATCCATCGACCAAGTAAACCACGCCGAGTCTTCGCTCGCGCGGCTCGCCTACTCGCACTACAGCAAAGAATGTCTCTGGCAATGCACACTATACAGTACATGGGAACCATGTGGCATGTGTTCGGCAACTATCTACTGGGCGCATATTGGACGTGTGGTCTTTGCGGCTAGTAATGAGCAGTTGGCTGAGTTGACGGGCGTGGGGAATAAGGAGAATTTTACGATGAAGTGGGGGTGTAGAGAGATTTTGGGAGGGGGGCAGAAGGATGTGGAGGTTTTTGGACCGGTGGAAGGGCTGGACAAGGTCGTCGTGGAGAGCGCTGCGGAATATTGGAAGAAGACGATGGAGGAGAGTAATGCGGAGAGCACGGGGCATTGAGGATGTTGATATATGTCGATATATATTTAGAAGAATTGGGGGTATATTATGAACTCAAAAGGTACCGACACCTAGTATACGTTCCCCCTACACGTTGCTTGTGCTCCATTCATTATGGCATCTTTGACTTTCTAGTTGAGGCCCTGATCTCCCATCACCTCTTTTCACCCCCTTTTCCATTCTTCCAGCTCCCAGCATATTGATGCTCCACCAAAATCGGTCCCTGATCTTTAGGATACTGATACTGCAATGCGGCAAAAGCGGCTGGAGGCAACACCAACACGTCTCCTAGCAGTTTGGGCTTACGCACGCCCTCGATGTCGGCATAGCTGATGTTTCTGCCCTCAGTCTTTGACAAACTCTCAAGAATACCGACTGTCATGGCTTGCGGTCCGCTTGTGTCGACCACGTCTGGAATCATCGACATCTTCAACTTATCCGTTGTGACATTGTGCGCCTCGGCTACCATCTGCACATCTTCCATGATCTGCGGAACATTAGCTTTGTCTCTTCACTGCCGTGAAAGGAGAGTCGATTTCCCTCCCCGGAAGTCTCAAGATCAAGTGGAAGAAACGTTGTGCAGGAGTGCTGGGGGAATAACTTACATAGTCGATAACATTCGCGAAATGAACAAGCCCAGGTTTCGCCATAACTGTCCAAGAAGCAAATTGCCACCCATCGAACTCAATCCCGACAACTGCATTTGTTCTGTCCTTGTACTCCGTCGGTATCCACTTCTCGATTGCTCGCTCACAAGCCACGTCCAAATCACTCCAAAGCCCTCCATCCGCATACAAAATCAGCTGCCTCAAGAAATCAGCTTTGACGATCGGAACCGTCAGATTCGTGTACAGCTCCACGATGTCCTGCCGGTGCGAGTAACGATCACGCACATACGCATCGCCGCTAGCATCGGAGAGAATCTCATGTCGATAATCGGGGTTATGATCTAGCCATTGGTTGATCAGATCAACAGCGTTGTTGTCCAGACCGCGTGGACCAGTCTTCTGCCATATCTTTTTCGGGAAGTCGAGTTTGTATAGTGCTTCTTTGCTTTGTACTGATACGGGACGATGGTTGCCGGTGGTGGCACTCGGAGCCTCTACGAGCGGGTCTGTTGATTTGGGGTTTTCGTCGATGATTATCTCGAGTTCTTCGTGGGTGACTTCTCCGTGTGTGGATGAAAGTGTGGCGACGATCTCGCTGGCAAGTGCATCGCCGAAAGGATTCAACTTTGGCTTCTTGCTTGTCTCGTCAGGCTTCTCGGCATTATCGAGAGGTTTTGGTTTTGGTTTTGGTTTCGGTTTCTCGTTACCTTCTTTGACGGCATTACCGGGAGGTTTTGGTTTTGGCTTTTCGTTGCTCAACTTGCTTTCCTTGATGTACTTCTCGATGGACTTCTCGACATCGATGAAGAAATTCGTCTTTGGTTTCTCCTTGCTTTCCTCAATGGGTTTCTCGATATCGCCGGGAGGATCCGCCTCTGCCTTCTCCTTGCCATCTTCGATGGAATTTGTACCATCGCCTACAATGATTGACTCTGGTTCCTCCTCTGTCTCCTCAACGTGCTCCTCCGACGTAACAAGTTCCACGCCCTCAGAGTCCGAGGAGCAACTTCCATCAGCGCGCGACGAATCCTCACAATCCGTCAAGTCATGATTCTTTAAATGATTGTCCAAGAAAGATTTCCCCGGCAGCAAATCCGGGTAGTAGAAACCCCTCCAACAGAAAATCAGACTCAACAGTACTAAGGCGACAATAATAGCAGGCGACAGTGACTTTCTCGCCAACATGGTAACGACCGTCGTGGACTACATCCAGTCACTGGAAATCGAGGAACAGTCGAGACAGACCTACTGCGGCTGGGAGAGCATCTCGGCTCATATATGATATTGCGAACACAAGAAATATGGAGATACATGTACGAAGATCAACTACGAAGTCTGGGGTCCCTAGTACTGTCTTGGTAAGGGGGTGGTGAGATTGGGATGCTCAGCCACGGAGAGGAATGTACTCTAAACCGCAAGGACCTACCAAGAATTCCGTACTGTTCTAGACAAGCTGACTATGTTCGGGGTACAGAACGGCTTTCGAGTTTACAGCTTCATTGTCAGGTGCCAGGCTGGCATCGAGTTCTGTGTCACATCAAAGACGATATTTAACTCAACGGGCGGGAAGGGCCTTCGACAACCTTAACCTAACATCGCAGTCCAAGAGTTCAAGACCGCTTGGTATATCAGGGGTCATACAGTAGCCGAATCTGGGGTTCCATAAATAAACCAAGGATGATAGTTGTCCAGATGTCGGATGTCGGAATGCTGCCATTTTGAGTTATGCGCGGCGCGGCGATGAGATTCGGAAGCGCAAAACCAGATGAGGAATTCTGAATCGTCAGCTCAAACAAGGAGGTTTTTGGCAAACAACAACGATGTCTCGAATCGATTATCGCATTCTCGATCCCTTACCTGGCAACCGGAACGTCGCGTCGGTAAAAGCACGTGTTATTTAGGTATGATCTAGATCATTCCCGGTTCGGCGTTAGCTGGCGACCACACTTACTCGACAAACGAACATCTCCACCACGATGTCTTAATAGAGTTTGCGCCCCTGCGGCCCCTCAAATGAAACCTCCGAGTTCGGATATCAAGACGACCAGGATAACGTCATCTGGACAAGCATCGATCAGCTGAAGCTCAAGATGTCGCCTTCCTCCGCCAAGAAGCGACGCAGAGGCAACGACCAGTCAGCCCCCCTCCACTGCGCCGGAAATGCGCACCAGAGTCCAGGCCCAAAGAATCCACAAAATCCAATCAGCTGCGTGTCTTCTTCTGGAATGTGAATGGAGTCTCTGCGTTTCTTCAAAAATCCATCACCTCGTTCTTCAGCCAGGATGAAGCGAGCGACAGCACGGCGCCACCCACATCATCTCTGTTGAGAGGCTTTCTCAAACGCCATGCTTGGCCCGAACTACTCTGTCTACAGGAAGTGAAAATAAATCCCAGAGATGAAGCGACGAAGAGAGCGTTGGAAAAAGCAGCCAGTATAAGCGATAAAGCGAACGACGATGGTCCGAATTACAGCATCCATTTCTGCTTGCCCAGAGACAAGTACAATGCCGAAGGCTTCGGCGGAAAAGTCTACGGAGTCGCCACGTTGATCAGCGACAACATCCTGAGTCAAGTGGATGAAGTGAGGGAAGTCGAGTGGGATCTCGAAGGACGAGTGCTCATCACCGTACTCAGAAATAAGCTAGTCATTATCAACGGCTACTGGGTGAATGGCACCGAAAACCCCTATCGTGATCCCTCCACAGGCCAAGTTTCCGGAACACGCCATCATCGCAAACGAGTCTTCCACCAACTCATGCTTGAGGAATCGCTCAAGTACGAGAAGCAAGGTTATCATGTTATCCTCGCTGGCGACATGAATATCGCGAGAACTCCTTTGGATGGCTATCCGGGAATCAGGCTGGGCCAAGAGCATGTGAAAAATCGTTATGATTTCAATGAAAGGTTTTTCGATGGCGAGATGGGTATGAGGGCGATTGATACTTTCAGACACATCCATGGTGATAAGCGGAAGTACTCCTATCATCCGAGAGGTATTGAATGGGGCTCTAGCTGCGATCGCGTAGATTTGATCATGGTTTCTCGGGCTCTCTGCGATCTTCCGGGAGCTTTGGTCGATGCGGATATTCTTGACAATCCGAAGGATAGGGGACATAGCGACCATGTGCCGCTGTTTGCTTCATTTGATACTGGCGTATTGAAACGACAGGATCCCCCTAAAGGCTAACAGTAGTGGCAAATTGGGAGAGACGAATTTGAGTCCATTTGCTTTGCTCTCGGTACTGAGGCGTCGACATTCGGAACCTCCCTCGTGCTGGAATTGCTTCTGCGTGCAAGAATAAGATAGCTTCTCTCTCTAATTCCCGAATCTTTTAAATAATAAGTGCAAGACGGTGAAAGGCCTTTCATTTCCGTATGGCAGCAAACTCGACACCACAGCCCCTTCTTGATTCCAGATTCTTCACTCGACGCCAGATAAATCTCTTGATTCCAGCGTCATCTCTCGATTCTCATTTTGGTCTTTCCCAATTACTTGGTTTTCTCTCAATCACTCAGGTTTTCTTTGATTACCGGGACTTATCTCAGCTACCGAGACCTTTTTCTGTTTTCAAGTACCTGGATACCCTCAATGACCTGAATGGATCTCAGTTTCTGAGATGCTTCACAAGTCCTGAATGTTTCCCAATCCCCTCAATGTTTCCTAAGTCCATGAATGTTTCTCAGGCCCATGAATGTTTCTCAGGCCCTTGAATGATTCTCAATTCCTTAAACGTTTCTCAATTACCAGGATTTGTTTCAATTACTTGGGATTTCTTCAGTTATTTGGATTTCTCCCAGTCACCTGAACTTCAAAAGCATCTGTTGGGAATTCGTCCGTTCCCCCCTTTCCCCCACGTCAAGCTTTTCCAAAAACTCCAAAACCAACTCCCCAACCTTCTCCGGCTGCTCCTGCTGCACCCAATGTCCCGCCCCCTCAACAACCCTAGTACCCCTGAAATCCAGACATACTTCCCCCATCTTCTCCACAACTCCCGGCTCCTGGAACATCCCCCAATCCTTGTCTCCCGAGACAAACAGAGCCGGCACTTCTAATTTCCTGCCTGCAAAGATATCCAAGTCTTTTTGACGCGAAGAATCCGTCATTACTACATACCACTGCAGTCCGCCCCTCCAGCCCGTCCGCGCCCATTCTCGCGCATAAACGCCCAGTTCATGATCCGATAGCCACGGCATATCAGCAATCCCCACCTCGTCATGGTCAAGATGATCAAACCATTCTTTCCTGCCCAGACGCCTTGCCTCGGCACTGCCTTGAACGAGCATTTTGCAGTTCTCGACAATGCTCTTTCCAGCCAACATGACATAGTACCAAGGCATTTTCGCAAGTTCCTCGGCATTCCAGGCCTGCAATGCATGCGTCTTGTTGCCAGGCCAGTCACCAGACTTGAGGTAGAAGTAGTGGCGCAGAAAGGTTTGCGTAGAGGGAAGGCTGAGATTGTCGAGGTCGGGGGCAGCGCGCGAAGGTGACTGTGATGCGTAGTACCATTTGTAGTGTTCGCGGGGTGGGCTGAGGGCGAGGAGGTTGTCGTGGATAGTGGGTTCTTTGGGACTTTCTTGGGGTTTGGATTGGAGTTTGGGAGAGCCTTTAAAGGGGTGGGACATCAGGATCACACTTTCATTATGCGTGTTAGCTTTTTCTTGCCATGGCGGGGACGCGGGGTGAAGGAGCTTGGAGATTGGAGAGGGAAGAAGTTGCAAAGTGGTTGAGATGTAGAGAGGTGGGTCCCCCTGAGCAAATTTGGGGCCCGGCAGGGCTAGGAAGAGTGTGATCAAGCCAGTCAAGGGCTGTGGGAAAGAACACAAAGTATGTCAATTTGGCAACTTCAAGTTTAAGTTCCAAGTTTAAGTTCAAGCGCGACGCGACTTCAACTTCAACTTGATACCTTGAGCTTGGGAGCTTCAAATGTAACTGCCAATTCAAGCACAACTTCAACTTGGCAGATTCAAGTTTGGACTCAAGCGCAACTTCAACTTGAACTTAGCAGCTTCGACCTAAAATCCAAGCGCAGCTTCAAGTTTAATCAAGCGCAACTTCAAATTGACAACTTCAGCTTGGCAGCTTCAGCTTTGGACCTTCAAGCTCTAGTGCAGCCTCAACTTCATTTTCAAGCGACAAACAAACTCGAACTCAAAAAATTGCACCCAGGAGAACCCAAACGCCTGGCCAGGTCGAAGGCTCGAAGCATACCGTAGCATCGTCAATTCACAGCGGAGACTTCCCCCCTGCGCAAAAGGGGGTAATGTTCAAATCTGGTCGAGGACGATCTGACAGTGGAAATGAAGACCGTTTTACCTTTTGAAGAAGTCCGGCCTCATCAGGGCACACGAACTGGCGCCCACAGCGCCAAAATCATGTCCAACAACGCAGTGGACTTCTTGATAGCCTAAAGCATCCACCAAAACCATAGCATCTGTGACATTATTCGTCAAGGAGAAGGTTGATTCGTCCACCTTGCCTTTGGAGACGTTGGCGTCTTCTCGCCAGCCTGAAGTTCGTCCGTAACCTCGTTGGTCATAGGCAACGACAAAATAGCCGGCTTGAGCGAGAGCGGGCATCATTTTCCGCCATGAATAGGCGAGTTCGGGAAAGCCGTGGATGAGAAGCAGAAGAGGTGCTTGGCTGCCTGAAGAGGTGGTGGATTGGCCGCATTGAAGGGTGTGGTATGACAGATCGGGGGTGATGATCTGTTTCGAGTGGATAGAAGGATCTAAGGGAATAGGGTCCGACTTTGAAGGATTTCCGTCGCTCATGATGGATTGCTTGGTGTACACTGTGCTTGCAGCTGGTGCCAGAAGTCTAGAAGATTGGATCCTGGAGATAGTGGTCAGAGATGGGTTGAACAGGATGGGTACCCTATATGACTAACACGGTAGTATGCCTCGCCGATGACATCACCATGTGCGTTTGAATGGTCAAATTGCCTACATGTAGACGCTTTTTTCGAGGGGCTTGCCAAAAAGTTCCAGGTAACAACTATTAAAAAAGCAAATCATACGGAAACTTCTCAGGTCCTCAAGTTGTACTGTTGTTTGAACGTTATCAAGTTAGTTGGATTTTTTCAAATCTTGGACGATGTGATAACGTATTCCGGCTGCCCTCGCGTGTTTGCTTCCTCGACGATGCAAACACTTGGCACTCATATGCTTACTTTGTCTTGATTCGAATAGTAAGATCATGCAATGGATTCATTCATATACAGACCGCTCACATCAACGCCCGCCCAAGACATTACGCCACATTCTCAACCGCAACCTACTCCCTCCCCTCCACCCTCCTCGTCCAATCATCACCAATCCTCAGTCCCTCAACAACCACAACTCCTCTACCCAGCCCAACACGATCTTCCTTCTCCCACCACATCTCCCCCTTCTCCTTCTGCACATGCTCCGCCTCCGACTCACTACTATCAGCCAAGCCCCCATGCCCACTCTCAGCCCCAACAACTAACACAACATCGTGGCGTAGCCAAGTCTGTAATGAACGGAGTGTGGAGCCGTCGGTGCCGGCTAGTGATTCTTGCAGATAGACAATTTCGGGGGAGAGGTGGCGGAGCATGTGTGTGTAGCCTGTGGGGGTTGTGAAGGGGAGGATCATGGTTTCTTTTTCGGTGATGAGTTGGGCTTCGGAATAGAGGGCGCTGAAAGATGGAGAAGGGGAGTCTGAGGAGGAAGGAAGGGGTAGTTCGGTTGATGCCTCGGCTGGTGCAGAGGCTGATCCTGAGGCTTCGAGGGTGGGGGTGTAGGTTTGGTCGTGGCCGATGTTGGAGAATGAGGAGCTGAGGGATCCGGGGGGACGAGCCGAGTCGGTGGAGCTGGAGAGGGGGTGGGAGGGGAGATTGGGGGCATAGATGAGGATGAAGAGGCGGGTTGTGGAGAAGTTGATGTGACGGGGGAGGTGGGAGAGGATGGACTGTTGTTGGAGAATGGTATTAGAATCACACATCTACAGCAAAAGTTATAGGGGTTCACTCACAGCATGTTCGTGCAAGATATCATCTGAATCGTCTAAACCGCCCATGTTGGTATCCGCCGATACCACAACCGCGACCGTCTTCCTCCGGCCCTGTGGTTTCTCCCTCGTGGAAGAAGCGCCCCCCGCGACCTGTCTCAAGCGCTCCTCCTCAGACCACGCCTCGTGATCCCGGAATGCCTCCTTATCCTCCTCGCGAATCGAGGCCAGCGCGCTTCCAACCACAGCTCCCGCAGCTCCGACACCCGCTACAACAGCCCTCCCAGCCGAATCAAACAGCTGCTGTGGGCTCGGCGTACGCCTCAAAGCGCCCGACATACGTGCCATATAACTTGACGATTCTTCCTGCGTCTGTGACTGTGTCTGGGATTGTGTGGTGCCGTATCCCGCTTCGCCAGTCCGTAGCTCTCCTGTGCCATATTCCGGCGGGGCGGTGCGAATGCTTCCATCGTGCTCGGGAGGCCGGTCGTAGGTGGCATCGTCACCCTCGTCGTCGTCATCCCGCCGCTCACTCCATATCCATGCGCCGATGCCAATAGCGGCGACTGTTACAGTCACTGCCAGTGGAATCCAGTAGCCTAGAGCGCCTCGGCGGCGGGCTCTTGCGGGCGACTGGCGATCGTATGACATTTAGAAGGTCCGGGGAGTCTGCATCGTATTCGTTCTGATAAAATTCGTACTTGAGACGACACCAAAGACAAGGGTTCGAGAATTTGGAGGTGAAGATGATCCAGCAACATGCCAACATTGAAGCTCTCCCGAGCTATGTTGATGCTTGATCGCTGGTTGGCCCAGCCACCCGCCAAGCCACAAGCCTCGGCTCCACTCATGTTCCCCCACTGTTTGTGCGACCACTTAGCCTCATCACGTGCCGCGTTTCTTTCGCATCAAATTTTGGCGCGAGAAACGTGTGACTCTGCGCTGCGACCATTAAACGCGAACACCACAACTCTGGACGACCTTATTTTCGTGACAAATTTCCCACCTGCGCAAGACCCGCATAGCCTGCTCCAAATTTCAGAGTCTCAGCTACAACAACAGACGCTTCCCACCACATTACCGTTCTCTCACAAAATCCACCATAATCATCGTGCTGAGTCCGACGTCCAGCCCTGTGCACTATGCCTCACGCTCTATCCATGCCGGCCCCAGGCCTGCAGGCCGTGATTCTCTGCGGCCCCGGTTCTTCGTTTCCCACCTTCACGGCCAGTCCGGATGAGTTCCCAAAGGCGCTTATTCCCATCGCCAACAGGCCTATGGTCTGGTATCCTCTGGAGTTCTGCTACAGAATGGGAGTCACCAGTATGTTGGAAAACAATCTCTTTGCTATCTAAAGGTGGAATTTACAAAATGACCACATCACTTCTTATTGCTCGGATTCATAACAAGCAAAAGGCGTCGTTCTTCCTGTTGATATATGAAATCAACCTACTTCTGGGATCTGGTTGGTCTTCTCGACATGTATCAGACAACCCAGGATGTCAACATCATACTATCCCCGTCTCTTTGGCAAAATTCCTTCCTTCTCCTTCACGTTCCACAATCTATGGTCAATATTCATTTAGTCAATCAAAGTTGGACTAACTCTTCACAGACATTACCTTGATTGCACCACCTTCATCCGCCCCCGCCATCAACGCCGCATTGAACACCAACCCCCACCTGACCGCCCTACCATCGCCGAAGCCTGATCTCCTATCACCAGCAGACCTCGAGCAGACCACGGGTACAGCACAGATCTTCCGTCTTCCAGAGGTACGGAAACTGGTCAAGGGCGATTTCATCGTCCTGCCATGTGACCTGGTCTGTGAGATGGGTGGCGAGAGACTCCTTGAAGCGTGGGTGGTCAAGGAGACTGGCATGGGCGGTACCGTGGGGGACGGCTCTGAAACCTTCGAGTCGAAACTGACCGCTGGCCATGAGCGGGCAGCAAGCCACAGACCCGGACTGGGCGTGTGGTACCCGGTCATGGGGGAGAATAAGGTCAAGGGCGAGGAGAGGGACTTCATTGGTACCGCGCCTCTGGAGCAAACCCATGTGCTGCCGCCAAAGAAATCGTTGTTGCCTGCCATCTCGGAGTTGGTCTATTCGATGCCGATGGACTCGCTCAATGACATGGTGGAGGAGAAGGGTTTCGGCATTCGTCATAGTCTGATTCGCGCACACCCACGACTGAGGATGTCGAGTTCGCACAGAGACGCGCACTTGTACATCTTCCCTGCCTGGGTGATGGACATGATCAACGCCAACGAGCACATGGACAACCTAAGCGAGGATGTCCTAGGTTGGTGGGCCAAAGCCGGATGGCAAGCCGGACTGGGCGAGAAGCTACAGCTCGACAAGATACTGGCGCCTAGCAATGACAACGACGGTGCCGATTCTCCAACTACAGACTACACAGCCGACAGCGACGTCAACATCAGCAATCTGACGTCGACGGCAACGTCAGATCTGACCGCCACCTCCACGGCCCTACCTTCGAAGTTCCTCCCCACCCAGAGCAAAAGCCTCGTCATACCCCCCATGCTCGCCTACCTGCACCCTTCTCCTTCGCCCGCACCCACCCCCTTCATCTGCCGCGTCGACACGTCCCCCCTCCTCCTCTCCGTCTCCCTCGCCCTCGCCAAGCTCGACAGCATTGAAGCCCTCGGCCGCACCGCCCCATCCCCGCTCGCGCACGCCTACAAAATCGCGCATCCCGCCGGCGTAGCAGCCAAATGCACCGTGACGCGCCCCGACTGCTTGCTTGCCGAAAACGTCACTGTGGAAGAAAAGTGTGCGATCAAAGAGTGCGTTATTGGTGCTAATTGTCAGATCAGGCAGGGAGCGAAACTTACGAGATGTGTGCTGATGGATGGCGTCATTGTGGGCAAGGGGGTGAAGCTTACGGGATGCATTTTGGGGAGGAGGTGTGAGGTAGGTGAGGAGAGTGTGTTGCAGGATTGTGAGGCGCAGGACAATATGCTCATTGAGCCGAGGAGTATGTTTTTTTCTGCTTTTCTGTTCTATTCTACCCCTTTTGGAGCGCTGTGTGATGCTTGGAGAGAAGGAGACGCTAACCTGATTTCTGCGTACAGCGGAGGCGAAGAACGAGAAGTTCATGAGCTCCAAGGGTCTCGAAGCCAGCGAGCAAGAATTCGAGGACGCATTTGCAGATGAGGGTCTCGAGGATGACGAATCCGCACTCGTTGATTAGCTGGAATCTCGTCGTCGTCAAGCAACTGAGACTCCCACATCGCGGGCCCCCACTCTGTTGGGATTCTTCAATTCTGGGGATTCTTCATTCGGTTGAAGCATGTATGCAAGAACCTCAAAAAGGGTCTGCCCGCTTGTTTGGACCACTTATGTATTGCCGACTCCGGCCTTCCTGTGGGGCCCTTGCTGTGGGGTTCGTCCCCGCGTATCGTCCCATCGCATGACCCCTCCCGAAAATACCCTCCAGGGCACGATCCCGGTGCTTCGTTCATGCACCGGGAAGGCGAACCCCAGTCTTCCGACCCAAAAGCCCGGTACGCAGGCGGAGAATATTGAGGAAATCAATAATCTGTATCACCCAGAGTGAGCTCATGGCAATGTACTCGCTCGGTGTACCTTCCGCAATTGAAAAAGCTTGTTGAGAAATGTTGTGAAAGGGGCGGGCTTGCTTGCAGCACGAGGGAACATTGGGATGGATCAGCTATCCGCGAAGACTGATAGATTTATCAGATACATCCTCGGTTTCTATCAAGTATCAACTGTGAAATGTCGTCTGAGAGGCGTTTTTTCTGAGATGATACGGAGATATCACAGAAGATAGGGCTCAGCAGATTTGCTGGTGACATGGCGTCGTAAACTCACTCCCCTTGGCCCACCCTACCGCTTAACATCTCCCTTTCCCCCACCCCCCGGTTCTCTAGTACCAACGCAGTAACCCTCACCTGCAAGGTACGCGCCCGAGGTAGCTGTTCTTGCAGAACGGTAGGTAGCTACGGAGCATTTCCTGCAGATGGGATGATAGCCAGGAAACCGGATGGAGTGCCGTGATTGTTATATGTCAGCTTTCCTGTTTGTCCTGCATTTCTGCAAGCTCTGGGTGGGCGAGAACCCAGAACGTGCTGCGTGCGCATATGCAAAAAGCGAATACAACGTTTGACCCCGCTCTCCCCATGGCGGCCGGGAAAAGTATTTACCTGAACTGACTTTGTAGAAAGTAAAAGTACCTACTACAAAAGCCTTGTAATTCGACGGGAAGGAGATCCGGCGCTGGAGAGGAGCTTTGTTGTCAAACTGGAAATTGGCCGGCTTTGTTGATGACTCGCGAGTTTGTGGGTGGGGAAATGATTTCCTTGTAGAATTTCCGAACGCACCTGGCAAGCTGGTTGAAAACCTACCTTACCTACCTTAGGCACTAAGAGCTCTTCTTTATGATATTGAAGGTCCCGATATGAGCGTGAAGACTGGGTTCAATGAATATGCCATGAGCAGTAGGTAGTGGTGAAAGCCCAGACAACAAAAGAATGCAATATAGCATGCGTGGGGGCCGTAAATCGATAATGATTGACATAGCGGAGGGCGGATCCTTCAAGTTGGCAGCCGTCATGCATGGTGCAGATGCGGGGTGGCCGACTGGCCGAAGCCATGCATGGAGGCGTAGTATGTTGAGACTTGAGAAGCGCCGGTTACGGCGGAACTTCAGGGACTTTGGGATTTCGAAGTCGAAGAGATCCACACTTCGGACGAGGCCGACGGGCTCTTGGTGTTGTGTGGCTGATTTGCTGTAGAGCATGCAGGCAATACTCTTTTGGAGCCTTGGTATCTTGGGGTCGTCGGCGGGGTCGTCCGACAGTTCCTGAGAACTGTACGCAGTTAGTGTTATGACGTGTAGAATGCGTGCCGAGCGAAAAGAGTGCCTGCACGGAATTTGGGGAAAGGATTTGCACAAATATGACGGAGCGGTGAAACCGTGAAACTAGGCGGGTGTTGTGACGTGTAGAGTTTTGATTAGAGCGCTGGAGTGATACATGTAGTAGATAAACGAGAAACATTTGCACAATATGGAAATTTGATCTGAGGAAATGATTCAATGTTCTGCCACTTTTTGCGTGTTGCAATTCCATGAATATGCCCATGCTCATGCTGTGCTTTTGACCCTTTTCCTTCCAAACAGCCCGCCCTTATAATCGAAAAGTACATGTATATGTCCAGCAAAATTATAGAAATATACGGGAAGCCCTGTCCAGACAGATGTGACGCTAGTAGTGCGGCAATAGCGACCGGAAAATCGTAATAGAGTGATGGCCCAAGCCGCCGAGAATTGTCACGGAGGTCTTTGCGTGTGGCGTATTAAGTGTTGGCAGAGATGCAGTCCGTCAAGAAGAGCTTCATGTATGGCGTATTAGGTGTCGGGAGAGATGCCGTGAAATCCTCCGATAAATCGAACATCAAGGGAAGAAAGGGGGGACACAGAGCAGTCGTGCCCTTTTCGTTTTCCGTTTCTCGGTGAGAGTAGAAAGGTGGGGAGGCACAGAAGTTCAGCCTCATACAGCGGTGGATCGTTCGACGCTAGCGAGGACTCGGGACTGCGTGGTGACTCGATACTTGGCACTACAAAGAGATATGAGCACTCTGCACTATCCTTCGACCGAATATCTGAACTCACAATACTAGTCGATATCCATCTCACCATCTAACACCGCAGAGAGTCACTTGCGTCAAGGGCAGCAGTCGCAGACTCCAGCCGAAACTTCCTCTGTAGCCACTGGGGTACCTCCATATTCGAGACAGTTGCCACCGTATTTACTAGGACTTGAGCATCTTTTAAAGACAACGTGCTGCACCCTTCGGAACCTGCAACCCCAGAAAAAGGTATAGATATAGTGACACATGATGCTTCATGAAGACGATAGCCCTATGACAAAGTTCGGGGCAGCGAGCGAACAAGATACGACCCTGAAAGATCGGTGTGTTCAAAAGAGCAGAAGGAAAAGGTTTTGAGACAGAACGTCTTAGAATGTGGACGGTCGAGTCTGCATTGAAGATGGAAGCTTTATAGTGAAGGCGTTTCTTCCAGTTTCTCAAACTGTAAACAACTTACTCATGGCTAACACGGAATATAGAGTAGCATTGCATGTTGAAGAAGCTTGCATAGCAGGTAGTGAAGAATCGATGACTGGATTTTCCACCCATCATGGTCTGAGCAAGAAGCTACCCCTGACTGAAAGGTGCTTTTCATCTGTAGTAGGGCTGCCGACGGAGCTGAGAATGGAAGGAGTAAGGAGGAGCATATGCATCGTGAAAGCTCGATCCGGAAATTCGGACAATCCAACAGATGGAGAAGACAACATGACGCAAAAAGCAGGATGTGGAGAGAAGATTCGTAAATATTTTCCAATGAAAACCCTAGCAGCTCGCATAGGATGCATTCAGATGGAGGCTTCTCTTCGCGGAAGCAGGAAGGCTGCCCGTCTGCGAATCAAAGGCCTTGTCATGTGGGCCCGGGACCCCTTAGACAGTACAGCAGTACGATAGGGCGTGCCACCCTCAACGAACCGACTTGGCGTTGGTCTGAACATGGTAAGAAAAAGGGCGTAACGTGTTGAAGGCCGCAGTCGAGGTGATGACACGAGATCGAAGCATGTGCTCGCAGTCGCACGGAAGTTCGACAAAAAGAAAGCTCGCCACTACGGGGCACTGGCTCGGGCCGTTCACCGTTGACCGTTGTCTGAGTACTCGGTCACGTTCTCGTCAGCCTCAAGAGATTCTCAGAGTGGTCAGAGATCACCGAAGTCCAAGGGCCGAGACAGGCTCACAGGGAGGACTGTGGACATCCGGTACCAGCTACCTGGTTGCAAGTTCATCTGGTCTTCCCAAAGGGGCAAGCTAGTCGGAAGATACCGCGCGCCAGTGTGGGTGGGCTGTCTGTCCAAGGCTGGAGAAAGCTGGAGAAAGTCATCCGGAGCCAAGAGGCAGGTCGAGGCAGGTCGAGGAGAGAGATGGGCGAGTTCGCCGAGTTGAATGAGAGGGTGATGCAGATGCAGAGACCTGCGGGAGCGCACGGAAGAAAGTCGGAAAAGGCCACCAAAACCTAGTCCCAAAGCAGCTTAGAGTGCCGTTCTGTGCGACTGCGGGTCGTTGGGGGTCGGTGCGCAAAGCTTGGCCTGCTTATTCCCGGCGCACTTGGCCTCAAACGCTCGATCGAAGTTTCGACTCACGCCAATGGGAAAATCGCCATTATCGATATATCGTGGGCCATCTTGGTTGGCTGATCGAGGGCACTTATGTGCGTGCTTAGTGTGCCCGGGTCTGGTCCCTGGAGAGCTTCACCACCCCACATCCTCCGCCTCTCCTGAATATGAGGACCCAAGTGCCCACGGCCAGCTTCCAGCAAGAATGCCCTCCATCCTCCTCCACGGCACGAATCGACGATTGTGTAGCCTGAGAACGCCAAACCGGCTCGACTCTGGATCCTGACGGCTGACAGCCACATCTTGCCCGCCACCCAAGCCTTCACGCTGTCGTGCTTCCGAGCCGACGTTACTCTACAGCCCCTCTTCTGCTGTCCCACGCTCCACAAAGAGGCGCCGCATCCTCAATCTCATCCTGCTTCGAAGCTCAACTTCACTTTCGCCTTCGCAAACTTGTGACCTCACGATCACGGGAGACGGTCCTAAGTCTCCGCTCTCTTGACTCTTCTGCACTTTTCAAACTGGCTGTTTGAGATGGCCAGACCAGTCTCGCCGTTGCTTCTTCTCTTTGCATATGTACGATGAGATCCCACTATTCCACTTGAGACCATGACGTGCGATCTGTCACATCATTGGGGGTGGCTCAAAGTCATGCCACTGCCACGCTGCTCTTCGGAATGAAATGGGCGTGCTGGGTGGGTGGTGAAAGCCGACCACCCTCTCTTCTCCCCCGAGGTCCTCCGAAGTCGGGCTGAGAAGAGGTCGGAGAAGAGAAGTGTCTCTTTCTCTGAACAATCTACCAGCGTCGAGGGGATCTGCGGCCTGCATTCTTAGCCTCAAAAGTGACAGGCTTGGCGTGCATCAGGGCATAGACTGCCTCGAGCTCTGAGATTTGCTTGTGTTCACTTTGGAGCATCTCGAGGCTCTAGTTCGTCAGTTTCAACGTCAACTCCCTTCAAGATCTGCCGCTTGACTCTCATTCTACCAATGGCGAAAAAGGGGTGCGGCACCAAGGCTGAGTACGGGATGTTGCCATCTTGATTTTCTTGTCGCTGGCAAAAGTTGCCTGCTTTCGATCGCTGATCAGACCTTCATTCCTCGAATGAATCTAGCACTCCCATCTACGTCGATCCCGCCATTCCATTCGACAGCATTCTGTCTGGAATGAAAGTTAGACCCGACCAGGTCTACGCTGAACTTGCTTTTCAGGAGATTTCGAGCGAAAAGCTTTGTGGGTACCAAGCCCTGCGGCAACCAAGCCGAGTGGCAAGCTACAATAAGGATTGTTCCTGACAGTGACAGCCAAAAGTCTACCAGTTATCTGGGTGAGATCTATGCATCAAGCGTACGAGTGCCGAGAGGCAGCTGCAAGTCGCCCAAAGAAAGAGCCTTTTCGTGGTCTCAGTGAAATTAAGGCCCGTCAAGTGCAACAACATCTGAAGCAAGTCGATCATCCTAACTACCGATCCAATCTCAAGGCAATGTCTTTGGTCCCCGCATTTCGGTTTGCCTTTCCGGTCTCCAACCTGCCTGGACAATGCTGTTATCGATATCTGCTGGGCTGGAGAGGTGCCAATCCAGACCGCGAGTGCAAATATCTGGAACAAGGGGCCAATAGACTTTCCTGCAAGGTACAGTGCGTTGATCTCATAACTTCGAAAGAGCCTAGTTCCTTGCTCTTTTCAGTCTTCAGGATACTCGAAAGGTATCTAGATGGTGGCCGACGGCTATTCTTCCACATTTCTGCTATTGCATCGTGAAGCATCGACCCACTTGCAGGTACCACAGCTTCTCGTCTACTATGCCTAATTGCCTCAAGCTATTTTCCAGCTTGCATCTAGGATCATTGTTATATCGTACGGCCTTCCAACCTCCCCGAGAAGCTAATAGATCTTCTGTAAACTACTCATCCAACATCAGTCTGTCGATCTTCTTCTCGTCTTAAGCATCTTGGAGACTGTCTCTTTTTCGCCTCGAGTGTTCTATCGAGAAGTCAGCAATCAGAGTCAGAAACTTCCTCTACTTCCGTCCTTTTCTCGCTATTATCAGGATGACCATCGTGGAGAATCATGGGAGCTATTGGGGGTCGGAGTCCTTCGACTCCTCTATGGATACAACGGGTTCTTCCTTCAGTTCGACTTCCTCAAACCCATGGACGCCATCGTCTTCCATAGGATCCATAGGAGACTGCTCGAGTATGGCATCAGCCAGTTTCGCGGATGGACTCCCTCACATGCCCACGACCTCATGCAGTCAAAACCCATCCTATCTCACGACCTCATGCACTCAAGATCCATCCTATCTCGCCATAATGCAACAGATGCTCGAATACAGTATACCACAGGCTCCAGCCTATATTCAACCACCATGCCAGGACGTATCACAGCCCATGGACTTCTATGGGAACAGCGTCGACCAGATGACACTGGATACCCAGTCTATGATGGAAGACCCCCCAGGATTACTTTACGACCAGTTCTCTTCGCCCTTGGCTCCCGATCCATCCCCCAAGACCATGACACCTTCGAAGATGCTCAACTCACAAATGCAAGAGCTTGAGTTTACCCCCACCTCAAGTACGGACGGAAGCCCTATCATCTACGACAACAGTGGAGGTGTACGGCAAGAGTACCAACAGGAATTCCTATTCCCAACACCAAAGACAAAGTCTTGGTCTCCATATGGAGGATTCCCGATAGGAGACTCAAACAGCAACATAGAAACTGCCAGTATCTGTGCGGTCAATGGAGATAGGAGGCAGGACTACTACCCAGAGTTCTCCATGCCCCCAAGGTCGTCGCCCGAGTACTTTCCAGGATCTCCATGCCCGGCACGGACAAGAGGCGAACGGGTCCTCAAGGCTTCTTCCGCACTCCAAGAGGAGATGGGTACCAAGTCTCGTCGAAGTACCAAGCATCACATCCCAGCGGAGATCACCAACCTCCCTCGAAGCGTATTCACCTGTTCCATCGGCGGCTGCAGCGCAGCCCCAAAGACATTCCGTCGCGCCGAAGTATGCCCCCTTACCCCCTATTCCTATTGGACCACACATCTAACATCCCGACCAGCACCTGAAGCGCCACCAAAGAACCCACGCTCCCGCCAAGTCCAAAACCCAGTGCCCATACTGTACCAAAACCTTCGACACATGGCGACAAGACAACTACCGCCAGCACGTCTCGCTACACACCAAGAACAAGAAAGGCTCGCGAACCAAGTACAACGATGCAGCGGTGCTTGAAGTGGAGTCTTGGCGCGAATCCAAAAGACAGGGAAAGCCACTTATTCCCTATCATTCCATGAAGACGCAGGTTAAGAGGGAGCCGAGGATTGATAAGGCGCGACAGCGTGTGCAGAATCTTGTTGATAGGACGAGGACGAAGATGAAAACGGAGTCGTGAGTCGATACGCGTCTGAGAGATCGTTGAATCGCCACTTCCTTCGAGCTTCGTCTCAAACCCAACACTCGCAGCATCGACGATGTATGACTGGAATGTCATCGTCGCTTATAAACCTGCGACCCTGCACTGCTGCTGAAGCAGAGCAGCTTTCCACAACCCGATCTCTTTGGAATCAAGAGTCTCCCTCCAGTCGATCCGGGACAACGAAGATAGCCGCCCGCTATCCTACACATGTTCGCTTTGCACTGTACCCTTACATGTAACACGCCGCCGTGTCAAAGTTTTGTATTGAACAGTTGTTTGAACCGTTGTTATTGGATTCGAAAGGCTACAGCCTGTTGTACCAGCCTATGTTGTACCGAATAGAAACCCATCGGACAGGAAAACAAAAGTCGAAAAAACACAAGGCAGGAAAAGCTGGGTCGCTCGATTGGAATTTTGAACAGGCGCGCTAGTTTGGAAAAACACGGTGAACGGTAGACCCCTCACAGGAGGAGGGGGAAAACTGTACATGTGCTTGCA
Source organism: Cyclaneusma minus (assembly GCA_037179335.1). Taxonomy (NCBI): domain Eukaryota; kingdom Fungi; phylum Ascomycota; class Leotiomycetes; order Marthamycetales; family Marthamycetaceae; genus Cyclaneusma; species Cyclaneusma minus. The sequence continues at coordinate 284,010 of JAKZHN010000021.1, forward strand.
ATGTTCGGATGCTGTTGGAGCTGGAGCTGGATAGTTTTACTGTTTCGAGCATGGTCGGCATAAAAATAATTGATAATTGTAAAACTTCAGAGACTTTTTCGAATGATGATGTGACATATTATCACTCTGTAGACTGTAATTACCACTGTGCTTTCAATTTCTGATTCTGAGCATTTCGAATTGGGTTGATCCAGGATCCAAGCTCGTCATCCGACATCCAATAGATCCTGACACACAGAAAGGATCGTGCTTTCTTCGTTGGTTTCCGAATCCAGAGACTGGATCCTTGGGTTTCTCTGGATTACGGGGAATTTTCTTGATTGTCTGGATTTCTCTCAATTATCCAAAATTCTCTCAGTTACTTGGATTTCTCCTGATTACTTGGATTTCCCCCGATGACTATGTTGGAATTTGGAACTCGACTCTCGAGTACTTGGAATTCTTTGAGTTATTTGGATTTCACCTAATTATTTGAAAATTTCCCAATAACTTGGAAACTCCGCATTCACGTGGATTTATCCTAATTACTTTGGTTTTTGCTGATTACTTCCCCGTCCTCGTGCTCGGGCTCCGGTTACACACGCCAGTCGCCCGTCAGTCGCCACCGACGTCGCCGCTTACTACCCGACGGAAAGAGCAACTAAGTAAGGTCGCCAGCTGCCAACTCCCAAATATATCAAAATCACCATCTTCAATCCCACTGCATGATAGAATACGTACTTATGTAGACTTACCGCCATAATGGCTACGCCGCTGCCACTCTACGAGGACGTCACCTCCAAAGACCCGCTTCTCCCATGGACGCTCATAGCACCGTATGTCCACCCAATGGACTTCGCAAACTGCTGTGCCGCATCGAAGGGACTCTGTCGCATTTTTCTTCCTCTTCGCTGGACCGACCCGCTATCTTTCTTGGACTACCAATCCCGCGATCAGGACTATATGGACTTGAGATGCAACCGACTTGTGGACACCACCCTTCGTCCTGAAACGGAGAGATGTCTGTCGGTCATAGATGCGAGGACCTGGAGGACATCTATGATGAACGTTGCCACCACCGAAGGATTACGGAATTGGATTCAAAATGCCCTCTGCGTTTCTAATTCTGTCAAATTTCTTCTGATCGACGGTGCCTTCAACGTCAGGCATCTCTTTGCGCCGGCTCTCAACAAAGTCGGGTCTCTCCATGAGCTTTCGGGGTTACTGTTACTGAGCCTGGCCAACAGCCAGGGATTGGAGTATAACGTGTTTAAGAGGTACTGCCCTTTTTCGCAACTCTTCTATCTCGATCTTTCAGGAACCCTTCCACCAAGAAAGATAGCCAAACTTTTCTCTCGTCGAACACCACCACCTATACGTATCTTCAAAGCTCGTGGGTTGAATCTCACCGATGATGATATCTGCTTTGTCTTGGACCGCATTGTCGGTGGGCTCTGGAGTTTGGATCTCCGGGACAATAACCTGACGGATGACATAGAGTATATTCTCGACGGAGATGATGGATTCGAAGGAGATATGGAAAGCCGGCAGCCGCCTTTGCTCCTACCGGACGGTACTATCGAACCCTACGATCCCTCGTATCGGAATCCTCATGAGCGATATACGGTCGATGCTCCCAAATATATACCATTCAACCGCGGCAACAATGACCCCGCATTGGAGCCGCCCCGAGTGACAATTCCTAGGGTACTTCCTGACGAAGCAGACAGCATCCTTGCCGAGCTCAAAGAGATGTGGAGACCAAACCTCAAGGGACACAATTACCTCCATCACAGCCCTCTCTTAAAAGCACTACGCACAGCCAAAGGCATCACGCACCTCCGCCTCTCTGGCAACAAACTGACCTCCGCCGGCACCTGCGCCATCCTCCGCAGTTCCCTTCGCCTCCAGTATTTCGACATCGGCTCCGCAACTTACAACTTTCCCCCCGGCCACCCATTTCCCTCCGCCCGCTTCTTCTACCAGCCCATGACCTCCGCCTGCCTCGCCCACTCCATGCACCCCTCCCTATCCTTCCTCCGTATCCATCACTCGTTAATAACGCGTGTTCCCTCCATCACTAACATACCGCACGCCTCCCTCCTCAATCTCCTCCTCGCCGCCGAAGGTGTCGAGCCAGCGCCCAACAACCCACCTTTCCACCCTGATTCAAATCCACATCTTCAAACACTGGCCCTGACCCACGTTCCGCGCTACACCCTCGGTCGCGTAACCCATGCATTAAAGACTTTCTTGAAGGCATGTGCGGAGCAGGAACTGGCTATCAAACAGGAGCAAAAACGCTATGCCAACAACCCCCTGCGAGCCCCTCAATTCCACACCGGCCTGCGTGTTCTGCGGTTGGAATTCGCTGATTCTTCGGATGATTCGCCATCCAGCACGCCCAGAGCTTCGAGTTCGGGGCTTTCGGTCTCAGAAGACCCTGATGCAGACACATTCCATGAAGCTAGCCAGGGCGATTTTTCGTTTTTCGATGGGGAAGGGAGTGGTGTGAAGAAGGAGGAGAGTAGTTCGCAAAGGGGAGCGAGCATTCTGAGGGAGGAGAGTGTAAAAATGGAGTCTAGCGAGTTTAATTTCGACGGGGATGAGGACGGGCCGGCGATGACTGATGTGATAGCTGCGATTAGGCAGTATCGGGATATGACGAGAATGCAGAGGGAGGCGGGCTTGCCGGACCATGGGGATTGGAGTGGGACTTTGATTCTTGTTTATTAGCGTTGGAGGGTGGGTTTTTGTTCTTTTCGCTGCTAGGTAAGTACGCTGGAGCACTAGCTTTGATGTGGAATATGGTTGTTCCATAATAGCAGTAACAAGGCCTGTTACAAACCACTTGACACTTTTGTTTGCCCGTCGTTACTGGGGGTGTTTTTGCTCACTTGACAGGTATTGTGCATCGAAAGAACAGCTAATCACTCAGGATATCCAATAGAAAGATTCCCAATCCTTTCGGATATTTCCAGTCATTTGGGATATTTCCAATTACTCAGAATGTTCCCAATTCCTCGGGATATTCCCAGTCACTTATTATGTTTTCAATCCCTCTGGATATTCTCAATCACTCAGGGTATTCCTAATCACTAAAGTCACTCGCAGTTTGGGGGAATACTACTGGTTATTCGGAGTATATCGTTTATACCAACCCATCTTTCTTTCGGTTTTACACTTTGTTCCCTCGGATCCATGGTGACAGTCGCACAAAGTACGCCGTGTAGTACATCTGAGTTGCGAGTCTTGGACCCCAACTTCCCGATTCAGATATTTCAAGACCCCTGATGAGCTGCACTTCGGGGCTGAGCCACCTTCCCATTCAATGTTGTACTCAGCATCTGGTCCTGTGCTACATACTATGTTTGCTGCGCCTTCACGAAGATACAGGGCTTGATCCTCTAAATACCAGCAATGCCTCCTCATTATCCAGTCTTCTGCTCCTATTGTCCGTTCGACGGCACCGAAGTATCAATATCAATGGCTAGCGGAGTACCAATACCCAGCCATGCCAGCTGACAATGATACCTACGAGAACCCTGAACGGGGAGTCGACGAAGAGCAATCCACGGCCTTGCTTCGCAACATTCTCCACGAACTGAAAACAATTTCCAGTCACCTAAAAACGCAAGATGAAAGGCTACAATCTTTGGAATGGCGAGCCGGCCAGTCTTTATCTTCTACACAGGTTTCTTCCGGCTCCAAGAACGAGCCTACGAGTGACAGCTCGCCGCAGCCTCGTGTACAGCCACCTGCTCTCTCGCTCGAAGAAGCGCTGCGAATCTACTCCGGCGATCTCGTCAAACGGCCCAGTCCAGAATCGAGCTTCTTCCGTCTTACTCGCATTGGTAAACTCGATGCGGAAGAATCGCAGCCCCTCCTGGCATTGGGCGATCTCTGCCGTCTGCCCTTCGATGGACGATTGAGTCTGGGTTTTCAAAAACATGTTCTGGATCTGAGCGGTCCGACGAAGGTCAGAAAGTGCCTGTGGGAGATTTTGAACTTTCATGAACAGTTGAAAGCACGGCCACCGTTGAAGGAGAGGGATTTGCATCATTACAGGAACTATTTTGTTGTTTCGGACTGGTTTGGACCGGGGACGGGTATTGAGTATCGTGTGGGGGCCCCGAGGACCGTTATTGCGCCGTTGAAGGAGACGTTGGATATGGTGAAGGGGAGGGACTATCTGGTTGCTCCGTGGCGGAGGATGATGTAAGTACGAAAGACTTGTAAACCATGAACCCCTGAGATCTCCAGATACCTCCAGTCCGAAGCTTTCCCTCTTATTACTAGCGTCATTGCTACCTTGAATACTCATCGTACAAGTCTACGTATGCTGGAATCTGCTACATACTAGACGCCTGGCTGATGAAAGATATAGACAGTTACAAGGCCTATGCTCTGTCAAACAGACCAGCGACTGGCTACCTTTACAGTGTCCATTCTTTGAATACCCCACTGGCTTTATGTCAGAAATGACCAGCAAAATCAGCGCCGCTCCCGCCTCACATCATCCCTACCCGCTTTCTGGTGCCGAAGATCTAGGCCGAGCCACCTATGCCAACTACTATCTATGGATGTCCATCACCCGGCATCTCAAATGCCAACCAAGGCGAAGCACCGACGCCGCTATGTCAAAAGGCATATTTGGCTTTTTCCATGTTACGTTTTACGAGATAGTCATTCTCCCTCTGAACGCCGATCCACGCCATACATCATGGAGAAAAGGAAAACTGTACAATGACGAGCCAGAGTATTGGCCCGAAGACCACGTCACTCGACACGGCACAGATCAACGAACCCGTTCTTTCCGAGAAAGTGCCTATACCGTAACCATTACTATTTTTACTCCCCTTAGCTTTCCAACTAACCTATCAAACAGATATTCGCCGTCTCAGCCGAGCCCTCTGCCAAATCCGCACACGACAGCCCCTACGAAACCGGCTCTCAGCTATACTGGACCATCCTTGAGCTCTCCCCCGAGCATTTCCACGCCGATCCCCACGTCTACAACGAAGACTGGTCACCGACCTCCTCTTGCCCCCCCAACTCATTCAACATGATCCACGCCATCGCCAAGCTAGTCGAACGCAGCACCTCCCTCATCATCGACCGCTGGGGAGTTCTCCTCTTCTATTTCGAAAACCTATTCAACGAACGAGACGCCTTTCTAGACCCCGAATTCCACGATTCGTTGTTATCTGATGACACGACCTTTTCGAGATCAAAAAAGTATTTTTGGGCGATTGACGTTCTGAAAGAGCTGGATAAGAGTATACAGGGGAATGTGGAGGAGTTGGGGAGGTTTGTGGAAAGATATGGAACGGACGAGAGCGGGAGGAGGATGGTGGGAAAGGGGGCGGTGCTGGAGATCCTGGAGGGGTATGTGAAGAGGTTGGAGAATATGCAGGCGGCCTTGAGAGAGAAACGGGAGGAGGCCGTGGCGTTGAGGGATGGAGTGAGTGAGCTTCTTTTTCTGACCGAAGTGCCAATCCATGGTTGTACTTGTTCCGGACCACCCCATATCCACATAGTACATTGAATTTTTGATGTTGTAAAGGGGTTTCCCCAATGTCTGATTCAACGTGCTAACTATCCAATATAGCTCTTCAGTGCCAGCGCAGTAGTCGAGAGCCGGGCTTCCACGCGCCTAGGCGAACACGTCAAGCTCCTGACTTTCGTGAGCATCTTCTTCCTCCCACTGTCTTTCTGCACAGTATGCCTTCCCCTTCCTCTCCCGCCCCCGGCATCCAGCCACATCCCCTCTAAAATTGCAAAGCGCGCTACTACAAATCGGAAACATGCTAACAGCAACCCTCCCAGTCACTCTGGAGCATCAACAACGAGATTTTCAGTCTCGCAGCTCTCATCCCCACCGTCATCTGCGCAGCACTAGCCACCTACCTAGCCATATTCAACATCAACAACATGGCGCTTGCAGGACGAAGCCTCTATACGCACATAGTAGACCGAGTAATAAAGAGTATGCAGAATGATCGCAGTGAGGCGTGGAAAGCGAGAGGGAGGCGGTTTGGCAAGTTGAGACCCCTGAGGGCGAGGGAGGAGAGCCTGTCGAGTTGGCGAATTTTGCAGTATGTGGCGAGGAGGATTGTTTTGCTGCCGTGGGGGATGTTGAGTCGTGCTGAAAAGGATGGACGAGATGTTAAGACGGCTAGCTGAATCAGTCATCTGAGACGAGATGAGCAAGTTGAGCTCTGGACCCTGGAACGACAGGGAATCCGAAGGTGAGAAGGATATACGCCTGCAAAAAGAAAAGAATTGGCCACAGATACTATTCGATGGGGATTGGGGGTACCCCTGCGTACCCGGCCAAAATCAGCACAAAACAAAACCACAAAAACTCTAGTACCCGTAGTTGAATTGGGACCCCCCACTAGATTTCCACCAGACAAACTGAGCGTGGCTTGAAAAACCCGGAAGGATTAGATGCCGGTTTGGGGTTATTACTACTTAGGACCCAGTGGGTCATTTCAAGTTGCAATCCCATGTTCGAAATCTGTAATATGTGGTCCTCCCAGCTCTTTGCTTCTACGCCATATCCTCACACCCCCTTCCCGCCTGTACTTCCAGGTAAGGGGCTCCTTGTCATTCCAACTGAGCCACGGTCCCATAGTACTGATATGATAATTGATTCTCGTTTTGATATACAAGATCGAGAACGATTTCTTCAATCGGGTGGTCAGCGCCACGTCACCCTCCCCCTCTCCTATGATCATATCCTGTCTTCCCTAGAGCTGTCACTACTCATACATCACAGTATCATGCAGCCAAAAACGGGGGGGGGGGGAAATCTTATGGCAGAAGCTGTGTTCATCCCAATCGCAGTGGGTAGCACTACCTCTACTCCCGATCCCAACGGCTGGCGCCCCAAAAGACGTCGAACCATGAGTGAGAGACAAAGCGCCCATCCCACCATCGAACATCCCGATTCGACAACGCCTTGCGCAGGAACTCAAAAACCCTCTTGTTACCTAGAAACCTCCAGAGTTCGCCTCTCATCCATGACATCTTGTACGACATACCTATATAAACATCCCAGCCCCTGAGCCAAATGTCGTCCAAATTAAAGGAGAAATCAAAGATCCGTCATCTAAGAAACGCTCACCAGGTGAATGCTCACCTGCCGTGCGCTTTCTCTTTCGCAATAAACCCCGCCAAGCGCCCCCCATCACCCCGAGCCACCATTCCCCATGTCCCCCATCTCCCCCCCAGCCTGCGCCTCCCCACCCCCCATCCCTGCATTCTCAAAAAAGCTCATCACATCACTCGGCAAATACTCCAACCACGGCATCATATCACCCCCCAACGCACTCATATCAATCTCCTGACTCTCCATCATCACATCGCCAAATCCACTCATACTTTGTGTACCCACACTACTGCCCATGTTATAATTCGCATTCGAATTCACATTATTCTGAAATTGCAAGCCAGCTACTGGGCTGTGGGAGTACGGAAATGGAGGTAAAGAGGGGTCGCGACGTTGCTGCTCGCCAGGGTTGTCGGGAGATGGCGCGGCCTCGTAGGCGGTGCGGGGACTGAGGGAGGTGGAATAGGGCGAGTTTTGGAGACCGAGGAGAATTTCGGCGTCGTGGCGGGAGGCGGGGTCGGTGGCGAGGGGATGGTATTTGGAGGGTGGGGGGAGCATTTGTTGAAGGCTGGGTCGCGGATGGCCATGGGTAGCATATGAGGGGGAATAGCCTGATGGTACGCTGGAGGTGAATGGTGCGTGGCGAGGGGCTTCTGGCAGGCTCTGTCTTATGGGGTCGTATATCATAGTTCCGGAAGGTGTCAATTGACGGGCAGGTGGAGGAGGGGGCTCTCCTGTGTTGGGCTGATATAAGAATGTGAGGTTGGAACTCGGTGAGTTGGTGGTTCCGGTGAGGGAAAAGCCTATTGCTTTCGCGGGATCAATCATGGGAGGAGAGCCTAGATCGTTTAGCCTAGGAGATTGCCCAGCACTCCAGTTGCGAGGCAGTGACGTCTGTAAAGCAAGCGAGGACCTTCGATTCCAGCCCTGTGGCAGTTCTGGCTTGGGAAGCTTTGTAGCCTCCATCTCTTCTTGTGTAAAGGTTTCGGGATCCCATATCCCCTTGGCTTTCTGATCCAGAGCTGTGATGATGTATTTTGCGCCTGCCCAGTATGTTTCGAGTTGTTGCAACGCCTTGTAGCAACGCTGGTAGTTTTGGTTCGCAGCAGAAGCCAAAAGACTATGTCTGATGCTGCCAGTAGCCGCTCGTGGGTCCTGGGTTGCGGGGTCCACTGCGGCATGTTTCCTTGGTGGACTCGATGCTCCTGAGGAAGGATGGGAAGCATTGGAGGAAGGATGAGAAGAAGTGTGAGACGATATCTCCATCAAAAAGGCACAAGCAGCTATATAACAAGGCTGAGAGGTAAACGGATTGCCTTGGAGACTTTTGCCATCGATGACTTCCGCGAAAGCCAGGATGTCAGAGATTGTCTTTGCGGACGACATACTCAATTCCCTGCTGTTCGGTAGCAGCTGCTGTATCTGCCCTTCAAATGAATGAAGAAGGGTGGGTTGATGAAGAAGCATAATTCCGGCATGAAACCATAGGTGAAGTAGTAAAAAGGTGGTCCCCTGTCCGGATTTGACGTAGTGTTGAAAGTTAGGGGCAGAGAAGTTCAAGCGGGCATCTAATCGTTGGTACAGTTTCGTCAAGGCACTCTCTACAGCGGAGAGGCTCTTCATTTGCTCCTGGAATCCCTTCACGTCTCGTATAGAGTTAATAACATCAGTGATCTTGCCGTATAAATGGATTACCCGTATCAGTGCCGGAAAAGGAGCCGGCCAGCCGTTAGGCATAATGGAGGCTGTATCCGGGAACTCCAGCTCGAAATCCTCGTCTCGAAGACTCACGGGTCGACCGGTACCCGACGAAATGACTCTGTCAAGCATGAACACCGCCCACAGCGTATCCACCTGCTCTTGTTCGATCTCCATCTTTTCTCTGTCGTCCATGATACTTGGGCGTTTCGTATCATCACCGGCTTCTGTCGACGAACCTTGCCTACTAGATTTTCCAAATCCCATACCATGGGAACGGTGTTTGACGCCATCAATCTTATGGATACCCAGGTCAAGCAGCATTCTGATGGAACAACCGAGAAACATCCACAACGCACTATCCTGTGCATCTCCAAAACCTTCGTATGCCAGCAGTAGACATGCTTGTACAGCAGCTACTGTGGGACAAGGAAACGTATCAACGACGCCAGATTTTGCTCTCTGAGCAAAGTTGTGTCCATGTTCGGAACGAGCCTTGTTGAGACCGTAGTGAGGCAGAAGAGCATGGTCAGAGAAGCGAGAAGCCAGAGCACAGACTGCATCGACCAGTATTGGTTCAGCTCTCTTTTGTTGGACCAGACGCAAGAACTTTTCCCGCTTGAGGAATGGGTAATTGCAACCCAGGTGTGAGAAGAAGATTTCAATGAGGTAGATGATCAAGTGGTGAATCGGTGATGGGTCGGCAGGATCATATACAGGAATTTCTGGTCTTTGCAGGGGATCAGTCCCACTTTGTGAGGGCGTCCCAACGAAGGAGCTCCCCTGTTCATGGCCAAGAGAGGACGGTGATACCATAGGATTGTTAGAGGATTTGTTCTACGGCAAGGGCGTTCGTTTCACATACCTGGCGTAGCGGAAGCTGCTCCCATAGAGCGGCGGCGTTCTCGCAGTGTCACTACCATCTGCTTGAATCCGGGCACTATTGCTGTAGGACCAAAATAGCGGAAGTACGGGATTCGACGACTATCAGCCGGCAGTGGTGAAGATTGTCCTGTCGGAAACCATGTCAGTATGAAGCAATTGAGGGATACCCAAGTGACTGAGAGAAACCCAAGTGATTGAGAAGAACCACAGCGATTGAGAAGCATCGAAGCCATTGACAAGAATCTAACCAATAGAGAAGAATCCAAGCTTTGAGAAGAATCCCCCTTTTTGAAAAGAATCCGAGCTATTGAGAAGAATCCAGCTATCTGAGAAGAATCCGCGCTATTGAGAGGAAATCAAACGAGTAGAGTAGATGTTAAATATGGGGAGTACAGCAAATATAGTGAGATGTTGCTCATACTCATTGGAGACGACAGAGCATCATCGAACACTGACATATCTCTGGGATCACGCTTCACGTCTAGGTGTCTCTGATCAAAAGCTGTCACATCACTCTCCCTCCCCGGATGCGGGCTCGCAATAGACAGCGAGTCAGCCTTTATAGGACGCGGAGAAAATATATGGGACCCACCGTCCCTCACAGCCGTTTCCTCGTCGTGACCGTCGTCGTTGCGCGGCGTGTTACTAACTCTAGGCGTTGGGCGGTTTGGCGTGCCTGTCTCGGCGTAGCCCATGCACTGATGGCCATTCTCGGCGCATGTGGTGCAATAAGGCCGTTTTCCATCACATCGAGTCTTCCTCTTCCTGCAAGTCCGGCAGGCGGCATTGATTCGGCGCCTCTTCGTCGGCGGTTGGCCCTCGTTGTTGACGAAGCGGATCTGCTTGGGAGGCGCGATCGATGCGGACACAGGCGACCTCTCTCTGTCGACTGAAGTCATGTCGGCTCTTCCCCAGCTTCAGGGTGGACCAGTAGGCCGGCTCATGTCGGAGGGCGCATTATTGGGCGGTGGAATTGGACGTGCGACTCGGCGGACCCGGTCTTCGAGAGCAAGGCAGGTGCAGCGACAAGAAGGGTAGAGGAAACAGGAAGGACTTTAGATGGCGCAGCTGTCCACGGATGATAAAGCTTGGGATGTGCGACGGAGCTTCTCTGAGATTCGGTGACGATGTGCGGGATGTTGCGGAGAAGCTTCCCGTCGCGGGACGCGGCCACTAGACCCTCGAGGGTACATAGAGTAAGGGGGGTTGGAACTCGTAGGCTGCCACGTGGGCTCTATCGAGTTCGCACTCTACGAAGTACAATTCTAGAGGTGGAGGTATTCCAAGGTAATGTCTGTCGAACGGTACTTGTGTGAAAGAAAGTTTTGGGGCTTAAGCTTCAGATAAACTGGGAATAACTTGGCGCCGGCTGAAGGCCCGAACAGCCCCTAGCAGCACACCCAGTGGAGTGGATTGGCAGCGGGTCGTGGAGACGGCGCGGAGATGCGGAGGTGGAGCGCGGGATTATCGCTGCAAAGGCACTCGGGAGTGGGGGCCGGGCCGTCGCTTACACATTTTTGGGTGAAAACGCTAACATTCAATTGATAACTGGACTTTACAAGTTGATAGTGTGAAAGCCGAGTCCGAGAATCCAGACAATTCATTGTTCAAATTGGCCAGTTACTCAACTTTTGGCGCTTGCGCATGTCTCGCTTAGATCCACCACCAATCAACAGCAAGCCCCTAACTGCTAACATCATTGTGGAAAAGGGCCTCTAATCTTTGGGCATTTCTTTGTTTCGACACTAGGCAGTTACTTAGATATCTCCTAATCCCCAACTACCCAAAAACAACAACCACCCCCAACTCCTCCGCCACCTTCCTCCAGCCCACATCAACCTCTCCATCATCAACCCTCCTCCAAACCTCCTCCACAACCCTCCACGCCCTCGCAATGTTCACCATCCCCTGCCTCCCCCCCACCCCCCCAAAAGCGCACCTAGCCCTCCCCCTATCCTCCTCCCCCACCGCCTCCACACTCGCCACAAAAAGCGGCCACAGCAGCGCACTCATCGGACCCCCCCACCGCACCACCCTCACACAAGACACCAGTCCCTTTCCCACATGATTCTGCACCATCGCCGCATCTCTCCTCATGCCTTTAACATAGCGATACAAATACACAAGCGCTGCTTGGCGATACGCTTCTGCGTTGTTTAGGATTGACTGGATGCGTGCTTCTTCGGAGACTGAGGGAGAGCGGGAGTGGGTGTAATGGGGGCAGGAAAGGCGAGGCGACCATGAGGTAAGCGCGAGTTCGATGGCGGTGGTGGTGCTTTCGAACTCGGTGCGGAGGACGGTGGCGTGGCGGGTGTTGTTGGATTGGGTGGCAAGGGTTAGTTCTTTTTGGGCGGAGGGAAGGGTGGAGAGGCGTTGGATGATGGGCCAGAGGGAGGTGGAGAGGCCGAGGAGCGTGTCGATTGTGTCGAGGGGGGATGCATCGGAGGAGGAGGAGGAGGGACGGGAGAGCGCTGGTGGAGTGGTGGATATGGGAGATGTGCCGAAGGAGAGAGCGCTTATTACGTCGTAAAAGGCGAATGCCTGGCAGGTGTTAGTCAGTCCAATGCAATGGGGAGGAGGAGGGGGGCGGTTTACTCGTTCGAGAAAGCGGCTGGTGGGGCTTGATTCTGTGGAGCGGGATTGCATGACCGTCATTGCGCCCCTTAAATGGCCGTTGACTATATTCGAACTGTCTGGCTGAACCAACTAGGGGAATTGTCAGTCTTTTGAGGTCCTGGACCAAAAAAAGTAGATCTACACGTACCACTTCGTAATACACCAACAATATAATAGCCGCCAAGACCTCCTCTCGATTCGCGTGGTTATTCTGGTCAATAAGCACAGCCAGTCCCTGCAAAGCCTTATTATGAAAGCCCAACGATTTCTCCTCATTCTGCACACCTCGATACTCCAAGTGTGCACTCGATAATGCGTAGATAGCATTCAAGACAGGCGAGCTTGAATACGAAAGTGGAAGCAACAGTTTCCGGAAAGGATTGCCGTCGTCCTCTTTCAAGACTATCAGGTGCGAGAGCACGTTGCAGAAGTGGTCGATGAGAACCCGTCGGTTTTTGCTCTCCGTGAACTCCATGAACTGCGGTGCTGAAAATTCGAGGAGCGGTGATACGACTGAAGACGGTGCAATCATCGAAAGGGAAGGGTACTGGCTTTTTGTTCGTATGAGTGTGTTCGTCACAGGCTCTTGAAGCATCATGTGTCTCCGCACCAGGGAGTCTCTTCGCACCACTGAGTCCCTTCGGACCAGCGAGTTCCTCCTCACAATCTCTTGCGCGCCATCTTCAGTATTTCCCCGTCCTGCGTCCGGCTCCCGTATAGCGACATCGGTACAAGCTTCCGACACAGCATAAGTGTATTCAGAAACCTCATCCCAGCCACCATCTCCATCTCCAAACTGGAACACAGGAGAAAGATCTGGGTCATGCTCGCAGTGCTCCCGCCACTGTTCTCCCTGGTGTTCCGAAAAATCGCTATCAGCCTGCGACAGGCCGGCCGTGGAGACTCGACGTCGTTTTCGAGGCTTAACGGGCTCATAGCCGCATTCGAGATTGCGCTCCAGGCAACGATCGCATCGAGGTCTTTGCTCGTTGCATTTTTTCTTCTGTGAAGAAGTTTAGAAATGTAAAGGCGCATGGGAAAGGCGACATGATAGGTATACCTTTTCTTTGCTATAGGGAGAACGATTGTCAGTACAGGTACTCTTATGCAGGACTGGGGTGGCAGAAGTAAGGTACTCACCAATGGATGCAGCCTTTAGCAGGATAAAAGACTCAGGATCAGCGTTACTGGTTCATATATTCAAAACAGATCAAGTTTGCCTCTCACGCATAGTAACTTACCGGCTCTGGATCTTCTCTTTGGAGTTTTTGGAGGTGCTCGCTTGGAATAGAGAAGCATGGCGAAGAAGGATCTGCGAATACTATCGAAAGTCGTGGGCTGTGGGGGTGGAAAGCAGCTTCAGCAGGGGAAGCAGCATATCAGTGGATGGAATATATCTTTGGAGGCCGATGTCTAAGTTATTCTGATACATGATAGACTCATCTCAAGACTATTTGCCGAAGGGACTGGAGCTGAGGGTTTAGTCGTCACGGTGGGCCTTGATTTATCGATCGCCACTGACGGTGCTCGTCTCGTTTCTTGCCTGTCTGCCGTCGGACTTTGACCGTTGGTTTGGCCACCTACTCGGTGATCATGCGAATCTGGGGTAGTATCCCGAACGGCCATTGGATCAGCATGGCGGAGACAATGCGGGGTACCCTTGAGGAACGTTCCGGAGCACGTGCTTCCGCGAATACGATCGGATGAGAGTCGCACTGGGACTAGTTTTGAGGGCCTGCGGCGCCTTATATGCTATTAAGCGGTCTGAAAGCGATAAATAATGCTTTGAATTGTTTATTAATGCGCAATAAACCAAAAAAAGCCGGGATAGCCCGACGCGGTCCAAAGTAATTTAAAATAATACAAAATTGTATAAAAATCATTTTAATTTAATATTCCAATTTAATTTATTATTTGAATTTAATTTAAAATTTACTTAGCCAATCTAATTTAAAATTTACCTAGCAGCTTAATTTAAAATTCCATTTTAATTTAAGGTTTTAATTTAATTTGAAATTTATTTAGCAAATTTAAGCCTTATTTGCCAATTTGATTTAAGGCTTATTTGGCAATTTAATTTAATATTTATTTGGCAATTTAATTTAAAATTTCATTTTAACTTAAAATTTTAATTTGATTTTAAATTTATTTAGCAATTTAATTTGAAATTCCAATTTAATTTAAAATTTATTTGGTAGATTTAAGGCTTATTTGCCAATTTAATTTAAAGCTTATTTAATAATTTAATTTAATATTTATTTGGCAATTTGATTTAAAACTTTAATTTAATTATTAATTTGCTATAGTTTTTTTTTGGAATTAAAAACAAAGCCTGAAAAATTAAATTAGCTATTTTTATAATTTGCAATATTTTATATAATATATATAAAAACCATGTATAATTGTATAATTTATTATTATTATTATTATTATTATTATTATTATTATTATTATTATTATTATTATTATTATTATTATTATTATTATTATTATTATTATTATTATTATTATTATTATTATTATTATTATTTTAGCTTTAATTTGCAACGTTAATATTATTTTTTTATATTATATTAAATTAAAGCTAAATTTAAAATTAAATAAAAGCAATTTATATTTAAGCAAATTTTTTAAATTAATTATTTAAACCAATTATTTAAACTAGATATTTAGCTAGCTATTTAAATTAGCCAGCTATTTAAGCAATTAGCTATTTAAGCAATTAGCTATTTAAGCAATTAGCTATTTAAGCAATTAGCTATTTAAATTAGCCAGCTATTTAAGCAATTAGCTATTTAAGCAATTAGCTATTTAAGCAATTAGCTATTTAAGCAATTAGCTATTTAAATTAGCTAATTATTTAAGCAATTATTTATTTAATTAGCCAGCTATTTAATTAGCTATGCAAGCAATTAGCTATTTAAGCAATCAATTATATAAGCAATTAATTATTTAAGCAATTAGCTATTTAGCCAGCCAGCTATTTAATTAATTAATTATTTAAGCAGCCAATTATGCAAGCAGCCAGCTATTTAAGCAGCCAATTATTTAAGCAATTAGCTATTTAAACCAATTAGCTATTTAAATAAAAAATTAATTTCCGGGCAATAAAGCGCGCGTTAATTAATAATAGTAAAGCAGTTAATTAAAAGCTGCGTATTTAATTTTAGCAGGCCCAATTTTATTTAATATTAGAAAATAAATGGCTAAATATAGGCTATTTGGGAAATATATAAATTATGCAAAAATAATATATAAACGAGATAAAAGCTTATTATAATGCTATGCTATTTTTAATTGTATTTTTGGATTTCTATTTATTCCATATAATTTTATATTTCAAAAGCCCCCCTCAGCGATTTTTGCCCTCAATTGAAAGGGGGTCGCGCAGCCCGGCCCGAAAATAGCCAAAGGCTAAAGGTAAACCATAAGCTTACGCTTAATGGCATTCAAATCGGAATCCAGCCCTACCTGTCGACATTGATGATCGAGCCGCACTTGGTGATTTGTCTCTCTGTAGTCTGATGCCATGTATTTTTGGAATCGCCAAACGAAAATGCTGCATTCGCTCCCTTCCGGTCCATCCCAGATATGCCCGCTATTTGCCGGACTCAACCTTGTCTTGATAACCTTGCTCCCCGTCTCCTGCAACCGTAGTCATATACACTTTCCTTGAACGCCCCGAGCCTTCCCATCTTGTACAGTAATGCAACAGTCTTATACCGCAGCATAACCTCCCCGTGATCCACTCCCTTGTACCGTATTGACGACCCTCCTCATCCAGTCTCGTAACAGGTAGGGCACATCGCGGATCGTATCGCCGTGGGGAAGCAGGTCCCAACCTCGAGCGCCATATCGTGTGTAGTTGAGCCAAGAGCCAAAGATCAGATAGGCTGCGGTTGCGAGGAAGGCACTGTAGGAGCATCAGTCAGCGTTGGTCTTCCTAATTATAAATGACTATCTCCCGCCGAAAAGAGGTTTGACTTACATGATGATGAACCAGGTGAAGAAGCCCCAGCCGGCCTTGCTGCTGGAGCCTCCGTCGTCTCCATCCACATTCGTTTCGCAGGCATACTTTGTCCTCCACTCTAATCGCAGAACACCGGTCGTCTTGCCCCCGACGTCCCCCGCGGGATCATAGTTTACGTATCGAAGACTTGAGTTGGTGTTGAAATGTTCCTCGCCATCGTCGAAATCTTCGCCATCGTTGCCGTCTCCATCGTCATTCTTTCCGTCGTTATCATCCTCGGCTTTCCTCTTTTCGTACTTGTCCTCGCCCTCATAATTCCCTTCCAATCCCGTGCGATTTCTGTCACAAACAAACTCCACTATTGCCTGCTGTGGCACTCTGTTGGGGCCCTTCAAGGGGTCCATGCCACCGTGTAATTCCAAGCGGAGCCCTTCTTTTTCTAAGTCGGAGTTGGCTGGAGAATTGGCAAGACGCTCCCAAGTCGCATCGAGTTTTCCGCCTCCATGGTCCGCGATTTCGCCAGCTATCGTTTTGACGCTGGCAATAACGTCTTTACCTTCCCCCGGATTTATGATGTGCTCAATGGCACAGACTGTAAACATTCAGATATTAGTAACTGCGGCCTTGGATAAATATAACAACCATCGCGTCTTACCTCGAGAACCATTTGGACATTGTTCCTCCTTCAACGCGTCACTTGATCTTTTCAAGTTGCGACAAATGTCGATGGTGTATGTGGTATTATGGAAGGCGACCGACTTCTTCTGACTGACCATGACCGAATGCGGTCCCCCTAACGGTGACAGGTCGAAGCTCTTGCCATCGATGCGGAAATTCTTGCAGTCGTATGTGGTGGCGGCCGCTGCGAGGGAAGGGAGGAGGAGAGCGGCCAAGAGACCAGCTCCAGAAGCCGAAGAGTGGGTAGATAGGCGCATGTTGATGTGCTTCACCGTTCACGGGATGCTCTGTCGGCTTCCGTCCTCTCCAGCTGACAAACCGGAGTGGTCAGTGGTTTCTGGTCCAAAGGAGTGAGCAGAAGTGCACTTGTGTCATGCAACTTCGAGGGAGTCACAGTCGCGGCAGTGGCAGATGCGGTAGTAGCCTAGTGAAGTTGGGGAGATTTGAAGATGCTCTCTTGACATGCTCTTGGCCAGATTCAAGGAGCTTGGATTAGCTCCGGGAGTTTGATGTCGAATCAGGCAGCTATGAGGTTGCTGCCTGGCGTGAGACAGCGCATGGAACGTGCTGCACGAGAACATGAGAGCCCCAACGACGATGAAGTCTCCCATTCAAGCGCCATATCGAAACATGCCCTCCATTCGGAACATTGCAGTCTCGATGTCCGCACCTTTTGTCGCTCTCCAGCAGCTTATGCGACTTCGCTTCGACTTTTGATGATATTAGTCCGTTCTCGGCCGTGGGCAACGCGTCGCAAGGGAAAAAGGAGGCCAAAGTCCAACTCACGCTGTCACCATTTGTTCCACCGCCAACGAGTCTACTTTCTACCATTGCCGTTGCCTTCATCTGTTCCTCAGCTCTTCGTCTGTTCCGCGCGGTCTGGTCGTCAATAATGCTTCCTGAACACTCTGCCCCTAAAATGATCGCCAAATCCGTCTTGACCCCCTGTTCGAGTTCAGAGTCCAAGCACAAGATCAACCTCGCCAAAGGCTTCGTGGAGTCATGGTAGGCTGTGCTCATCGTTCTCGTTCATGAATCTCCCCTTTTAATTAATGTTTGCATTCAATTGTTTTTCCGTTTCCGCTGCTTGACGGAGAATTTCGTTTTCTATCATTTTTATGCATGTACATGTCTCTGATGTACATACCCTTTTGTGCGGGCCCCTTTTCCATTGGCGGATTTTGTTTACTCCCAAGGAAACCCACCTGGGTCCCGAAACACGGTTGATGTGAAATCCAACTCCACTGCCGGCCTTTTACTTTCAACCCCCTGGCTCCGCTCCTCTGCCGTGTTTCTGGAACAACTCGAACCGCTTTGATCGCTCAGATCATCGGATGACCTACGTGGACTCTGGCATTCTGCAGGAGGTTTTGTGGTGGATACTAAACATGGCGCATGGCCTGTCGGTACTCGGAATCCGCAACGATGCTATTCTCCTTCAAGCTTCGTCATGTCTAAACCCCAGCTTGGAGCTTACCGACCTCATCAATTTGTTGCGGGGTCAGCTCCTTTCATTTTATTACACCTGTCTGTTTTCGTAATTCTTCAGTCATATGTGGGTGTCGTTCTGCTGTCATGGGTGATGGATCTACGAATATAAAGCAGATCCAAGTCCAGGTCTCAAGGAGATTCTTCCCAACCCATACCCTCAAAGTCTCGAACTTTTCCATTCATTCACTTTGTCTCACCTCTATCCGTTCATTCCTTACCACAAATTTCCATCACCATGAAATTCTCTTCTTCTGTCGCCGCAGCTGCGCTTGCCGGCATTGCCGCCGCTGCCCCAACTGCCAGCGAAGGCGAACTTCCAACCCGAACCACCCTCGAGAAGCGTGCCACCACCATCTGTGGCCAGTGGGACACCGTTGAAACCGGTGCCTACACCGTCTACCAAGACCTGTGGGGCGAAGACAACGCCTCTTCCGGTTCCCAATGCACAACCGTCGACTCCGACGCCATCGCATGGTCGACATCCTGGACCTGTAAGCCCCCCTCTCACCCACTCATTCACCAGGGTATATACTAACCACAAACAGGGGCCGGAGGATCATCTGACGTCAAGTCCTACGCCAATGCCGTCGTCAGCTTGACCGCCCAAGAACTCTCCTCCATCTCCTCGATCGAATCAACCTGGGACTGGACCTACAGCGGCAGCGACATCGTCGCCGACGTCTCCTACGACATGTTCACCTCCTCCTCCGCCTCGGGCGACGACGAGTACGAAATCATGATCTGGCTCGCAGCCCTCGGCGGCGCCGGTCCCATCTCCTCGACCGGCAGCACCGTCGCAACTCCCACCATTGCCGGCGTGACCTGGGACCTGTACTCTGGTCTCAACGGCGACACCACCGTCTACAGCTTCGTTGCTCAGAGCGAGGCTGAATCCTTCTCCGGCGATCTGATGGATTTCTTCGACTATCTGAGCGAGAATGAGGGATTCAGTCTGAGCCAGTACTTGTTGAGCATCGGTGCTGGAACGGAGGCTTTCACGGGTACCGATGCCGTGTTTACTACCACTACCTACTCGGCTACTGTGGCTTAGGTGGTGGGATAGGTGGACCAAGAGGGGGGGTAGGGCTGTTGGGGCGAGCGGGTTCATTGTATATAATTCGTAGGCACTTTTTGTTGTACATATGCTCTATCAAATTGCTGCAAATTGAAACTTCAAACTCCTGGCTGAGCCTATGTGTGACGTGCGCATCGTGGATCTTACAGAGCCTTCCTTTGGACTTCTTTCTTTGTTCATCATCGAGAAGGGGGATGGGCGAAATAGGGGCTTTGGAAGTCATGGAAGCGTCACTAGGTTAGTCGGAACGAGGGGATTGTTTCTCCTATTTTCATAGATAATTAGTATACAGTATTTTTTCGAAAAACTCCCAGCCAGAGGCTGTCTGTTGTCGGGTTGATGAGTGCTCGTTCTTGGTTAGTAGGAATGTTCTCTGATCTTTCTGAATATTCTTAGGACTAGGGATATGCTCTAGGATTAGGAACACCCTCAAGGCTTAGGAACATTTGAAGCAATCGAGAGTATTCTAAGTACCTAACTGGAGATATTCCGGAGGACCAATAATAGGGTGTTTTAGAACTGGAACTCTGGGAGATTGGAAGCATCTTCCCTGATTGGAAATGTTCTGAGTGATTAGAAATATTTATGCCCATGAAGTATGAACTACAGAGAACAAAGTATGACGCTGAAACTCAGCCTCAGAAAGCCTAAAAGAAACGATGAATTTCGTATCGACAATATACCCTACTTTTACCAAATACCTTAACCGACAAAAACGCTAATCCAGGGGGTATATGTATGTACTACGTATAAACAACGTGCTCCCACCAACCCCATCCACAATCACACATTACCTCCCTCATCCCTCCATGCCCACCTAGGTATCCTACAGTTATTCCATTCCGTCAACCCATATTCCCACAATTCATCAAGGTAAGCTCGTTATTCCGCCTCACTCCACCTCTCCTCAAACCGACTCGTCTGCACCGGCGTCCTCGGCGTCCAAGTCTGCTCACTCACCGTCGGTGAGAAACGCTCGCCCCCCTCAGTCTCGCTAATCACCTCCGGCCTCCCCCTCCCCAACATCCCCGCCCCCGAATTCCTCGTCGCAACCGGCGAATTAGGAGATACTGACGAAGCATCCTGGCTCCCATCCGAACTCGAAATTTCCGGTCCATTCGAGTCTCGAATCCCCGCCCCATGTAGCTCAGCGCGATGCTCTGGCGTCGGCGCGCTCATACTCGACACATCCGTCGTCCTCCCACTGCTCGACGAAGGTCCGTTAACGCGCTTAGATGCTGCAGTAAAGCCTGGCAGCATGGGAACTTCAGCCTCCAGCTCTTGCGGATGCATAATCGGGTTCCCTGCAATCTCGACTTTCGCATCATGCCCCGGGACTTCTGCAGCCGTGCCCGATGCCTGCTGTGCAGCATAAGCAGTAGGTTTCTCTGCATGTCGTCCGCCATCGATTTCGTATGCGTTGTCGGCGTCGTCGGCGGATTTCTTGGGTTTGCGGGAGGGGAAACAGAGGAGGCCGCGGAGACAGCAGAAGAGTATGGCAAGGAGGATGACCAGGGCTGCGACGGCGCCGACGACGATTCCGGCGATGGCGCCGCCGGAAAGGCCGCTGCTGCTGTTGTGCGGGTCTGCAGAGCCGCTGCCGGTGGAATTCGATCCTGATGTGGGTGTTGTCATGTCGGAAGGAATCGCGAGGACGGTGGCTTGGGCTGAGTCGTCGAAGATGCACTGTGAGACGTTGAAAGTTCGTGTGTTGTAATCGGCCGTTACATATGCCTCCTGAAGAAAAGTGCGTCCTAGTGTATATTGAGAGCTATTCTGGGCCTGCCTCAGAGGAAAGTAGTAGCTCGTTCCATTATATTTTGGTGCCGTCGCATTCAAGTCGAATGCAGCATATGGCATCACGATGTCCACAGTTGGATCTCCAGAGTTCTCGTTCCCCAGGGTCAAGGTAATGTTTGGGTTTAACGAAACCAGCGAGTCGTGTGTCGATCCATTGATGAGATAGAGCCCCGTGGCTGAATCCATCTCGATTCCGAAGGCACTTTCGAACGCCTGACAGACGTCTACTGGAAGCCATAGCTCGGGGACGGTCGAATCGATAAACACTAGTTCGGGGGTACTCATAAGTGTAGTGTTCCCGGAAGAAGTCGTGGAAGTGATGGCGCGGACGGATACCACAATATCACGGTTGTTATCGCCGGTCATCGTAAAGACCACATCGTTGGGCGTGAAGCGGGCAGCATCGTAGCCTCCAAAGATGAGCTCGCCGAAGACGCTCTTCAACCGGTAATATGCTCCGGCCGTATAGCTCCACGAGGAGCTGGAGATAGTACCATTGCTGACCAGCGTATCCGAGAAGCTTTCCACACCGTTCGAGTAGCCCGAAAAGTTAGTCGGCTGGTATCCCAAACCGAGCATTCCATACCACCAAGTCTCAGAACTTATAGCACCAACGATCTGGTGTCCCAAGGTAGGGTTTCCAGATGAATTGGAATAGCCAGTGCCGACAAAGTCGTAGCCATATCGAGCATCGCCCGAGTATCCCAGCAAGCCGTTGAGGCCAAGGGTATAGTTGGCGATATCTGTCCAACTTGTAGAGGCAGTCAAGTTGAAGGTTCCGCCTCGTTCGTCGTCGCAGTCAGAGGGGACTCCGAGAGTAGTGTTGCAGACATAGTCACGGGCACCGGGAACATTCCAGACCACCCATGTTTCCTGCCAGGAGGTCGCTGGCAGCACTTGGAAGTATTGCTCTGGGCTTCCAACGCGAATCTCGAAAGTTGACCAGGTCCCGTCGCTGCCTTCCCTGGACAAAGCAACATGTGTCAGTGACGAATGAATCGCAATGAAGAAGCGAGGATCAGGAGCAATGTACCAGTGTTCACTTGGGGCCACGACAATAGGCGCAGCCAGAGTAGTGTTGTCCCTCTTTTCCAGATCCATTTCTGATGCAAGCACGCGACCGAGGAGAAGTAAGACGACACTGATGAAAAGCCAACGAGACGACATGATGGAGAGGGAGCGAGCGAAGGCGCGTCAGATGAACATGATCTAGCCAAAGCTAGGAAAGAGGTATTCAGCAATATCAGGCAATGGCAACGACGATGGCATCAACTCAGCAAGAAGGAGGAAAGATAAGAAAGACAACATAAACAGAAAACTCTCCGCCGACCCACCATTTTCCTCAGTCCAGTCTGGGGAAAGCCATACAGCTCTCAGTGACATTAATGATGTCCAAGGTCCCAAATTAACAGACCCGTCACAACTGCAGTGGCCATACGGGGTGACCAACAGAAAAGCCGCCGGAGAAGCAGGGGACGGAAGAAAAGTCCCATGTCGGCACTGATCGACATGATAAATGGTATTTTAAGGGCCACGCTGGACCACTAGGGACCTCGATAATTGGGGGCATTTCGCATGCTGCTTGTCGACTTTGCCATGCTTGAGTAATCCTGCTTGAAACCGTGTGCTCCGAAGTTCGTGGGACGACATGACGTCGCTTGGCTTTGCAAGCGAGCAGCTCCACAGCGACCACAGCACCTGCCTGAGGGACCTCCATGTAGAGCAGATATATTGCTGTTGCTGTTTGCTTGTAGGGACGCTGCAATTGCAGAAAAGGCCGTCAGTCAATACCGAGGCCCTCCAGTCTGCCATGTTCGCACGTAGAATACAGAATACACGTACCTTACATGTATACAAGTTGCCACCATGTAAGCGCATGACGGGCACGCAGACATCTCGCCCCATTGATTGCTCTGGAGTCAGGTATGCCTTGACTGACCATCGCAGCTGTGATTCATCAGCTGCTATCTGTTTTAGATATCGTCTCGGGGCTCGAAGGAATATCAAGAGGCAAACCGAGTCATCAAGGGGCAGTCGGGTGGGAATAGGTTGCTGCTGCCGGCTCTACAAAAGTCAACTTGGATCCTGGAGGAATGGGGGAGTGCCAGTCGAGGCTTTGCTGTGAATGAGGCCGGCGTCGAGGGAGAGTATTGGATAGAAACCAACCATCAAGTCAGAGACTTCAAAGTGCCGTTTGAGGTATCCAGTACATCTTACACATCACGAATAAACAGGAGCTGGAGGAGATTAAGTCAACTGCCATTCCATTTTACACCCCGCGTCCATCACATAAGCAACCATCTATCGTTTGCATGCACGCGCGAAAAAAAACAGCCGACGAAGGACCCAACGAGGAGATGACGAAAGAAGCCGAGAGAAATTGCCCTAGGTAATAGTGTACAGCAGTGGCGCCTCTATTTTGCGCCCCGCAAGTTGCTCCTAGAACTCTGTGCCCTCGAGAGCCTCCTTATCCACCACCAATCATCACCACCCTATGCGTCACCATCTATTTGAAGGCCTTGCCGAAGAGGAGGACCTGCATCTGGTCGTAGATGGAGAGCACACCAGCACCGGCAACACCACGGAGAATGTTGGCACCGGCACCCTTGAAGAGAGACTTGAAACCCTCCTTGGCGACGATCTGGCGGGCGGCATCCATGGAGCTCTTGTACTTGACGGCCTCACCGGAAGTCATCATCATGCGGCGACGGATGGTGTCAAGAGGGTAAGAGGCAACACCGGCACCAGTGGTGACAGTCCATCCGAGAGCGAAAGAAGCCAAGAAGTTGCCCTCGAGAGGACCAACCAGGACGACAGGCTTGACGGAGTCGTACATACCGAAGTACAGACCACGGTAGACGACGATGCCGAGAACGGAGGGACCGAAACCACGGTAGAGACCAGCGAGACCATCAGAGGCGAGGGTCTTCTTGTAGACATCGACCAGACCGTTGAATTGACGGTCACCACCCTTCTTGGCGTTCTTGGCGTCGTTGGCAAGACGGGTACGGGCGTAGTCGAGGGAGTAGACGAAGAGGAGGGAAGTGGCACCGGCAGCCTGGTAGATAGATATGTCAGACTGGCTCAAATAGGAGCATTGAATATTGTAGGGGTACTTACACCACCGGAGGCCAAGTTGCCCATCATCCACTTGGCGTAACCATCACGCTCCTTCTTGAAAGCGAACATCGACTTGTAGGTATCACGGAAGGCGAAGTTCAGAGCTTGGGTAGGGAAGTAACGGATGACGTTGGCAGTGTTACCACGCCACAGCGATGCGAAACCTTCCTGGTTGATGGTACGTCTGAAGCACTCTCCGATACCATCGTACTTGCGGTCGAGACGGCCGGTCTTCAACATCTCATCCTGTAGGAAATTGTCAGCGAGTGCCCAGCGAGCGCAGGATGTGGGGCTAATGCGATAATGTTCTCAGTGTGCAAGTCTTGAGCTCATGGTAAGCTACAAGACTAGCGAGACTCATGAGAGCATTGGCGTTGACACCAGAGCTGAACACCGAGTGAGGCATTTTGATGCCCAATCCACCCCAAAAAAACAGGAAAACAGTTGTTTGCAGCTACGTACCTGGTTCTGGATGAGAAGCTTGACACGCTCAATGGGAGCAGCGGCGGTCTTGGAGACGGCAGCGGAGACACCACCCACTATCGAGACAGGTTAGCTCTGCGCACTCTAGTGTTGATTCGGGTCTGGAGCTGGCGGTCACAGCTTCAAGCTGCGCGCAGCCCCGCCAAATGTGAGGTATAGACAGTGACATACTCAAGAAGTCGACAACGAAGCCCTAGAAAGAGAGACATGTTAGCATTGTGTACTGGTGTGGTTGAGCTGTGCCCAGTGAAAATTCTGCCGCGATTGCCGCGCAACCAGCCGCCAGCAGCACCAGCAAGCAGGACATGGCGACTGCGCAGTCCATCACGGCCGCTGCTGCTGGTCAATTGACCGAGCGCAGGCTCTGGTGGTGAGCGCCAGCCAGTGTTGATTGCTTGGTGCAGCTGACGGGAGCTGGATGCGACAGGTGGAGATAGGGAGCAACTCACGGGCATGCCCATGAAGGACTTCTTGGCCTGAACAACATCGCCAGCAGCGTTCGCGGAGGACATGATTGCGGTTGTGCGAGACGGCTCGACTTGTGGACAGAAAAGAATTGAGGGGAGATGGAAGAGGTCGTTGCGCGGGAGAGGACGACGAGCGATGTGGATGAGGAATATGGGAGGAGGAAGAATCGAACACGAGGAAGAGGTAGCCGAAAAATTTGGCGCTCAGGCCGGTGGTCCGAGCGTCCGCGCTAGTTTAGTTCCTAACTTACCCGAGCTTCAGCGGCGAGCTCTGCCATGCACGAGATAAACATCACAAAAGCTGCACTTTCTCTGAGAAAGCCGGACTTGGCTGTTCCTGATCTGATGATGCTCAGTCATTGATGGTTAAACTTTCATCTCATATTGAGTTGGCCGGCAAGATCTGTTCTCGCAGCACTAGAGCAGCCCCTGAATAAGCAAACCACAGATTGGGGAAACCGGAAACTGGAAAGTCGAGACTCGGGATGGAATCCCTGACCACCACCAGTGCTGCCAGTGCCGCGGCAACGGACTCAGTAATGTTCAAAATGCCTTCAAATGCTTACTCGTAAGTTGGTTCAACATGTATTCTCTTCTTTCAATCATCTTGAATTATTCCTGACTACTTGTGTTGTCCTTTACAGTGGTATTAGTTCAAGCATTTTAGTGTCTGGGAGAGAGAATCGAGGTTCGAGCAATCAAAATTTTATTGTTTATTCTCAGCATCCGAGCTGAGTAGCTTCACCTCCAAGCAACTGGGATTGATGCTTGGGCATACACATTCTGCTTTACTCGAGTACAGAGAGACCCCGAACTCAAGAGTGTGAAGCAGCACGAGTCGGACCAGAGCTTACCCTTCTGTGCCACGCTGTAGAAGTTGAAGATACTATTCGCTATGTCTTCTTGAAGCAAGAAGACGACGAGCGGTCCTTTGAGCTACCGGAGTTCATCGGCGAACCGGCTTGACAAATGTGCTGGTTTGGAATTCGTTTCAGGGGGCACACACAGGTCCCAAGATACGGGCTGTCGAGACCCAGACATGTTCTTGCACTTTCCACGGTGTCGCCCTTCTTATACACCATCCCGCCTTGCTCGTTTCTCGCCCCCTTTCACTACGGGCCAATGCTAGTAATATGAGGAAAGAGGAGTTCCCTATGGGGTTTGGTCAGCCTCACTCTTCCTAAGGTTGCTGATGGAGTATATATACATACAGGTACGAAGGAGCTGTTAAGTGGGAGAGTTCTGTGGCTCATTGCGTCCATGTCTTGAAGAGGGATTCTTATTGCAAAAACGGCTAACCACTTAGAAACATCCTGATGATGTTGTGATCTACGGGATCCTCGCTACTGGGTCTCTTCCCGAAGATAACTTGTGTGTACATACTAATAGCTTGGAATGGATTGGTTTGCTTCTCAGCGAGGAAATCACAGTAAATTGGGCGACGGTGAGAAATGGAACTTCGTGGCTGAAAGTTCGAGCTTTGAGCGTTGTGGGGGTGGCTGCGATGGTGAGGAAGGAACGACGGGCAAGAACCTTTAGCACTAGCAGAGCCTGGCCCTCCAGGTTCAGGACGACTTCCAACCTCATCATATCGTCCCTTTCCTCCACAACGACAGAACGCCGCAACCAACATTCCGCCTTCAATTTATCGATTCTCGAAAGTCGCGTGTCCTTCTCCCACTTGGAGGTGATCCCTGCTAGCCTCATTTTGGCTCAGGCGGCTGCTGCACGTCGCTTGGGCAACCAAAACTAAACAACCACTTTCTCGCTGGGCCTCAATTCAACGCCGCACTCCCACTCATTATTGCGATCGCACTCCAAACCTCTCACCAAAATGGCCATGGCCAACGAGACCACTCTCCAGGAGATCATCAACGATCAGCAGCCTATGTCGGCGACAAAGGTCCTCGACAGCCTCGCCGTAAACACCCACCGCCACTCACAGTGGACTCAGTCTGAGCATGATGGCCTGGCAAAAGAGCTGCGCGCTGCCCGCAAGGAGGCTGAACTCTACAAGTACCAGCGCGGAGTCGTGGGCCAGCGTCTGGAAGAGATCATGGTATGTTTGCTAGCTTCCCCGCCTTTATCCACACATCTGCTAACACTGCTTCCAGGGCGCCTGGCGCGATGCAGAAGCCTCCTACCAAGCCAAGACGAAACTCTTCGAGAGCAACCTACGGCAGAAGCGTGTTGAGGCCTTCAAGATGTCCACTCAAATCATCCAACTACAGCAGGAGCTGAAAGACGCCCGGAGTAGAAACGAACGCAACCGCCTGGACACCGAACGAGAGAAAGCGAAGGAGGAACAAGATTACAAGTCCTTCCTCGCCACCCTACCTCCCTTCAACGACCCCCGCATAGCATTCGAAGAGCTCTACAAACAAGCCGTCTACGAAGTACAAGCCCGCGCATTTGACGAAACCTACGTTCCGATGAAAGGCTACCCGCAGACCAAGCAGACCCTCCTCATCTACAGCATGCTGATGGAATGGAAGACGGCCCTGGACCGAGCGAACGAAGAAAACGACTTGCCCACTCCCATTACCCACTTTGGCACCATTGCTGCTGCGGATCTCGACATTGAGCAGCTAAATCCTGTCGATGCTCAGCAGGCGATTCTCGAGTCGGAAATGGCTCACTACAAGTCATGGCGGGGGCAACGGGTGACGAAGCAGGCTGCAGCCTCTGACTATGGGCGCAATGAGTACCGCATACTACTGAGCTTACTGGAATCGGAATCAGAATCAGAAGTGCTCGATGGGGATCTGACGCCTACAAAGGCAAGGCCCTCGCCAGCACCTGAGTCTGGGGAGTGACATGGCGGATATGGAGGACGAGGATGAAGGGGTGTGGGTGGAGCTTTGAGATCTGGGCGACGAACTCAAAACGAAAGCCGCGAGCGATGGAGCTGTACGTCCTAATATGTTGCACCGAGTTGGTTTGCTGTGAGGAGCTTGTACATGCGTGCATCGAGGTCAGGTTATTTCGCAGGCGTTGGCAGTGGAGCGGCTTGTCATGAGTTTGGGCGCCCGGCGCAAGGCTTTGCTTCTTTGCTATATTTGACGCTTTAGCGCGCGGGAGCTCATGGAGTGTGGGAACCATTGCTGGCGCTGGTGGAATACAATCAGTGTTGTATACCATGGGCCACAAGTCTGCCCTGCGTGGATTTTAGAGCTCGAGTGCTCTACATTGAATGGAAAACTTTGAACTCGCGATGGTTGTATGGCTTGGAAGTGATTTGGTGTGGTGACTGACGTTTCCCTAGATTCCTGCCCGTGAACCGCATGCAGACCAACATGATTAAAGTAGAATCAAGAAGGGGTTGAAGAGCTGGCTAAGATTCACATGCTGTGCCAGCCTGTGCCCACTCTGCTGCTCAGACCTCTCAGTAGGTATAAATAGCGCACCCTTCCTCTCCCCGGACTTTTATAATTTTAAAATCGTTTGAAAAACAGTTTATTCTTCTCCAAACCATTGCAGACCGACAACCCCCCTATCTCGATTCGAGCTATCACTTTCCCACAGACTCAAGCCGTCAGCAGCCAGCTACGAGACTCAATTCTACTGAATCTAGAATACTATCCTACAATCCAGAAAAGCAACTACCAGCCGTCTTTTCTATTGTCAAAGGACCATCCTCCACTCACAGAAGCTAGCTGCTGTCAATGCCTCACTGCTACTGTTGCCTCCAGCAAGACTAGCTTACAATTCCTTCCTGGAAGCATAGGGTGGGTTATAAATAGTAGGCAAAGCCTCCTGATCCAGGATTTCTCAAACACGAAAAAATGGAATCTTCATTCTATTGGTCAGAATCTCTTGGATCAGTTCAACGAAGCAAGCACTTTCCCAGCTGCTTCGAATAGGAATCATCCATATGTGTGGTTGCTGCGAAGATTCCGCAGGTTCGCTTGACGGGTTGGATAGTAGCAAGCGTATGAGAGGTTTAGGGTTGTTGACGGTAGCTACTGCTGTTGAGGAGGGATTGCTGCTGTCGTCTGCTGTGACATACTATGGTTTTGCATGGATACTTAGTTCTGATCTGCTTCGGTTCGGGATATGATGTGGCGAGAAGATGCGATTTCCCTTTTGCTGTGGTAATGATTTCGGAATTTGGTTTGGATGTGATTTTTGCATTTTGTGAACAGAGTATCTGGCGTTTTTATATAGAGCAATCTAGCAATCAAGGTCACCTGACAAGGGTCAACGAGCTTGGCTACATAGAGACCTCCAAGCTTGTGAGGCTTGGCAGTACACCACATGACACCCTGGATTAGTCTCCGTGCTATATAAAGAGTAGGGTCGTACCATCACTTTTCCCTTCTCAAGCATGACACCCGGGTGACCTGATTACCACTACCCGGTTCCTTCAATCTTTATATGGCTCGAAGCTGGCAAACAGCCAACTTCTACTTTTTGTGGCCCTAGGACTTCTGGCTTTTGGAAGTACTAAGGGTATCACGGGCTATGACTATACCTGTATTGTCAAGGAAATCTTTCATCACTCACTACTACTGGTTGCTGTCGCCGGCTGTTGCTGCTGTCACCGTATCTGCTGCTATCGAGTTCGAATCGCTGCTCTCGTCTGCTGTAACAAGCTACCTTATGTATTTCAACTTTTTTCACCTGCTTAGTCCACAGTCATGAGAGCGTATTAAGGCGCAAACTTCATTATCGCTGCCACTAGGACCCTGTACTGTAACACAGCCATCCATTCATTCCCGTTGCTGATGTGCAAGGCTTCTGATTTCCAATTCCTGTGTCTTATGCCCTTATATAGTAAATCTAGGAGGCATGTCAAGATCACATGATGGCATGCTATAATGATTTCCGCTCTGGAAAGGAAACCTCTGGGCTTGGAGGACTTGGAAGCATGGGGAGTATCGAGACGGTCAAACGTCACATGACGACCTGATCTAGATTTCTGTCGCTCTTGTGATTTCGTGCTATATAAAAAGTGGCTATTCCTCAATTTATTATCTTTTCCAAGCAGCTATAGACCATCTTCACCACCCCCAGGTGTCGTCATTCCTCGAGCATGAGGGCTATAAATAACAAAGTAAAGTTACCCAAGTCCTGACAAGTCCAAGAGAGCTCTCAGAGAGTTTCAGGAGCCACCTGCCACTATCACAAGCCTTGCACGTGGACACAACTTAGAGAGGTGGCTTCCCAAAATGCTTTTGCGAATTTTCTCGAATTTTAAGCTTTGAGAATCCAAGTTTACGGACCATCCTAAGTATTCCAGAGCTGCTGTCGACGGAACGGTTTGCTGTTTCTTGCAAGCAAGACTAAGGTAGTTTATTGCCAATTTTTATCACTGTGCGAGGTAGAGTGGGCTATAAGTAACACACAAATCCATCTAGTTGCAGACAACCCAACAAAGCCGTTAAAGTCTCGCTAGCGGGCAATGTCCGTAGTCTCCCGGAGAGAAGTCAGGATCTGGAGAGCTATGATTGCTTGGATACTCTTAGAAAATATCTCCAAGCGTGACTAACTAGTGAACTAGGATGTTTGTACGAGGCTCCTGTCCAAAGATTAATTTGCTGTCGTGTGCCAGGGAGACTACCTGCTTATCAGCGCTCACGGAGGATTGTAGGCTATAAATAAGAGCCAAAGCTACCTTCTAGATAATCATGTTGAAACAATGAAGCTGGAAGCAACAGAAGTCGACGGCGTAAATAATCAGGTTTCAGGAGCTAGGATTACATCACCACTTCTGCAGATTCTCCCGAAGCTTTGGAAACTATCTGCAGCAAGTTCACGTTAAGTGTTAGGATCACGGAGCTGCTGTCGAAAGGTTGAGTTACTGTTGCGTGCCCGGTTCCAGTAAGATTGGCCCACCTGCATTTTCTCGGCAAAGGAAGTGGCCTATGTATAACAAGCAAAGCTACCACTCACAGACCAGTTCCAAGAGGCCAGTCTTGAAAAAGCCCTTCAGGATCCAGTGAGCTGCGGCTGCTTGTGTGCATTTGCAGACCCCCTCGAAGCTCCGAGAACTTCAAGTAACCGTTGCACTACGTTTTGAAAATAAAATTTCAAAATCTAGCGACAACTCTACATAATTTTTTTGCAAAAAAAAAAAAAACGTGATGCAACGGTTAGGGGTGTCTCGGAGCGACAGAGCTGTCCAAAAGTCGACCTGCTGTCGCTTGCAGGCAAGACTATCTTACTAGCCCTCTGAGCGAAGAGAGTGAGCTATAAATAACAGGCAGATCTACCCACTTACAAGTTACAACACAAAATTTCAACAGAGAGAAACCAAGTTACTGACCTCGGTGCTTTGCGCAGGAATCCCAAATTCAAAAAGCTATGGCTGTTCAAGTGCTTTGCAAACCTCCTCGAAGCCTTGAGATCTTCAAGTTTTACCGAAAATCTTGAGTATCTCGAACTCGGAACGACAGAACTTCTGTCGAGAGATCGATTTGCTGTTGCGTGGCGGCAAGGTTAGGCATATCAGTACTCTGGGCTAGTAGATTGGGCTATAAATATGAGGCAAAGCCCCTGTTTCCTCGCCAGAGATTAATAATGGTGCTGACAATGATGACCCCAAATGTCCACGATGAACGCGGGGTGCTTTTTCTAAGTATCTCGTTCAAGGACTCAAACGACCTTGTTTGCTTTAAGCCTTTAACATTCCCGCAGATTCCTTCGGATTTGGATTAGTGGAGTAGCAATCAATTTAGGACCGACGTTATCCCTTAGAACTGCTGTCGAAGGATCGATTTGCTGTTGCATGCCAGCAAGACGAGCCTGTCAGTGCTTTTGATAGAGCAGAGTGGGCTATAAATACGAGGCGAAAACCTTGTTTTCTCGCCACAGATAGAAGCTGGCAGGGTCGAGTCACACGGCAACGATGAACGCCGGATGATCCTTCCAAGCATCTCCACCAAGGATTCAAAGGGCCTTGGTTGCTTCAACTTTCCCGCAGATGCCCTCAATTTGGATGTGTAAAATAGCAAAAATGTGCAAAAACTGACGCTGTTCCTCAGCACTGTTGTCGTAAGATTGATTTGCTGTTGCATATCGGGGATACGAGCCTATGGTTGCTTTCGAGTCAGCAGACTGGGCTATAAATAATGGGCAAAGTCTCATGTTTCCTCGCCACAAATCGAATCCTAACAACCTCACCCTAAGGGGCAACGATAAACGAGCGCTTCTTCCAATCATCTCGATCAGGGATTCAAAATACCTTGATTGCTTCAACCTCCCCGCACATTCCCTCAAAGTTGGATGAGTGGAGTAGCAATCATTTCCGAGACTGACGTTGTTTTATGGACCTGCTGTCGGAAGCCCGGCTTGTTGTTGCGCGTGCCAGGAAGACTAGCATATTAGCGCTTGCTTGAAGATGGAACGAGCCATAAATAAGAGGCAGAGCTGAGATGCAGCCGGAAGGTTTGAGTTGCCGCGATATCGGCATAGCTGTTGTCGATGGGATGTCTTTCTGTCGTAACTTGTTCAGTCCAGTCTCTACTAGCGTCTCATGCTGAAAGTTAGAGGCTATGAATAAGAGGCGAAGCTGGTTCCAGCCCATCCCAAGGAGAAGATGCTCGGATAGAACCGATCATGGACAAGGCGTCTTCCTCTTACCCTATGGTTCATTGCGAGCGTTTTTCGAGCCGCCCGAGCAGGAAGCCCCTGCCCAGAAGCTGCGATAGTTGCTTCAATATTTCAACATACCCCCCTCAAAGCTTTGAGAGAGTGAAGGAGTATCTGCAATGGCTTGAATTGTTCCTTGGAGCTGCTGCCGAAAGATTGTTCTACTGTTGCTTGTTTAGCGAGATGATCGTTCTAGCATTTAGCATTTCCTAGGAGAGTGTAACTGGCTAGATACCTATAAATAACAGGCACACGCCTTGTAACAATGAAGGCAATGAAAGATTTCTGTCTCCAGAGCTTTTACGTCTGCGCAGTCCACGACAAACAGGAACTGCCCCAATTGTCTCGAACATGGATCCAGAAAGCTGCTCTGCCTCAGTAGTCCGCAGATTCTTGAAACTTTTAGAGCCAGCAAGTCGATACTTCATAGATTCAAAATTTCCAAATCCGTCGCCGGAAGGTTTTGCCGCTGTACGGCTATAGCTGTCGTCAATGGGATGGTTTTCTGTCGTAACCAGAAATGACTCTCGGCACTTGCTCCCCAGCTACAAAATTCTAGCACGTCACAACATTCACCGCGGTAAACAATCGTCCTCGTACTTGGATCGGTTCGCTGCGAACCCCATCGTGATGAATCTGAGAAACAACGTGGGGAAGATCGACTAAAGTTGACTCGTCGTCGTGCCTCCCAGTTCTTGGCCAAGATGCTCGCCTTGGATGGATCTTTACTGCCCTTGTCGTCACAACTACTGATTTTGTGGTGACAAGGACCTTCCTTATATACCAGTTTGTCAGTCACAAGGTGACCTACTAATCTCGTAAGTCTGATCGGGAGTCACGTGCCTTTCAGGCCGTAGAGCAGTAGAGCCTGGAAAATCAAAGAGCCAGCTAGAAATCACATGTCATCTAAGACTGCTCCTCTCTCACGGGTTCGTGCTATAAAGGATGCCTTTTCTTCCCACCGCTTCTACCCTCCAAGCTACGTGCAAGACGTTTTTCCCATCGAAGTTGAGTGTAGATGAAGAAAAGACCGAAGCCATCGACCACAAGGCGCAAAGATTCTAGACTTGGTGTATCATCGTGTACCTAGTTAGGTAGAAGAGCAGGCAAATGCTCATTTCTGGATTCACTGACATCAACAAGAACAAACCACCTTAGCCACTGCCGCCAGACTTGGCTGCTGTCGCCATTCTGCTGCTGCTGTTGCCTTCCAGAATGACCAGCATATCAGCGCTTTTTGGAAGAGTGATGGCTCGAGCAGCGGGGTATAAATAAGAGTCGAAGATTCCTAGTTCCAAATTCAAACACATCAGCTGGATGCAAGCGGATGACTGCTAGCGCTTTTCCCAAGTACCTCGAGCACTAGCAGGAATTCAGAAAGCTCGACTTGCTTCGGTGTGCTTCAGCTCGAATTTCCCAAGGCTGCTGTCGGTGAGGCGATCTGCTGTCATTTGTTACTAGCTGATGTTGATGAGATGATCTCCAGCTGCAATTTTCTGTGTATAACTGTCTGTAAGTCGTAAACGCCGTGGAATCGAAGTTGCCCAAAACCAAGTACCAAGCAAATCGGGGAGCGATCCAAGTCGTCGCGGTTGTTCAAGTGACAAGATGGTGTGGTAGTTGATCATGGTAAAAGCCCCATGGCAGCTACCTACCAGCCACCGAAAGACCTACTTTTATAGCAAAACAAAAACTGAGCTCTAAGCGAAAGTGTAGTTCATCAAACCTTCTCCTCCTTCCCCTCTCCACCCCCCTTCTCCAACCCCCCAACCTCCAACCCCTCCTGCACAAGCGCATTCCTCTGTTCCTCCGTCAAAGCATCCACATCCACCGTAATCTTCGGCCCATGAAACCACTTCCTCGCATCCACGAAATAATAAATCAGCGAACCGCCCCAGACGCCAAACGAAATTACTACAGCGTAGTTCATTTCGTCGGGAGAGGGGTTGGGACCGCCGGTGGGGAACATGACCAAGATGGTTGAGAAGAGGAGGAAGAGCCCGGCTGTGTAGGCGAGTGGGATCGAGTAGCGGCCGGTGTAGAAGGGGCCGGGGATGAATTTGTGTTGGCCCCAGAGCGGGCGTGCGACGATTGGTATGCCCCATGCCTGGAGAAGAGGGGTGTTAGCTTCCATTTGTGTGAAGGCTTGGTGGAGAAATTGAAGAAAGTCAAGTGAGCGGCGCAGATCTCCTCACGAAAACTGAATATCCGCCAAAATGGCAAAAAGAATTCCATAAAATAGTGAAAAGGCCGCAGAAGCATTACAAAACCGCAAAAAAAAAAAGGCAAAAAAAAGGCAAAAAATGAAATTGGGGTGTTTTCCTTTAGATCCATCTGG
Organism: Cyclaneusma minus; assembly: GCA_037179335.1. NCBI lineage: Eukaryota > Fungi > Ascomycota > Leotiomycetes > Marthamycetales > Marthamycetaceae > Cyclaneusma > Cyclaneusma minus. Next base: position 319,320 of record JAKZHN010000021.1, read on the forward strand.
GGCTCGAACCCAGAACCTCTTGATGTCTGATGTGAAATCGTAGTCAAGCACTCTACCATTGAGCCAATGGACCCCGATTTGTTGATGCAGCACACTTTCAGATTTGCACAAAAGAATTGTCACATTTGCGGGAATTGCAATAACAAAATAACGCAAAGTGTGCCAGACAGTCCTTGATGATGGAGGAGGAAAGAAACTATACATACCAAGTTGTTCCCTGTAACAGCGAGGGAGAACAGAGCATTAGACGCTGCATCGCCAATGAGGCACAAGAGACCCAAGACGGCAGCAGCGAAAACACAGCCCCAGACGGTGCGAACGGGGATGTGGCCGAGTTTCTTCGATACAGGACGGAAGAAGTTGGAGAACGGGAGGGCTCCATCGCGGGAGAAAGCCCAGGTTTGGCGAGAAGCTGCAACCAGGATTGACAGGCCCATCATGAATTGGACAATGAACATGATGCTCATGAGAGCGAGCGTGCCCCTTTTACCAAGCGCATCGTAGTAGATCTGAGCCATGGGCTGACCGTATGGAGAATCCAACACTGAGCTCAGGTCTGGGTTAATGCAGGCAGCCAGCACAATCATGATCACGAAGCCAAGCATCCAGCAGGCGCCGATTGACATCATGATTCCATAGGGTACAGCTTTCGCGGCATTCGCTGCTTCCTCACTCATGTGCACGCAACTGTCGAAAGAGCCAATGGTCCATAAGGGGCTCAACCAGCTCAGCATAAATGCCCAGCCGGTGGGCCATGTAGTGAGGTTTGCGGTAGTGGCGAAGATGTAGTCGCCGCCGTTTCGCTCCGAGGCTGAGCTCTTGCCAATAGGGAGGGCTATGATGGTTGCCAGGATCAAAACCAAGTTCATGATGACGAAGAAGCTTTGGAGTTTGCCCATCACTTTGGCCAGGACGGATGCCAAAACACCATGAATCAGTACGCAGCCCAGGAAGACGGCGTATGTTTCTCCGTCACTGGGCGACCAGGTACCGTCTTTTGCAACCACGACTACGGATAGCAACATGAGTGCAAACCCGTAGTCGATGGAGCAGAGTCCGCCTATCAGACCCAAACTGTTGCTATAGCCGACCAGGAAACTGAGAGCATTCCGTGTCTTCGGGCTCGCAAAATAGTGAGTCCACCAATACAATCCGCCCGAAGTGGGCATTGCACTTCCCAAATCCGCCATAGCAATTCCCACAATCATGAGAAAGCCCGAGGCGATGAACCAGCCCCAGACCATGCCAGCGGGGCCTCCTGGGATTGAGAACGATAGGGTCGCGGCAATCGAAGGCATGAGGCCCATGATGGAGAAAGCGATTCCGAAGACTTCGATCATTGTGAAATTGCGCTTGAGCTCTTGCTTATAGCCGAGTTTTGCTGGAAGCAGAAGTGTTAGGTTTTTGTTATAACTCGAATACTGACAAGACTAGATGGCACACGTACCTAGATCCTCCAGATCTTGTTCCCCGGCGAGAACCTCATTGGCAGGTCCTCTTGTAGCATGGGGATCCTTCACCGGGTCCTTTTCAATCTGTAGGTCGGCCATTTTGGCAGCAATGCTCTTGAGGTGACAATCAAGATCCGCTGATGGGGAAGAATCGGAGAGAAACAGAACAAGAAGACTTGACAGAAGATGGAGACAGAGAGAATAGCAGGACGAAGAGAGGAAAATAAGGATAAGAAGAGCTCGAAATTCAACGAAGCTAGGTCCCCAAAGTTACTATTGATCGGAACTGATAGCTACCTTGTCCATACTTCGGCCCTGCATGGCGCATCTGTACAATTACATACATATTCGCAAGGCTCGGAGACTCGGAATTGGGCGTCAGTCACTCAGTCCCCTGACCAACGGACCATGGACCATGGTACCAGAGTTGTGCGAGCTGAAAACAGCTTGATGATTGGGCAGCTGGGAGGGATTGAAGCTCGGTGGTCTTCGACGGGAGAGAGTCGAGATAAGAAACATCCGCCTATCTGCGGCGTGGAGGAGAACCCTGGGTTTGGGCGTCAGCAGCGGTGATAAGAAGCATACATCACATGGCCGGGGGTTAGTGAATTGATTTTGTAAGTCGATTAGTCGAACTCTACAATTGAATTCGCTTAACTGGCCGGAAATAGGAAATAGCCAGACCCTACAGCGACTGGATCTAAGGGATCAGCAAAACCCGCATGGAGGCTGCAAGCTCTTAGGCGCGTCGCTGGAGAACTTCCTGACACACTTTTGATTTAGACCCAGTTTTGAAAGGACCCCGGTATTTGGGACTTTGAAAAGAAACTTTGGAGAGAAACGGGAATTCAAGTAATTCATGGAAATTCAAGCAATTGGGAGTATCCCGAACATAAAGAGTGTGTCATAAAGAGTGTGTCGCCAAGCTGCAAGCTCTTTACGGACGCGTCGCTGTCGCCGTCGCGTGCTCTGCCACTCTTCTCCCGCGAACCGCTCCATCAAACCTCCACAAAGCACCAACCGCACAGCCTACCTCTCCCCCCCCATCTTCACAACCACCTCGCCCACAATGCCACCAGAACGCACCGGTCAATTTTCCAAGGCCAAGGCCTTCAAGCCTCCAACCGCCGCCAAGCCAGCCTCCAAAGCCTCCAAAGCTTCCAAAGCCTCCAGCTCCCGCAGAGACGCAACACCTCCCCGCGGCAACGCCAGAGAGTCCGCTGTTGAAGTCGACGACGACGATGACGACGAAGACAAGCCTCCTGCCATCCCGCCAATGCTGTTGACTCGCATTCTGCACGAGTGCTTCAAGCACGAAGATACGCGCATTAGCAAGGATTCGAATATCGTTGTGTCCAAGTATATTGAGATCTTTGCTAGAGAGGCGATTGCGAGGGCTAAGTTTGAGAGGGATCAGGTGGCAGATGGCGATGGGATGGCTGTTGGGGAGGGCTTTTTGGAGGTAAGTTAGTTGATGCTGGAGTGGCTGAGCTGGCAGCTAATGCGCTTCTAGGTCGAGGATCTGGAGAAAGTCGCTCCTCAACTGCTGCTGGACTTCTGAGCTTGACACTCGCACGTCGGCGTATCGATTGTCGGCAGGCTTTTCATGACTGGTCATGAAGTGCTATACATGCCTTTGAAGCCTTGGAAGGAAGCTTCGCCCGGGTACCACACCGGACATTGTGGTTCATCATGAATGAACGGGACACATGAATAATGAGAACAAGCGGCCTTGCGATGGACCAGACGTCGGCCATGAGAAGGACACAACCGAGCAGGATTTAGCTGCAAGATGGGCTACCAAGACGTCATCCGTATGAGCAAGGGCCTGATTATAGGGCAACCTGCGAACGACAGAATACCGTCAGGTTTGAATGGGAAATCTCAGAAACGCTGTGCTCATGAATAGGCCATGTGGGTTCCAATGGTGAGTTGCTTGGCCCGTCGATTCCCGTTCCAGGGAAACCCTCCGACCTTCTCGGGCAGATCAGAGCAAGGTGAGGTTCCAGATCATATGGAGTGTTACCAGTTCGTCGAGGATCGTTTTGTGCATGAGCCGGCTGCAATTCGAAGAGTCTAGCATAATGAGAGCATGGGTTGCATATGCTACAAGTTCAAACCAACAGACCGAGTTGTCTTCTGATGCCCATTGCACATGAGATCAGTCGAGGACTTGTTACTGATTCGATGACCAGCTTCAAAGAGACCACTGAAAACCTGCCAGAGACAATGATGGAACTACTCTGGTGGAAAACAACTACCTATGTAGGTTGTATCATTCACACAGTCGCTTCTCTCAGACCGAAATTGTCTGGAATCCGTCTGTCAAAATGGACTGATCCCAGTTCCTAGTAGTAGAGACTATTCCTATCAAAACCTTGTCATTTTCAATTTCTTGTCTTCTCTGAATTCTGCAACTTTTGCAATTCGACATCTGATGATCCGAGACGCGAGCAAGCACTTTGCTACAAGCAGCCCCCAATTCTTCAAAGCCACACACATGCGAAAAATCCTCCCTCGAAATTTTATACCCGCCATTCCATATTTCCTAATCCTTCAAGGCTTTTCCGAGGTCTGAATGTCGTTCGTTTTGCGTTAAGGCTGGACAGGTAAGCTTAAACCACAGCATGTCGGCGGTTGGCGATCTAAGATCTGAAACTCCCGAAACCCACCGCGCTTCATATCATGCTTCAGCACATCAACCCCAAACCCCAGATCCAGATATGTTCATCCCGTTATAGTCCGGACTCTGACACTCCCGGGCATGGCCTCGACCCTGTGCGACCGCATGGGCCTAAATCATGAGTCCGTGGCCATCTGTGGGCGCCCTTGCGAGCAATCGGCTGTACGCCCTCGGGACAGCTTCAACGAGGCGCTGCCAACGACTGGCCCCGTCAAGGGAGGATGCCTCAGAATACTCTCGGGTACTCTGCAATGGCCTTTCCAGCTATTTTGAGCTCGGCGGCAAGCTTTTCTTGTCAAATATTGATTGATTTCATGGCAAATCGGACGGCTAGGTACTGTTTCGGTGTAACATTTTCTCCTTTTGGCATCTATCAAACCCTGAATATCGAAGATCTCGAAAGGCTGAGACTGATCCCGGCTGTACTCAATCTTCCTGCTCGGCTTAGACCTTGAACGAAACACGTTTTGACGGAAAGGCACAGTCCAGCCTGCCATCGAGCGTGTAATTCTCCTTTGCCACTGGTTACAGTCGAGGCGGTGCTGATACAGGAGTGCTGCGGCTCGAGTCGAGGTTTGAAGATCCGGAGATCATTCAGAGAGGGCGAAAGCTTCGGAATCTTATTTATGCCTCTGCGTTTCCCCAGATCCACTTTACATTTCACTACTTATCATCAAGCTTTCCCCAGATCTCACAGTCTTCTCCTCGTCTCTTACTATCTACTCTGTCTCGTTTGTTCTACGATACCTCCTTTCTTTCCATTCTTACCTTCCACTTAATCGGCTGGAACGATACTTGAGCGCGAGTCGCCTTTGATATACCACATTCCTTCTTTTAATTCCAAGAGCCGGCTTCTCTCTTCAAAATCAGCAAACATGCAGTATACTAGCATTCTCCTCTCCGCCGCTACGGTCGGCAGCGCTCTTGGTAAGTCCAGTGTCTTGCATTTCCTCAAACTTGAGATATCTCCATCTACACCGATACTAACTAATCACAGCCGCCTCCTCTGTCACAACCCACGTCGTTAACGTCGGAGGCAATGGAACCCTCACATTCTCCCCCGACAACCTCAAAGCCAACGTAGGCGACATGGTCCAGTTCCAATTCAACCCCAAGAACCACACCGTGACGCAGTCAAACTTCGACAACCCCTGCGAGCCCATCTCGCTCCACGACAACAGCGTGCCCGGTATCTACTCCGGCTTCATGCCCGTCTCCGACTCCGACACCTCGGCTCCCACCTACACCATCCTCATCAACAGCACCACCCCCACCTGGCTCTACTGTTCGCAAGGCAAGCATTGCCAGGCCGGTATGGTCATGGTGATCAACGAGAAGTAAGTCCCCTATTACACATTTACACTATCTTGTCACACAAGCCCTATTCTAACAATTCTTCACAGCACTTCCGCAAACTCCACCCGCTCTCTCGCCAACTTCCAAGCCGCCGCCGCTAAAGCAACCCAGAACCTTGCTCCTTCGGGCGATGCCACCAACGGCACCACCGGCACAGCCACTGCCTCCGGCTCCAGCACATCCAGCTCGTCCAGCAGCTCGTCCAGCTCCAGCAGCGGCGCCAGCAGTGCTGCCAGCTCCTACAAAGTATCTGGACTTCTCCTGGGCGGTCTGTTTGCCGCTGGCATGGCTTTCTTGGCATAGAGAATATAGATATGGCATTTGACGAGTATGATGGAAACGGTAAATTGGAATATAGGCTTATTGGGACGAATGGACTACTGTAATCCTAGAAGGGCTTTCTGGAGTTCTCGTTTTTACTGCTTTTGCATCTATGGCTGCGCTTGAGGATATGATGGTTGGAAACGAATTTATGCATTTTTGGTTTCTATTCTCCCTCGCCGCATTGTCGTTGCTACGAATCTTCGGCTTGGAGAAATCATATGCGCCTAAATGAAAAAGACCTGGCACTTTTACTACCTAGTTACGTAGTCTTTCAAAAATCCAAAAAGATCCATCGTCATCAAGCCAGCGCCATGAAAGATGACTACCTAGGAAAAGACGATTCCTACCAGATAGGAAAGTGTGCAAGATTTCCCATCTTTCGTAGTATTACTACCACCCTGTTCCAATACAAGCGTACACAACATCGTCGAAGCCCAAAGCCGCTCGCTTCTCAGTTCCTACAAACCATCCACCACCAACGGCTCCTCCTCACCATTCCAAACCATCTCATCGTCGGCGTCGTAAAAGAATTGGAGACATCTAATCCTGACCGCTCAGCCAGACCACGCTACGCCATATGACAAGGAGGTAGCCTATGAAATATGAAATCAGAATAACTTGGCAGTCATGCTCCGCTCAACAAGCGGCAAGCACATTACCTACGAAAGGTTGTACAAGCCCATGGCGAAGACGCAGTTGTGTTAGCTACCTACATTGCAGTTTCCCAACGCTCCCTAAAATCCCAAACCTGTCGAGAAACCGAAGAGATGTCTGGGAGAAGGGCCCGCAATATCATGGAAACGCAAGACCGCTTCCTCCCAACCAAATCGCCAACACCCATCCAGTGACATCTCCTTGGGCGTTTTCGAACTCATCGTCAAGGTTACTAAAAGTTTAAAGCACAAGATAACGGTCAGCAAACCGGGACCATACAGGGGACATATAGCCAGGACATTTGTGATGAATATCTCATGAGTCATACTCCACCGGAGGTGAGGAGGAGTCGTGGCTTCGAAGAGAGGAAATGGTAGTAAACGTATTGTACGAACAGGACGACAGCGATATCCCACCCGAGGTGATAGCGGAATGTAATCTCCTATGTGCTATGGGAATCTGCATCTCCTTTATTGGATTCAAGCTGTAGACTCATAGTTTGTTCTGGCAAGTCTGAAAAAATAGTTAACAGGATGACACAGAGACAAGAGGGAAAGAGAAGGGGGAGAAGCGGCAAAACTTCTAAGTTCTAATGGATAGCCAGGTTGACTTGGAACCGTCGGGGGGAGATGGTGCGACTGCGAAAGCGGGCGATGCGAGGAGGGAGATGGGGGGGAGGAGGGAGAAGATGAGCACCGGCCTGCATTGCGAAGTGGAAAAAGACTAAAGTGAGATCTCGTGGGTAAGAATGGAGACGGTGGATTTGGGCTGGGGAACTGCTTTTAAGAGCCTGGAGTATAGTGCCGAAGAAAATGGGAATGCGGTCGGAGATATCCGTGGACTGTGTTCAATGTCGAGGGTCATCTGGGGTCATCTGGGGTCTTCCAAATAACTTGAGTTGTATGAAATAACTCGATGATTTCAAAGCACTCTGAGAATTCCAAGAGACTGCGACGTTCCAAAGGACATGATATTCCCAGTATCTGGGATATTTCTGATACTTGGGGGACTATCAGCCGCGCCCAGACTTCATTTCCTCCCCTGTAGGCCTCGTAAGTAAGTTGGAAACAACCTGCCACCAGAGAAGTTTATGCTTTTGCGTTTTCGTACTCGGTCTGTGGTGGTGGGCGCTGGCAGGGCTGTGGTTCAACATGATCACAAAGGCCCTTGCTCATGAAACCCAGTCTCCTCCGTCAGGCATACCTATTTCCAGAGAGCAACGCTGCCAGTGTTCAGTACAAGCCAGAGCACGAACAATACCACGAATCACATCCAACACAACTTGCAGAGAGTCACAAGATGCCATCACAAGAAGCCACAAATGGGGACAGGGCAAGTTTGTGCTTGAAATCGTGATTTTGCTCCTGATTCACGGCCTTTTCAACCGGTACGTGACATGCCCCAGTAAAAAGTCCCGTACCATAAAGCAAGCCCAAATCTGAATCCCAGCAAAACGCAATAGACCACCGCTCTACCTGTTGCTCTTGGCCACACGCTCCAACTCGTCCTTCTTCTTGATCGCGTAGGAGTTGCTGCTTCCCTTGGCAGCGTTGATCAGCTCTTCGGCGAGGCACTCAGCGACGGACTTGACGTTGCGGAAGGCGGCCTCACGGGCACCGATGGTGAGGAGAGCGATGGCCTGGTTGACACGGCGGAGAGGAGACACATCGACGGCTTGACGGCGGACGGTACCAGCGGATCCGATACGGGTGCTGTCTTCGCGGGGACCGCAGTTGACGATGGCGTCAACGGCAACCTGGATGGGGTTCTGGTCGGTCATGATGTGGATCTGTAGGCCAAGTATTAGCGTCTGCGCGTCTGCGCTTGAATTATTCGTAAAGTAGGTTTCCACATACGATCTCGAAGGCGTGGGCAACGATGCGGACAGCCATGAGCTTCTTTCCGTTGTTGCGGCCGTTCATCATGAGCGAGTTGGTGAGACGCTCAATGATGGGGCATTGTGCCTTGCGGAAACGCTTCTGGGCGAAGCGGCCAGCGGAGTGGGAAATGTAGACGGGGGAGCGGATCTGGATGTAGTCGCTGTCGAGAACAGTTAGCCAGTCGTTCGTGCCTGAAGATGTTCGTCGGCTGAATTCCTCTGCGTCCAGGATCGTGGCTGCATTTGCGCTCGTTGCTGCATGTTGCGATGCGGCCATGCGAGCAATTCTCCTCCAGCCACGACCCAGCGCATCCTCCTTCAACGGCGAGTGTATTCGAATCTGCTTACGTCAAAGAGATGTCGCGGATCTCGACATCCTCGTAGGACCACTTGTTGAACAGCTTGATGGTGCCAATGTTCTCCACGACCTCCTTGGGCAGGGCCTGCGAGAGGTAGCTGGAGGTCTCGACCTCAACTTCGCCGTTGTCAGACATGATTGCGGTTGTCTGGCGAGGGGATTGCGACACTGGAGAGCTTCGAAATGCTGTTCCAAGAGTGTCGTTGGCGCGTCGTGGAAATTAGTGGGTTGTCGGAGTCGATTCGTCAGTTCTGCTAGTGGCTCCTAGGAACCCTAAGGGCTTCGCTGCGCACGTCACCTGACAAAATTTTTGGCGGCTGCTGCCTCACACTTCAGGCTCACACACAATCGCTTCAAGAAATTCAGATCGCGTTATCGCCCCCTCCAACCTCCAACTCCACGACATCCACCAAATTACGAACGACAGTCGACAACATGGCTGCCGCAGGAGGTTCCAAGCCCAAGGCTAAGAAGAAGTGGTCCAAGGGAAAGGGTGAGTTTCTTGCGATGCCCTTGATGGTGACGCTCTCGATGCGCTCCTCGCCGCAGACTGGAGGCTGACCGCGCAATCCTCGACTACAGTTAAGGACAAGGCCCAGCACGCCGTCATCCTCGACAAGAACACCTCCGACAAGCTCTACAAGGATGTCCAGTCGTACCGCCTCATCACCGTCGCCACCCTCGTCGACCGTCTGAAGATCAACGGCTCGCTCGCACGGAAAGCCCTCATCGACCTCGAGGAGAAGGGCCAGATCAAGAAGGTCGTTTCGCACAGCAAGTTGAACATCTACAGTACGTGACGACTACGCACAACCACCTCGAGGACCGCAGACTAACAGATTTGCAGCTCGCGCGGTCACTGCTCAGGAATAGAGGAGTCCCCAGGGATCATTCACGATGTTATGGTCGGTCAAAACCAACGGGAGTGATGCGGATGGAAGATATGGCATAGTCTAGTGCCACAGCCTGCGGGCTTTTGGTCTTTCGATACGGTCTAGCATTCGCGGAATACATGGAGCTGTTCAAACCATCTGCTGCGACATTCGGGTGTCGATGATTCCAATTGAGTGTTGCGTGAATGGATAGGCATCAGCGCATAGAAGCAGCATCAATGCAGCAAAGTGTCAACTCCAGAGCAGCAGAACTCGGTGCCATCCTCACTGTGCATTACCATCCATTTGTGCCCTTTCACCCTTGTAGTCACGAATAATTTCTAGCGCAAGAGACGGCATTCCAGAGGAAAGTGCATCTGGCCACACCCCAAGCCGAGGCCCAGAACCATAGTCCCAAATCCAGTTAGCCAACGAGCTCGAGTACTCCGAAGCTCTCGTCTTCCCACCTGTCACCTCAGACTTCACTATCAACAACCCTTTTTCACAATGTCAGAGGTTCGCCAAAGGAAAACGAATACATCGGACGATCCCGTCCCTATAGTTCGCAGGAGCACCGGAGCTTCGACGAAACGTAGCGCATTCTCCCTCATCGAGTTCGCACGCCTAATAGTCTTCCTCTTCCTCTCATCCTGCGTGCTCAGCTGGCTAGTAACACGCAAAGACTTCTTCTGGGGCCACCGACCTTCTTACACCCGTCTCGATGTGTGGAAATCATGGATGGTGTGTTTCTATTTCTCTAATTGTCTTCCCAATCAAGTCTCAACTGCATCTACTGCCATCCCTGGCCTCTAATTCCACCAACCCTTAAATCCGCGAGTTCACCCTCACTAACACTCAATCTAAACAGTCTGGACCCATGCAGCTCACTGAAGCCGAGCTGAAAAAATACGACGGGACGAACCCCGACCTTCCCCTTTACCTCGCCATCAACGGCACCATCTTCGACGTCAGCAACGGCCGCAACTTCTACGGCCCCGGCAAAACCTACGGCCACTTCTCCGGCGTCGAAGGCAACCGGGCCTGGGTAACAACCTGTTTCGACGAAGCCCACATCACGCCCGACCTCCGCGGCGTAGAAGCCATGTTCATGCCCGGCGACGACCCCGAGATCGACAGCACGTATACCTCGGGCGAGCTGAAGGCGTTGAAGGAGCAGGAGAGGAGGTTTGCGAAGAAAAAGGCGAACGAGCAGCTAAAGCATTGGGTCGAGTTTTTTGGTAACAGTCCGAAGTATACGAAGGTGGGGACGGTTAAGAGGCCGGCGGGTTGGTTGGAGAAGATGCCGGAGCCGCCGCCGTTGTGTGAGAAGGCGCTGGGGATGAGGCCTGTGAGGAAGGCTAAGGGGGCTGTGTAGGAGGTGGTGGAGATGTGTGTGGTATGGGTCAGGGGAGTCACCGGGGGAGTCATTCCTCGGATATAGCAATATGTCTCGAAAAGCCATTAGAAATGGTGCTATACTGAGAGAGCTGCTACATGTAGCTATTCCAACACGTGGGTGTCATCACCATTGACCCTTCAGAAATGTGACAGACAACTGCTTCACCATTGGCCAATACCAGGTAATTGAGGGTATTGAAACCGCCTCTCCTACCCCTTCTTAGGAGAGAGGGCGTCAGCAACTAAGGGTATTTTCTTCAACCTTTGGAACCGCTAAGCCTTGTGGGGGCAAGAGAATTGGCTGCGATTTGCCCGAATTAAATGATAGAAATTTAATTTGATCTCTTATATCCCACAATATGTCCACTTGGTTATTAAATAAGGTCTTTTGGCTACCAAATAAGGAATTTCAAAAGTTAAAGAAAATACCTTTAGTCGCTGACACCCTCTTTCCTCGGAAAGGTGCGGGGAGGAAAGGCGGTTTCAATACCCTCAATTAGTTGCAATTGCTCAGTGGCCGACGATTGCCTTCGGGAATTCGGGCCGGAGATGTCGGTATCTTCCTTGGGTGTTCACGGAAGTCTTACTCAAGTTACTTTTAAGTAAACATAGTTCCTGTGACGGGCCGACCTTCGGAAGGTCCGGAACGCTTAATAAGTGTAGACAGCCAAGCTATCCACGTTGTGAATATCTTGTTAGCCTTTTGGCTAGATGGCCTAACGATAAAGCTGTCGTCCGTTACTAGTCCTCGGAGCGTGTGTCCGCACGAGGGCCGGGGTTTGAACCCCGGCGCCGTCACAGTTCCTGGAAGTCTGGAACTTGATGGGAGTAAGGCTTATTGGAACTTTTTTCCGTTGGAGCTTCATATGTCGAAGAAAACGAAATATATATGTAAGCCTCTGACCCATCTCAGATAGAAAAGCCATCCATCCCACCCATTTCGATTCAGATCCTAGGACTTCCCATCCCAAGTCCAATCTACTCTACGAGAAACCGCATCCCAACTCGACCGCACATCTCTCGCAAATACACCTCTCCTCTGTCTATCCAGAATCTTCGGAATTCTCTAACTCCAACAAACGCCCCGCATCAATCCGCTCAATCCAAATCCTCGACCATGAGATCTCTCCTTCTTCTCGCCCTGGGCCTCGCCACAGCCGTCCTCGGCGTCCCCCAGCCCCAGGCGGATTACGTGGTCAAAGTTTACGAAAGAGACGACTGTCCCCCCCCATACCTCCAGCCTCAATGCAGCGCAGCCATTTGTCAGAACTGCTGAGGTTGCTGTGCCTTTTCTGGCTTGATCACCAGCCTGCTTCAGTCTTCATCTCCGTCTCTCATTCGCCAACCTCACCAAAACTCGCCATCTCGAACTAATGGGACTGGCTTGAAACCAACGAGGTGGAGAAGGATGAAGGGTGAGGGATTGGAAGTGTGAAGAGGAAGGATTCAAAAAAAAAGGAAAGAAAGCAAGAAAAAGAAAATAAGGGATGATGAAGTATGTACATGTACCTGAGCAAACCTACGCAATGAATTTAGGCTTTTGGCCATTCTGTATGGTTCACTGGCTCTCCAAGACTTCGGTAGAGTTCAGACGACGGGCGGCTACGTTAATATAAGAAAAGGATACAAAAAAAGCAGATCTCGATCCATGGTAAATCTTAGGTGCTATATCTTATCCCGCTAAGAAGCCGGGTGTGTTTGACAAATGGTTGCCGAATGATTTTGGAATTCGTTGCCAGGGGACCGACCGACCACCTTTGAGCTGGAGTAAAGCTTCTCGCATCCATGTTTACTCTGACAAGTCATTTTGGACATTGAATATCCTGTTTCTGCATCAGTCCTCGCAGACAACAGAGATGAGGTGTCTTAAGCCTTCTTTTGCCACAATGGACATTCCTGTGTTTGGATGTAGAATCGCTTAAGCTCTCGAGGAGTTCGGATGGAAAGTCTGAGAGTGAGAGCATTGAAGCGTTCCCGTCGCCAACGGAACTTGATGCCGCCGCTAAACGTTGGCTCTCCGAGGATCACGGGAAGTAAGGATCAGCCGCTCTTGTTTCCTGATCGTGAGTTCGTGACACTTGTGCGACGAACATCATGGCGAAAACAACGAGCAGGAAATGCGCATGTTTGTCAATTGTCAAATCGCAGTCTTCAGAAACTTGCTCACTCCGAGTCGCCGATAAAGTTTATCGATAGGCGGCGCCTGGACCGTCCCCTCGGAACTTGGCCCAAAGCGGTAATTATGAGCATGTTTTCCCTTCCGTCTTTTAAACTCTCAACTTCGCCGCCGCTGGTCCCCCGCGCATTTAGACTTTTCTGTCATTTTGCTTTTTCTGCTGTCAGCACTTTCTTCTTCCCTCAAAAGTTCATTTCCCCATCTCCGGGAAAAAAGCCTCAAGATCTGTTGCTGTCTGCGACCTCCGCTACGTACCAAAACTTGCGCATTGCTCTTTGTCCACCCCACTATGCGATCGCGAGCTTGACAGTCTGAAGAAAACCTCGTTCTCTCTGCTTCCGGCGCTCCGCTCGGTTTAGACGTGTCCTTTCTGCATAAACGGCCGAGGATTCCAGGATTGCCGACCACTTTGACGCCCTTAGAACACCGGATCAGTGGACAAGATGGATATGAGCGATGGCATGTCGATGGGCGGTGGTTCGGACTCCGGCACCCCGCTCAACGATACCGGTGTCGACTTCTCCAACTCTACCCAAGCTGCCGATTTTCTCGACCAAATCCTAGACGATGGCGAATTCCAGGTTGATGGGAACATGTACGCGAGGAATTTTTGGTATGGTGTCGTGGTTCTCATCGGATTGTTTGCCATATTCAACATCATCCAGAAGTTTACCGAGAGGATGAGGTATGTTGCAACGAATCCTTCTCATTTGCCTTCTCATCTTTCACTTTGGCTTATAATATCCTAGATTACGTGCTGCTGCTGCAAATGCGTTGTACCCTGCTAAACCGACGAACATCTTTGGTCAAGCCATCGCTACGTTCACCGCTGTCTGTCGAGAGGCCTCTTACTCCCAGTACACGCCGATTTCTCGAACAGCGCTCCTAAAAGTGCCACCTGTCGGAACCATCGTCCTCGTGGTAGCTCACCTAGCATGGGTTATCCTTCTCGAGTTCGTCAATAACGACGTCGCTGGTGCCCAGCACTTCACTTCCCTCGGTGTCCGTGCCGCCTGGCTAGGAATAGCCCAAGTACCTCTCCTAATCCTACTTGCCGGCAAGAACAGCCTGATCGGCTTGGTCAGTGGAGTTTCCTACGAACGCCTGAACGTCGTCCATCGATGGACCTCTCGCATTCTCCTATTCTTGGTCACACTCCACGTGATTTTCCTGCATTTGGCGTGGAACGCCTACGGTCTCATGTCTCTGGAGTACTCGGAAGACTCGTGTATTCCAACTGGTTGGGCCGTTTATGCTATCTTACTATGGATGAACTTGAGTACCCTTGCTCCGATTCGGAACTGGTCTTACGAGTTCTTCGTGGTACAGCATATCGTTACATTCATTGGCTTCATCGTCGCCGTGATGTATCATCTTCCCGATACTGCTCTGTATTCGAGAGTTTACATCTATATTCCAATCGGCCTATACTTCGTGGACCGCTTGATTCGGAGCTTACGATATGTGTTCAACAACGTCCGACCAGCACGAGCCACTCTGACCGCCATGGAAGGCGGCGTCACCAAAGTAGTCGTCCGATCGAAGCAGATCAAGAACTGGACTCCCGGCTCCCACGTCTTCCTCTCCATCCCCCGCTATGGCCTCGGCCAATCTCACCCCGCCACCATCGCCTCCATCCCCACATCCCACAACGGCGAACTGGTCTTCATCCTCAAAGGCCACAAAGGCTTCACCAACCGCCTCCTCCAATCCGCCACCGACTCCCAAACTTCCCTCCTAAAGCCTACCAGCAACGACTCTACTCTCCCCGCCCCTGAATCCTACCTCGCTCTCCTCGACGGCCCCTACGGCGGCTCCCACGCCGACTTCGCCACCTTCGACACCGTCCTCCTCATCTCCGGCTCCACCGGCATAACCTTCACACTCCCTCTTCTCCTCTCCCTCGCCCACCGTGCTTCCTCTGGTACCAAACTGCCTCTGAAACGCCTCCACTTCCTCTGGGTTGTGAAAAACACCTCTTGGACCTCGTGGATCAGCGATGATATGCAAAAGGCCTTTTCTATGCTGGTAGATGCTGGCATCGAAGTAGCGATCAATGTGTTTGTTACATGCGACGACAAATTCACCGCCGATTCCGCAACAGCCAGCGGACCGGAGAAGGAATGCGGCTGCGCATGCGACAAATCACTGGGACCATGCTGCTGCGTCAATGTCGACGACCAAGATGACTCGGATGCAATCACGCCCATCCCTTCGCCTCCCATGTCGTCCTCCGATGACGAGAAAAACGAAAAGAAAGTTCAAGCCAAAGAGCTCTCAAAGACCTCGTCTTCTGCTTCGTCCTTTGATCTCAAAATCCTAGGCGAGGGAGTGAGGAGTCGCGCAATGCCGTGTGCAACTTTCAGATCCGGAAGACCGGATTTGTATGAGATATTATGGGAGGTGTTGGAGCGGGCGGAGGGGGAGACGGGTGTTGCTGTTTGTGGACCGCTGGGGTTGAATAGTGAGGTCAGGCGGTGTGTGGTGAGGTGTAGTGATGAGAGGGGGGTGCATAAGGGGACGGGGGCGCAGGGGGTTTATTTGCATTGTGAGGGGTTTGGGTGGTAGGTGTGAGCTTCGGAGAGCATTGGCGTTTCGAGTGGTTTGGTTCGGGCCTGCGGCGGCGATATGATACCACTTTTGCGAATGTCGTATACGAGCGGGATATTGTTAGTCTTGAATGGGGGCTTGAAAGGATGTGGAAAAGCGATGAATTGAATGATGTTTATGACGACTAGGAATGGCACTGCAATGTGCCCCTTTTTCAAGACCGTGTTACTTCTATACTTGTAGGCCTCGAAATATAACATTTCGCATGCCACCGTTCGTCCTAATTCACTTGGCTTTGGCTTATACGAGCAATTTCTTCAAAGGAGCTTAACGACGTAGAGTCGACGCGTTTCAAATCCATTGCTATTGCTAGTTGTTGCCTGCGCCGGTTCGCTATTTCCCCAACTCCCCCTCGTGAAAGATTGCCCCGTCTTAACGCCCTGAAATGCCGTATTAAAAGCAAAGCACGACTGTCAAGTGTCTTGGGAAGAAACTTGGTGTAAAGCCATAGTGCGAGTGTTGAGTGACCGGAAAAAAGCAGTGAAAGCAAAGGCAATACTATTCTGAGGTAAGAATAGGGTTAGCGAAGTCCTGGTCATCGGGAATGTAAGTAGAGAGAAAATCTGAAATGTTCCACAGAACCCTCCGGCCGGGTCAATATGCTTGACCTATAGCCATGAACAGCTGTATAGCAGAATATGAGAGCCGTATGGAACGGACTTTTAAATCGTCCGATAGGGGTGTATACAGAGACGGAGAGAAGCGTACCATGAGGAGTTTTCTGTAGCCCACCTTTACTTTTCACCCATCCCTCATGCTGCATCGAATCCCAAGGATCCCATTTGTCCGCTCCCCTCAACGGCCATTCTGTCGGTTCCTAAGCAGCACATCCCCGTATTGCACTGTACAGATCATTCTCGTCAGCCATCATGCCCTCAACAATTCCTCCTCTCCGCCCGGGGCCCATATTCCCATCTTCCTCTTCATCAACTTAACTCCAGATCACAAAGAACTTACTCATACTAAACTCCCTATCAACCACATGTTCCATCATCCTATCCATCTCCTCCTTATGCTTCTTATTCATCCACGCACTCCCCGGCGCCCCAAAATCCTTCTCTCTTCCCATGCCACTAGCACCATTCATAGCATTCATTCCGCTTCCTCCTCCACCCCAACCGGGGCTCTTGCTGGCCATGGTCGGAGACGACGACGGTTGCACGCGGTGCGAAGTTGGGGATGAGGAGAGAGGGTTTGCTGCGAAGGAGACATGGGCTTCGGAGATGTTGTGGGATTGGGATTGGATGGGGGAGGAGGTGGAGGCTCTGGTGGGGGAGGAGGAGCCGTCTACGTCGGCGGCGTCGGACATGGGTGTGTCGGAGGTGATTTCCATGGCGGTGGGATCTGGCGGTGGTGAAGTGGGTTAGAGAGTGGGTGAGGTGTGGTGTGAAGGTTGTGGTTTTGATAGTTGGATTTAAGAGCGTGGGGGGAAGGTACCTGACATGGTGACTGAATCTGAATTTGAGGATCCGTAAGGCGTTTGACTAGCCGATATTTCGTTGTGTTTCTGGCGGTTGACGAGAAAGTGAGAGTTTGAGACGGAGAGTGTTTGGTGTTGGACTTAAGCAGCTTTATCAGTGAGGTTGTCCAGCGATAGCCGCAAGGCTGCACACACGCCATCTTAGCCTTTCACACGGCGCCGGGCACACAGGTACGCGCCTCTAAAGTCTCCCCCACCAATTCCTCCTCCACGCTCTTCAAACCCCTTCAACCAACCAAGATATTCTCATACAACATCTCATCCGTCTCACATTAATCCACCACAATGAGCAAGAAAAAGACCGTCATCCCCGACGCATGGGACGACGACTGGGAAGTCCTCGCCGACCGCCCCGACGAGCCAGTTCCCGCCGAAGACACCGCAGCTGCAGAAGCGCGAATCTCGAAGGCTGAGCGCCTGGCCAGACACGCTGAGGAGAACAAGAAACTTTGGGACTCTGCGTATGCCTCCCCTTTTCAAGAATTAAATTACCTGTTCATTCATTACTTGTTTCAAGTTACTAATTATAATGTTTTGTAAACAGCGAAAAACCAGAACCAGTCTTCTTCCTCGCCGCCCGCTCCGACCCACCCCTCAAAACAGAATTCAAACCCGCGCTCAAAGTGCTAAGTCGCAAACCCGCAACACCTGCAACAGCTGTGCAAGACGACGAAGAGGAGGAAGATGAGAGCAAGAAGAACCGGCCCTCGCCGGAGGAATTGCGTGCTAGAGCTGAGCGCGAGCGCGCCGAGAAACAGAGGAAGTATGAGGAAGCAAGAGCCAGGCTTTTTGGAAAGGCGGAATCGGCAGGGGGTAGTGGGAGGTCTACGCCGGGGACTGTTACGCCTCCAGGTAATGGAAGAGGCAAGGGTGGGAGGGGCAGAGGACGAGGAGGAAAGGGGCAAGAGAACAATAACAGCAGGCCGAATAGCCAGTCAGGGACGCCGGGGAGGGAACTCTATGATCCGAATTATACGGCGAAACCGGGAAATTTGACTATACAGAAGCGTGAGACGGGCTCACCGCGATCAGGCAGCTCGACACCGAGACTGGAGGAGCAGATTGTCCGCGCGCCGAGGGGGCCTGATGGGACGGGACGAGGTGGTGCTGGATTTGTGGGCAGAGGTGGTAAAACCAGTTGAACCGGCTGATGATCTATTTCATCTATTGTGCCATGCGCCATGCTATGCTATGCGACGCTATGTCTACCAGCCTCCGCCAGCCTTCCCAGCAAGCTCAGCTACGCGCTGCGTCTCGCCGACTTTTTTCCCAACATCGCTGACCACCGCGCGATAGCTCGTATAAGCGAGCCTATCCAACTCCAAACCCACCGAAGCCGACCAATATGCAAGGGTATCTTTTACGCCAGGCTCGTCCTGGCTCTCATCACTCTGTTTTAAACCTGAGAGAATCTCTTCATCATCAGCTGAGAAATATGCCTCGTCCACCTGCGCGAGCCATTCTTTCTGCTCCTGCGGTCCCGGCTTCATGTCCGATCGCCACCGCTCGCTGATCACCGGATCATCTACTTTGATCTGCCCTCCACCATTCGTGCACCCGCCGGGACATGCCATCACCTCGATATACGCGTGCTCGGGCCCGGCAGGTTTGCCGTTCGGCCTGCGAGCCGCTCCGACGGGACGACCGCCGGGCAGTCGAGATGCTTTGGCGGGCTTGAGACGGCGTACGAGGTTCTGGATATTCCGGAAACCGTAATACCGTGCGGCCTTGAGCAGAGGCTCGCCGGATGCGGAAACGACGGTGTACTCTACGACATCTGCGTTTCTGCCTTTCGACGACTCGATCCTTGCTCCCGGAGTCTGGGATGCGAAGTATTTGAGGATATGGTACAAGTTACCGCCAGATGTGCCGGCGGCTCTTTCCTGTGACTCTCGACTTCGGGGGCGTGGGAAGAGGAATTTGGATAGGGTGGCGTCGGGGAAAGTGGTGCGGTATGAGGAGCATAAAGGGGTTCGAGGGAGGGTTCGAAGATCGATGCCGCGGGAGTCAGCGAGCATCAAGAGCTCTTTGCTTGTGATGACGCAGTCGACGTCCCGGACGCCTCGTTTAGAGGTAGATTGTCCGCCCCAGTAGGCATCAGTGAGCTCCTCGCGGCTTGCCTCTAGCTTCTTGTCAAAGCAAGGCATAATAGCAACATGCCAAATCCTATCTGGCGAAACGCCCAGTCTCCGACTCAAAGTAGTCTTCAACAATGTTCCCATCAATGCTTGAGGTGATTTCAGCCGCGACAGATGTGGTAGAACGTGAGGATGTGTTTTCTCCGCATAGCATATCCATCCCGGACACGAAGACGTGAGAACCGGCTTCGTAGGTTGTGTGTTTGCGCTCCCATCAGTTTCATTTGCAACCTTCCCACCCCCTTCACCAAGCACCTTCACAACCTCCTCAACCCCCAGCTCTAAACACACTTCTCGTGCAACATTAGTATCCAGCACCCACTCAAACCCATTCCCCCACTTTCCACCGCTCCTCAACCCCCTCTCCCCACTCAAAAACTGCTCAATAAGCCCACCCGCCTGCCGTTCCGAAATTCCATACGTAGCAGCAATGCTCGCCCTTGTCTGCGGACTCACGCTCGCCACCAAGATCCTCCCTTCTCCCTCTGCACCCTCAATCCCTAGTCCTGTACTAGCTGTATTGTTATTCGTAAGCCGCAGGGCAGGAGCTTCGTCCAAGACGGACAGGACTTCGGAATGCGATTGTAGGGAGACAAGGACGGCTTCGGCGGAAGTTACGCAGCCGGAACACGCGAGGCAGTCGGTTAGGGAGATTTGAGCGGGTGGGAGGGAGGAGGGGGTTATGGTGTCTTCGCGGAGGACGGAGATTTCCTGGGTGGCGTCAGTACATTATCGGAGAGAGTCGGGGGAATTTTAATAGGGGAAAATGGATGAACTGAACGTACAGCATCGGGATCGGGGGCGGGGGCGGCCGGGAGGGTTTCGATGGGCTTGATGCAGGCGACGCCGGGGGAAATGAAGTCGTTCAGGTCGTCGGCGGAGAGGATGGCGCTCATGGTTGGGTATGGCTGGAGGCGCGCAGCCTTTGGTGGAGGAAAGATAGAATGCGCCGGAAGGTTTATGTGAGGATTCGAAGCAGAAAAGAGGACTTCTGCTTGTCTTGTAGAGAATAAATGTGACCGATCTAGAGTCTAGGACAGCAGATGAGAGAAAAGACGTGTTTGGAAAGAAGAAATGAAAGTTCGAGCTTGATATCTAGGTGGTCGAGATTCTGTCCTGCTCTCCAATCAGTCGCGGGGCTTTTGCAATCCCGAACATCGGAGTTTTTGGCGGGTGGCGAGCCGGGGTTGCCCCGCTAATTGCCTGAGGCTACCATGATCTGCGGTGTCCGTGCACGCCGACGACCAGCATCGATTGATGTTTCCGCTATTTTCCTCGACTCCGCTTTAACGGGAACTGATGATTATCAATGTGACCACGGATACATGTCCGCCATGTGATTCTGACAGGGCCGAGTCCATCGGGGGGGCTTAACGGTAGGTAAATTTCCAGTCTTTTTCCATTTCTACCATCATCTAGAGAGATTCCACCCCAGGAAACCATGGCCGCAACAAAAACCATCGAAGTCCCCCATCTGGGCGGTATCAAAGCAGGCTACGCCCTCTCGAACGACATATACGATTCTTCAAAGCCAACATGCGTGCTTATAAACTCGATGTGCACGACTGTCTCCCTGTATCGAGATCAATTCAACAGCTCCAAACTCACAGATGCTATGAACCTGCTCGCGATTGAGCCTTTGGGTCACGGCTCCACAAGCTGTCCTACTGAGCACTTTACCTATTGGGATTCAGCTATCATGGCACTGCAGGTTTTGAGTGCATTGGGAATCGAAAAGGCGTTTGCGTTGGGGACTAGTCAAGGAGGGTTTATGGTTGTCAGGATGGCATTGCTGGCACCTGAGAGAGTATGATTTCATTTCAATTGTGTGTATATCTTTTGTTTCATTGCCGAATGCTGATGTTCCTCCAGATACAAGGCCTACTCGTCCTTGGAACTTCCATGGACTACGAATCATCCGACTCTCGCTCGAAAGGATGTTGGGACCCAGCTGCCATCCTGACTCCATTTCTTGAAAAGTGGACAAGCACTGTTCCCACGCCCGATTTTGTCATCGACGACGTGTGGTGCGGTATGGTTGGGAGCCTGGGGTTTGGAACAGGAGTGACTGCAGAGACGACCAATTTCTGGAAGAACACTTTGAAGGAGGTGTATAGGGGTGATGAGGGGAGGAAGAAAGCTAGGATGGCTCTGCTGTGTTTGATGGAGCGGGATGGGCTTTTACGTCGTTTGGGTGATGTCAGGTGTCCTGTTTATTGGTTACAGGTGAGTTCTCTGATGGTATTTTGGTAATGTTGAATCTCTAACTCAAGTATTAGGGCACGGAAGATATGCCATTTGGCACAACAGTCCCCGCCGAGCAGATCAAGCTCTTTACAGCGTCCAAAGAAGCTAAGCTTACTATCATTAAGGATGGATCTCACTATCTGAACGCTACTAATCCAGCTGAAGTTGAGGATGCACTTTTGGAGATGGTGGCTAAATACAAGTAGCGTGTACTTATAATACAAAGCGTTTGGTAGTAGCTGAGAATTTATATGAACTCAGACCCCGCTCTGCTATCTTCCCTTGAAAGGACGGGTAGGAAATAATGGCAGCACGGTGGGTAGGAAAGAGTGGCCGCCAAGAGGGCCCTAGCGGGAGCACCCCACCAAACGCCTGAAGCGGCTAGCATGATCTGCGCTGCCCCTGGCACCAATGACGTACGGGAGCTTAGCTCCAGTCCCGTTCCGCATCATCCAGTCGCACTCGCAACGCAACCAATCGCTTACTTCACTCACGTCAAGTTTAAAAGAAGCATCAACTCTCGTCTTCGACTCTTCGTCCTTCAACCTTCCAAAACAAAACCCGCGCTTCAAGCTGGATACGTTTTTCAAAGACCTCATTGCCTTCTCAATCCATCCCGAACTCACGCAGCTGCCTCGACTTCCAAAGATGGATGTACGTAAAGAATTGCTTCCAAGCTGCCCTTTGATCGAAACTTCAAATAGCTAATTGTATCAAGGTCTACTATGCCTACACCTATGGAACGGCTGGCTGGCTGATCACCCAGGCAGTGCCTCTCGTGTTATCCCCAACCCTGATCATCACGATGCTCGCTCCAGACGTCCGCGAAGCCACTCGTTCGTCCCCCACAACTCCCCATTCATGCACGCATCTAACCCATTTCCAGCACTCGAGGAATACTTCTCCCGAAGCCTAGGCATGACCTTAGTTGCCCTAGGAGTCCTGACCGTGCTCCTCACCGGCTCCGTCCCCCTAACTTCTTCTTTCTCCGACAGTACGTTTTTCCCTCCCTTTGATTCACACAATTCCCAATCCAATCCAATTCAAGCTCCAAGTCACTTTTCTCTATACTGACGTAACCGCGTTTCCAGCAACAACCGCTGGTGTAACGACCGACGCAGCCGATCCCAAAGCCCCCTACGCCGTCCCCACTCTCGTAGTCACCATGTCGTACCACGCCGCCTGCGGCTTCTACTGCTACGCGCGCTACATGTCGATCGGATCCACACCTTTTGCTCTCGCTGCTTTATCGTATGCGACTATGGGTGCGGTGGGATTGTGGTGCTTGCTTTTTGCGAGTACCAGTGGACGCATTAGTAGGAAGACGGGGGCCGATAAGAGGACGAGTGGGTTTCCGTTTGGGAACAGTGAGGCGGATAAGAAGAGGAAGGGGAAGAAGGGTTTGTGAAGTGGGAGAACTGGGACATGGAAGAGGGAGAACTGGGACAGGGAAGAGGATTGAAATTGTATGATCAGGGTGCTTGGGGGCTGGGAATTGAGAGGATGGTATTGGCGTTTGAGAGGGGATAAAATGGGAAAGCGGGACAAGTAGAATGACGGGAATTTGAGCCATTGGCGTTGACCTGCTTGTTCCCGTGACCTATCTCTATTACTCTACGGCGCCGCAAAAAGACTAATGTGCTAAACCAACAGCTATAAAAGCAGCAGAGCTCCCCGATGGAACAAGACAGAGACTCGAAATATATGCAGCTACCGAAGATGTCCTGGCTTGCCCTGCGAACAGCTCCAACAGATAGATTCCATGTACGACTTTTGGCTTGCTCTGCTGGAAACATTTCTGTATCAAATCGACCAGTCTCCGAAGTACCTGCTTGAGATCCATGATCAAGTTACAACGGTAAGCCATCCCATCAACAGCAGCTATTCCCAGATAGGAGCATATGGCCATCTGACAGCAGCTTTCCAAGCCCTTACGTGTATACTTCCCCCCTCTCAAAGTTTTGAAATAGTCTGCAGAAATAGCGAAGCAAACAGTAGCCACAGGCCCACAGCTTTATGAATCCACTGCTAATGCTCGAGGGACTTTGAAAACAGCGCCTGCAGTTGTTTTTGGGTCGAAGTTGTGCTTGAACTTGTCTGAGACCAGCTTTGCCTCTTATTTATAGCCCACTCTCAGGTACCTATTCTTTCAGCACTAAGGAGTTGTCGACATTCTTATATTATTACAGCAGTTGGCCATTTGATCAAGAACAGCCATTCCCAGATGAGAGCAGATCGATCTTCTGACAGCAGCATCAAGAGTGAAGAGGCCCGAGGCTTTCCGAACCCCAATGCTTTGAGAGCCTAAGTCTGTGAGAGCTTTAAAGCAAATAAGAATCTGGAAGTTACCGCAATCTTTTCGAATTCCTGCTCGAAACACTTGGAAGTCAGCTCCCGCATAAATCGCTCGACGACGTTTCGCTTTGTGGTCGAGTCTCCTGCGCTTAGATATTCAAGAGCAGCTCTGCCTCTTATTTATAGCCCACTCTCAGGTACTCTTTCAGCACCAAGGAGTTGTCGACATTTTCATAACGTTACAATGGTGGGCCTTCCCAACGAGCAGCAGCTCAATTCTTTGACAGTAGCTTCAAGAAGCCCAGTGCTTTGCGAGCTCCCAATCCTTTGAAAAGGGTGTGCTGGAACTTTGATGGAGTACGCAGCAAAGACAATTTTTCGAATTCCTTCTCGAGACACTTGGAGACAGCTCCCGCAATACGTCCTTCAGAGCGCCGATAACGTGTTTAGACATGTCTGGAGCAGATTTGCCTTTTATTTATAGGTAGCACACCCTAGGTCCTCTTCCAGCGCTAAAGAAATGTCGAGAGTTGTTACAGGCTTGCGACAGGAGGCCATTCTTTCGATAACCACTATAGCAAAACGGCGGCGAATAATTCCCTGACAGCAGCATAGAGAAACTTTAACCTTTGCGTGTACTGCTTTGTCCGAGAAGGTTTGGCGGATTCTGCTGAGATGTTGAAGCACCCAATAACCCAGATTCTCGAATGCCCACTCGAGGCGTTTGGAAATGGCTCCTGCAATACGCTTCGTTCGAGTATCGGGAAAGCGTGAATAGTTCTGGGAGCAGCTTGGCCTCTTATTTATAGCCCACTCTAGGTTCTCCTCCAGCGCTAAGCGACTGTCGAAACTCGTTACAAGCTTCGACAGAAGGCCCATGCTTTCGATAACAACTATACTAATATGGGCGTAAAGAATTCTCTGGCAGCTGTCTGAAGAAACTCAAAGCCTTGCGTGTACTTCTTCATTTAGGAGGTTTGGAGGAGGATGCTGGGATGTTGAAGTGCCTAGACTTCCCAGTTTCTCGAACGCAACACTCGAGGAACGTGGGAACAGCTCCCAAAATTGAGGGACTCCATTTCCCTTTTTCTGCTTCAATCTTCTGCTTGGATATGTTTGGGAGCCGCTTTGCCTCTTATTTATAGCTCGTTCTATGCTTCCACGACTAACCACCTGTTCAGGTTCACACCAGCTGACAAGAGGAAGCCACTTTATCGACAATAGCTATGCCCATATGCGGTGAGTCAAACCTTCCGACAGCGTATTCAAGAAACTCGGGACTTTTCTGAACTCGGTAGCTCTGAGAGCTTTGAGGCAGTCTGATGGACATCGAAGCACCTACGCAGAAATGGCAGCTTCAGAGAGGCCCCCTGCTCGAGGCGCTTGGAAGCAACTTCCGCAATCATCAGAAAGTACAAATTGGTGCATGCGATCTGCCCGCTTGAGTATTTCTAGGGCAGCTTTGCCTCTTATTTATAGCCCACTCTGCTCTGCCAGTACTACCTAATCAGCTATCCTGACTCACATCATTACAACAGGAAGCCCTTCTTTCGACAACAGCTTCATCCGCACAGCGGCAGCTTAATTTTTCCGACAGCAATAAGCAGATTCCAGAAACTCGTAACTTCCTAGACTCGGTAGTTCTCAAAGCTTTGAAGGAGTTTGTTGAAAGATTTATGTCCTCATAGATCATCACATGCAACAAGAGAAGAGAATACCCATTTCCAACGTCTATTCCGTGTATGCCAGGCACAGCCAACGGCCTTGAAGCTTGCCAGCTAGCCAGCCAGGAGAGAGCTCCGCTCTTTCAGCTTTTGAGGGCATTCGGAGCTTTGCTGGCTCCCCTGAAGCTGAGGCTGGCGGGCTTCAAGGCTGGTCGGCCATAACGCTATGTAATAATCTATGTACAAGGGAGGTGGGCGGGAGAATCAAGAATAGCTGACGGCCGGTCTGCAAAGAGTGTTGCTGGAGAGGGAAGATGGCGGTTCTCCAGAAACTCTATTTGTGCGGCTCTTGGCTAGCCAGCCGAGAGCCCCGTGCGCTCCGCGCCACGTGACCGACCGACAGCTGATCCCTTGACATAAAACCAACCATCAAAACACGCAGGAACATCAGATTAGTGAATTCGCTTACTTGAGGTACTTGCTCGGATACGACTTCCACAATAGAACAAACGGACCAGCGTAATGGGCTTGAAAATATTTGGAAGCAGGTTTGCCTCGTATTTATAGCCAGTTCTGCTCTTCCAGAACTAGAAATATATGCCTGTTGAGACTCAGATTTCGTCACGACAGGAAGCCGGTCTTTCGGCAATGGCTTTCCTTTTCTGATAGCGCATTCCAGAAACTCGGGGTTTTCGTAGACTTGATGGTTCTCAATGCTCCCAGGGAATCTGCGAGAGTATTGGCCAACCGCAGCTTTGTGAACTCGCTTGCTCCGGGGGCTAAAAAATAACTCCCACCATGGAGATCCCAGCGAGCCATTTCGCGTTTGGATGTGCTTGGAAACAGCTTTGGGTCTTACTTATAGCCAGCACTGCTCTTCCAACACCAAAATACGTGAAGATTTAGATTGATCTACGACAGGGTCCCATCCCAACAATAGCAGCTATATCTATCTGGCAGTAAATCGTCACATCCAAAAATAGTTTGGAGAAGGTCGAGACTTCTGACTTTGTGGAGAGATGATAGTTCTCAAAGCGTTCAAGGAGTCTGCTAGAAAATTGGAACAAGCAGCAACGGCGGTTTCGCGAATTCACCAGGCCGAGACAACTCCCGCAATCACAGAAAGCGTCGCGACTGGCTTGTGAAGGAGTGTGAGTCATAAACACGGATGAAGTCTTCGGTCCAGCCATGGGAGCGAGTTCGACTTCTTCTCCGTCTGAATCCATCTCGCGCAAGGACCAGTGTTGGGGAATCTAAATGCCAGAATCTAATCTGTAGATTGAATCTACTAGATTGATCTAATCTACGGTCTTCTTAGATTCGTAGATAAATCTATAGATATCTATAGATATAGGGGACCCCTGGATCGCTAAAAATAGAGTTAAAAGTGGCTAAAAATGGATTTAAAAAAGCAATCTTCAGAATTTGCAATCCCGTTTTTTTAAATTGCCTGAAAATAATTCGAACAATTTTCTAAGGCATCAACTTTTTTGTATGGGAGCACGTGATTAATGACTTAATCTAAATCTACATAGATATCTAGAATCTAATCTAAGTCTTGCTTAGATTTAGATTCTTAGATTCTTAGATTCCCTCACACTGGCAAGGACGTCCTGGCTGTAGAGATGGTCTTGAAAACGAAGTTGGGGAATTTCTGCAAGCAGCCTTGCCGCTTATTTATAGCCCATTCTGTCCTTCCAGGACTAGTCACGTGGCGGAACTCACATCTATAACAGGAAGTCGTTCTTTTGACAACGGCTGTACAACATGGCGGCAAACAAACTGTCCGACAACAGCTTTCAGGAAACCAAGTCTTTAGCACACATTTTCAAAGCTTTGAGTGACTCTCCTAAGAGGTTGATGTAGCAATCGCAGCTTCACGAATCTCTAGTCGAGATATTTGAAAATGGCTCCCACGTGAATTGTGTCTTTTCTCAGGTTTCTGTTTAAACCTGTCTGTGAGCAGCTCTGTCTCTTATTTATAGCCCATTCAATTCTTCTAGAACTAGAAGTGACTACCCGTGAAAACTAGGATCAGACTACAACAGGCTTGTCAATAGCAATGAGCCAACTCATTGACAACAGCTGCATCGCATTATAACAAGTCACCATGCGACAGCAGGCTTCAGGAACGCAATTCTTTTGCATATAGCCTATGTGTTCAGCTCTCAAAGCTCCCAACCTGCTGGAAAATTGAAGCACGGCAAGCAGCAAAGACAATTCCAGGAATTCCCTACTCAAGGGACTTGTAAACAGCTCCCACAATGAGAACTTCTTGAAAGTCAAGTTCGTCTTCCGAAAGTTCGTCTTTGAAAATGTTTAGAGGTAACTTTGCCTCTTATTTATAGCCTATTGTCCTCTTCCAGAATCAGAAGTTCGGAGTGTATTCTTGTGAAAACTCATATCAAATTACAAACAACAGTAAGGCAGTTCATCGACACCAGCTGTACCGCATAGCAACAGATCGCCATATCGACAGCAGCTTCCAGGAACTCGAGTTTTGCGTGAAAGGGGTGCTTGATACTAAAAACTTTAATAAGAGTCTGCTTGAAACATCGGATGTAGCAACCGCAACTTCAGGAATCCTTTGCTCTCGGATTGATTGCTGGTCGCGTGGTTGAACCAGTCTGGAAACAGCTCCAAGTCTTCTTATACCTGTGTAGCACTAGAAATTGAAACCAGATAAGACGGAGTCTGTAAACTTACGATAAAATACCACCCCGTTGACAGCAGCTATACCGCATGGAGGCGAATCGTCATATCGACAGCAGATTCCGAAAACGTCTACACTTTGCATGGAAGTGTTGTCAATATCCGAAGATTCAAGACAGTCTTCTGGGTTATGGAATTTAGCAATCGCAGCTTTAGGAACCTCCTTGCTCGAAGGACATGGAAGCAGCTCTCGCAATACACAAAGGGCTTGGCGGCGCCCGTGTATGAACGTTTCTGGGAGCAGCTTTACCTCTTATTTATATCTGTGGCAATGCTACTCCTCCAGTACTAAAAGTGAGACTATGTCGGCTTACAACAGCAAACCGTCCTAGCAACAGCAGTTACGCCGTACGGCGGCGAATTGTCACGTCGACAGCAGCTTCTTATAAGTGAAAAACTTTACACTTTGCGTGAGAGTGCTAGTTCTCACCATTTCCTGAGTCTGTGGAAGTCATGGGGCAAATGCAGGTTCCGAATCCTGCTCACCGTCGAAGAGACTTGGGGGAGAGCCCGCTCGTCGTACTCGGATCGAGGCAAGCAGCGGGTTGGCTGAACTTGTTTGTAACCAGAGGACTTTGAGTACTATTTATACCCCATTCTGCTCTTCCAGCACTACACAAGCTATGGAGACTCACATTATTACGACGGGAAGTCATCCTAGCGACAGCGGCTATCCCACATGACAGCAAATCAACTCTTTCAACAGCAGTTTCAAGATACACCGGATTTATTCTGACATGGTGTAAACTTGCTACTTTTTATGATTTCCAAAAATCTGTGGAAGTATTAGAGAAAATGCAGATTTCCGAATCCTATTTACAATTCGAGACACTCGGGAAAAGAAAGATCTTCGTATTC
Source organism: Cyclaneusma minus (assembly GCA_037179335.1). Classification (NCBI taxonomy): domain Eukaryota; kingdom Fungi; phylum Ascomycota; class Leotiomycetes; order Marthamycetales; family Marthamycetaceae; genus Cyclaneusma; species Cyclaneusma minus. The sequence continues at coordinate 348,475 of JAKZHN010000021.1, forward strand.
CGAATGAGCTGGGTCTATTGAACTTGTTTGTGACCTGGTGAGAGTTCGACTCCTATTTATACACAATTCTGCTCTCTCAGCACTAAACACCTAGGAAGACTCACATTATTACGACGGGAAGCCATCCCAGCAACAGAATCTATCCCACATGACAGCAAATCAGCTCTTCCGACAGCAGTTTCAAACTCCCCAAGAATTCCGACTTTATGGACAACAGCTAGGTAGTTCTTAACGCTTTGAGAGAGTTTGCAGGAGTATTACAGCAAGCACAGCTTTCTGAACCCCAAATCCCCGCTAGTGAAACTCAGGACAACGCCCGTTGATTATTTTGCCAAACTTTTTGAATTTATCCGTAACCAGAGGACTCAGCATCCTATTTATACCCCACTGTGCTTTCCTAGCATGACTAATAAGCTATTCTTGTTGGTCCGCAACAGCAAATCACTCATTCGACAGCAGCTTCAAGATACTCAAGACTTCTGGCTTTGTGGAAACTGGCTAGTTCAAAAGTTTCGAGAGCATTTGCAGAAGTCTGGAAGCAAGCACAACCCTCTGGGCTCCAGGTTCCTGCTAAGACACTTGGGGCAGCGTCCGCTGAACTCATAGTCTTCCGTCGTCATGCTTTCCATGGAAACTTGTCTTCGATTAGAAGGCTTAACCTCCTATTTATACCCCACTGTACTCTCCTAGCAATGCTAACAAGCTAGTCTTGTTGGTTCGCGACAGCACATCCTTCTTTGGACAGCAGCTATACGCAAACAGCGACGAAGCAACCCTTCCGGCACCATCTTACTCTTTAGGTGTCCAAGAATTTCCAACTTTGTGTAAACATATTAGTTCTCAAAGCTTCAAGAATCTGGGGAAGTAGTGGGTGAAAACAAACCCCTGGACTCCTGCTAGAGCCCTTGCGACAGCGCCCGCTGAACTCCCTGAACATCCGTTCTGTCATCGTTGAATTTTTTCTTAATTAGAAGGAACAGCCTCCTATGTATACCCTACCACAAGAACCTTATCTTCCATAGAAGCAACAGGCAAATCATTCTTTCAACAGCAGCTGTACCCACACAACGGGAAACCAACCCTTCCAACACCAGCTCTCGCTATCCAAAACTTCCAAATTTGTGTAGACATTGGTTTTCAAAGCTTCCAGAATCTGGGGAAGTACTGAGGCGGATACAACGCTGAATCACTGCTCGACACACTTGGGAAAGCTCCGACTTGTCGTGGCTCGTCGCGAGGTAACATCTCCCTTTCCAGGACGTAAAACTCTGAGTGTGTCTGGAAGCAAATTTGCGTCTTATTTATACCCCGCTGTACTCTCCTAGCATGACTGACAAGCTAGGTAGTCTTGCTGATCAGCAACAGCAAATCGTTTTTTCGACAGCAGCTCCGACTCCAAGAGACCTAGGACTTTGTGTAGATTTGCTGGTTTACCACGCTTCGGGGAAACATGTGAAACAACTACAGCAACCAAAATTTGTGGACTCGTGCTCGAGGCACTTGGGAAGCCCAGGACTCATTGTGGCTCGGCGTGCGAGTGTTGTTCTGTGCTCAAAATTTGAATGTCTCTGGAAGCAGCTTTGCGGCTTACTTATACCCCGCTGTACTCTCCTAGCACGACGAACAGGCTAGTCTTGCTATGAGTGACAGCAGATCATTCTTTCGACTGCAGCTCCGACAGGCCCAAGTTTTTACGCAGACTTCCTAGTTTACCAGGATTCTGGAAAACCTGTGGAAAGCCTACAGCAACACAGATGTATGAACCTTAAATTCCCACTTGAGGGACTTAGGACAACGCCCAAAGTGTTCGGGTTGAAGTGTCGTAGAGTGTTTGGATGTGTTCAAGGGGTGCATTGTCTTTTATTTATAGGTACCCTACTGTACTCTCCCAGCAAGACTGAAAATGATGTCTGCTTGGTCCAGGTGATCCGCAACAGCAGGTCATTCTTCCGACAGCAGCTCAAAGGTGCCCAAGATTTTTCATAGTCTTGCCGATTTACCAACCTCTGGAAAACGAGTGAGAAGATTACGGCAATCAGAACCACTTGAGTTCCTCCTGCTCGAGGCACTTGGGAACAGTGCCCACAGTCACATCCTTGTTATCTTTATCAACTTGGTCAAAGTGCCTGGACATGTTTTGAAGCGGCTTTGCCTTTTATTTGTAGCCCACAATCTTCTCCCCAAAGGCGCTAACGACATGTAGATATATGTATGCTGGCACGTATCGGTGGTAGAGCGAACCAGCGACAATAACCAGCAGCAGTGAGTAAAGACGCCGAAGTTTCTTTCATACATCACTACAGTTCACGCAGAATTGAAACTTCCTCGCTTTGCTAGCTACGCATAACCTATGCAGCAATGCTACACTCCATGTTTCCGAAAGCTCTCGGTCTTGTCAGCGACGGTCTGAAAGTCCTGAAGCCTCCGGGGACTCGGGAGTCGAGCGTTCGTCCTAATACCGGATGTTCGAGAGAAGGAAACTGAAGAAGCGATGGGAGGGAAGAGGCTCTGATTTAAATAGCACGAACTCCTGAGGGTGCGAGCCGGTTCAGAGGGTCCGTCCCGTGACTCGGGTCTGCTTCTTTAGGTAGTCTCCGCTGCATTCCCCCTCGGAAGACATGAGGTTCCGGTTCGGGCTTGAGATGCCATCATGTGACCTCGACTTGACTACCTCTGGACTGGTATATAAGGACCCAGAAAACCAAGCTTGGGAGTCCAAGAAGAAGAATGTAATGGTGATCTCATCACGAACCATCGACAATCAAACGGTGATACAGCCGACGGTCTTGTCTGAAGCAATAACGGCACCTGACTCAATATCTTACAATCAGACTTTTAAAAAACAGAAATTGTGAAAGCACGAGACAGACTGAGGTGCGTGAAAGACTCTACCAGAAGAGACGACAGCAGCTACCAACAGTGGGTGAAGGTCCTGAAGATGCCAAAGTTTCTTTACCTTCGCAAAATGACACATACTGTTTGTACGGTTTCCTAGCTACGCACAATAACACGCTGAGTCTGGAAGCTTTGGCTCTGACAAGGTACCTAGTTGACAGCTTTGATCTTTTTCCGCCGAGAGTGACAACTACCAGTTGCCTGTTGAAAATGTAGTCTAAGTGCTTGAAGAAGGAAAAGCTGAGAAGAGAGGGTGCTGCTTATATAGCACAAAATCCTATGAGAAAGATGCATTCCAGAGTTCAGACAATTCCGTGACTTCTTCCATCTGCTTCTGCAGGCCACGTTGCTTCCCAACTTGAAAGACATGGGGATCCAGACCAGACTCTCTGACTCCGGAGATTGTCATGTGACCTTGATTCGACTGCTCAACTCTTACCTACGGGTATATAAGGACCTAGAATCCTTCGAATCAGAAGCTCAAGAACCACAATGCCGCCAAACTTTTCGATTGGTCCATTGTCAGCTAGGTAATTGGCAGCCACGACCGAACCTTGATATCCATCAGAATCCGCTATCCCACTGCGCGTGAATTTTAATTCAAGTCAGGCCTTGTACTTGGAAGCAAATGAGACACATTCACTCCTCTATTTCAGTCAACGACAGCAGCAGGTAAGTAGTGTTCCTCGACAGCAGGTAAAAGACTCGAAAGTTCCTAGTAATACTAATGCGCGTCTGCTTCCTTGTCCTCAAAATATCCCCGAGAATCTACAAGGCCGTTCTTGCCGGTTATGAAATTTTCCGAACTCTGGATACCGCTCAGAACTTGACGACAGAAGCCTCCCGGGAGTCAAAAATTCTCCATAAGGTGAGGATGGTGAGAAGAAAAGAAGCTGGAGAGGCAATTGAGGAAAAGAGTTGCTTTATATAGCACGAACGCCCCAGAGAAAGAAGTGTTTCGGACAGTCATGTGACTATCAGGTGCCCGGTTCTCTGCCCTGTCCGTGGGTTTGAAAAACTTGACAGATGCATGACTTCAGATCAGACGTTACCTAGATGTTATCATGTGACCTTGTCTCGACCGCAGGACCGGTATATAAAAACCTAGTATCCTTCAAAGTCAGAAGCTCAAGAATCACAAATGTCGCTAGAACCTCCATTGGTCCGTTGTCAGCTAGTTGGCAGCCACAACCACAGCTCGATATTTATCAGAACCCGCTACATATCCCATTACGTCTTCTTTCAAATCACACCATGTACCTGGAAGCACAAGACATAATGAGAATAAAGGAGACGACGGCAGCTATTAAAGTATCGACAGTAAGAGACTCGGAACGTTCGACTGCATGATCCCAGAGAATCTACAAGGCAGTTCCCACCAGTTGGGAACTTTCTGAAATCAGGATACCACGACCGCTCAAAGCTTAACGGAAGCCTCCTAGGAATGGAACATTTTCCATAGGTAAGCTGAATTTGGTGAGACTGAAGAAATTGGAAAGGACGATGAGAGGGAAAAGGTGTGATTTATATACCATACCTTAAGATCCCAAGGTTGAGAGCCGTCTCAGACAGTAATAGGCTCGTGACTTTTTCTATATGCTTGGGTTGGCTCCATTGCTTTCGGACTTAAGAGATGCTTGACTTCAAATACAGACCTGAGAGGGTATCATGTGACCTTGACTTGTCACTTGATTGCTGGAAGCCTGGAACTCTAGGTATATAAGGAAACCTCAAACCCAAATTCAGGAGTCCAAGAATCCCAAACGTGATCCGAATAGAACACCTTTTCCTTTTTTCCCTTTCGTCCCATCTCGTTCGAACATGGTGATGTAATACAACCGACCGCCTTGTCCGAAGGTAGGCAGGATTAGACTTATACCATCAATTTTACAGCTACCTAGCCTTCGAAAACGCCAAAGTGAATTGGGAAGTACATAATCTAACGAGATACATGAAGGAGACGACAGCAGCTAGTGTTCCCCTTTTTTCGAGCTTCGAAATATCTCCGAGAATTTGTAAGGCAGTCGACTCTCGCCGGTTAAGAACTCTCTGAACTCTTGGATACCTACCACCGCTTAGAAATTGACGAAACATTCGGATGGAAGTCGAACATTCTCATTCCATCAGATTGTATAACAATTGAAAAGAACCTGGAGAGGAAAGGGGAGGGGAGGGAAGGACTTGATTTATATAGCACGAATCCCGCTAAATAAAAAAACCGGCTCAGACAATCCCGTGACTTCTTCCTTCCCGTTCTTCTGATCCAATTGCTTTCCAAAGCGGAGCAAGGGGGTGATGGAAAACCGTGTATGGACTGTTAAAAAACTTTAAAAACCGTGTAAAAACCAGTGGATTTGAAATTCCGTGTATACACCGTTTTTTAGGTTGGCAATCTTACAAACGGTTTTTTAAAAAAAGAATTTAAAATTTGCAAAAATCTATTTTCACCTAGTTTAATTCGAACCTGCAACCTTAAGTAATTACTTTTTACTATTATTACTATTACACTATACTACTTATTATTATACTAATATTTCTAATATTAGCTATTTATACTATACTAAGCTCCATGCCCTGGCTTGAGCTCCTTGCCCTGGCTGAGCTTTATAATCTGGCTTAAGCTTTCTGTTTTGCACAGGTTATTCAAAGTTTTTAAAATCTAACGGTTAAAAACCCAACAAATAGTTAAAAACTCAACAACTGTTAAAAACAAAGCAAACTGTTATTAATAGTTTTCAAAATTTCCAACCGTTTCTAAAGTCTAGGACTATTTTTTAAGTCCTGGACCGTTTATACACCGTTTTCCACCACCCCCCCCCCACTCCGCTAAGGTTCCAAATCAAAAGATAGCACGATGCGTGATTTCAAATCAGGCTTGAGAGGATATCAAGTAACCTTGACGACTTAGCTGCTAGATTGGTATAAAAGGGGCTAAAATACCAAGTTTGGGAGTCCAAGATCAACTCGTTTTTGAGATAATCGAACTGTGATGCAAACCGACCGTCTCGTCCAATCCCCAAGAAAAGAAGAAGTGCAAGATTTATCACCACATTACAGCTAGACTTCGAAAACACCAGGAGCATTTAGAAAACACATGACACAAATTCGACACATCCACTCCTCTGCCGTCGTCTCCACTCCTCTGCTTTCATCTCCTCTAACAGCCGTCTTCTCCCCCAGCAGCCATCACCCCCCCCCGCCCTTTTTTCCTCTTCTCAAACCCTGCAGTATTTGCGACGAAGCCGAAGCCGAAGCACAGTCGCAGCTTCTCACAGCTTTCCAGAGTAAGGTATCTACGACGTGGTTCCCGCAGGTTGGGAACACCCTGGAACAGGCTGGGTTGCACTTCGCCTTCATGTTTGAGGGTGGGCGGGAGAAGGGCTGCTTATATACCTACTACCTAGTGTACTTACACTAGTCACGAGGGATGATGCCCAGACATCCCCCAAAACGCCCACACCTGCTCGTGGTGTTTCTTCAAGACCCATTAGCGGCGGCCAAGAAAGACAGTGGTAACCTCTTTTCGGAACCCCAACGCACAAGACTCCCAGGCCGTACTCACCCCCAACCCAGCGAATCTTTCACCGTACAGCACCAACAAAACACAACATCTCAATCTCAAGCAAGTGTCAGTATTAAAAAGCGCCTGATCCATTTCTCTCATCATGAAAAAAAGCAATATGTAGTATACCTCGCAGTATACACAACAGCACGCATCAAAAGGTATCGCAAAAAAGAACGCAATCGCTGTCCATCCATCCATCCATCTAGCCGCACCAGAGGCCGTCCTGTGTTCATCCAGCTCTTGTCCGTTCTGTTCTGTCTTGTCTGTTCTCAAAATAAACATCCTCATCCTTCGCTGACCTATGTACAAGTCGCCATGACCATTCGAATTCGATTCCGTGAGATGCAGTCGTCCTCTCGCTATGCAGTGTGTGAAATTCAGGGATCGCCGCTCAAAGAAGACGACGAGTTTTTTCGCAAATCGCCAGGGGGAAACATCGCCGTGAAAGAACCGCAATCGTTGCTAATTTTTTATTTTCGAGGAAGGTTTTTTTCTGTGGGATTAGCAAGAGGGGTGCATTACATGAAGAGGTAGCCGCAGACGAGGCCGAGACCGACGACGACGTAATCGGCCATGCCGTAGCGGCTGGGCTTGGAGCTGCTGGCGGCGCCGGTGAACGAAGAGGAGGTCGCGGAGGCGGAACTCGAGGTCGACGAGGCAGAGTTGGAGGAGGAATCGGAGTTCGAGTCGGACGTAGTAGAACCTGTAGGTGAAGATGATGGTGAGCTTGATGTGAAGGTGGAGTTTGAGTACGAAGTTGCTGCTGGTGTGGCAGAACTGATGCTTGATGTGGGGGCTGTGAAGGAGACGCTGGAGAAGATTGTGTAGGATACAGCGGGGTTGAGAGACACAATGGGTGCGAGAGATGTGGTGGTGGGGGTGGCAGATGTGGTAGCTGAAGATGAGGTGTTGTTCGTACCCGTCGCACCGGCTGAAGAAGAAGCAGACGAGCCGGTCTTGGTCGAAGAAGAGGACGACGAAGAGGAGGAGTCGGTGTCGGTGGTGTTCGAGACGGTGATGCTCTCGTAGCTACCAGTCAAGTCGGAGTAGGTGTACTCCTTGCCGGGGTTGTAGTTGGTCATCTTGACGCTCTTGACGTACATCGTGAAAGGCGCGTCGCTGAGATCGGTCAGACCGCCAGCCCACTCGATGGTACCCTCGGGCTCAGTTGGCGCACCACCATCCCAGTTACCCATCTTGATGCGCATGGGGGTTTGAGGGTAGTTGGTACCACCGACAGCATCAGCGTACTCGAGAGTGCGGACATCAGTGCCGTCGATGCTCCATACGATGCGCTCGGCAGTCCAGTCGATGGTGTAAGTATGGAAGCCAGACTGGGGTTCGCTGACGGCGTAGTAGATGGCGCGGTCGTAGGTTGTGGTGTTTCCCTTGCCGAAGTAGTTGGTCTCAACGACAGTGGTGTTTCCTCCAAGCCACTCCCAGTCAATTTCATCGAGATCGTCGGACTCCATTACGAAACTGCTGATGATACCGGTACCCGCGGCAGCCTGGGTGACGACCTCGACATTTCCGAAGAACATGTAGTCGTTACTGCTGATGGTGGGGGCGTCGGTGTACTTGTTGATGATGAATTCGGCACCATTGTCGCCGTACTTGAGGGTGGTACCATCGGCGACGGTGAAGGCAGAGGTCAAGCCATCCTCGGTAGTGAAGTCGCAAGAGACGGTTGCGTCCATGCCAGGGTCAGAGGGACAAGAAGCTAACAGACGGTCAGTACGACGGTTCACGACATGCGGAGCACAGGTTGCAGAAGACTTACAGTTGGAGGTCGGGTTGCAACTGGTGAAGGTCTGGGCCTTGACCATCTGAACGGCCGAGAGGGCCACGGTAGCGGCAGAGAGGATTGTGGAGCGCATCTTGAAGTTTGTGTATCCTCGAGTTTGTGTGTTCTTTGAGACGAAGAGTGTGTTGCGCCTTTTGGCTGTTGTGGGCTCTTATTGTAGGTAGAGACGGCGCTGCAGACAAAGAAAGTGGGAGAGGTAGTCGACAAAAGGGGCGCGGCAACGAACAATCCGGGCAAACGAGTGTGGCGAAAGGTCGAAGAATTAGAGCGACAGGAAAGAGGCTGCGCGGCGACTATTGAAGCTTAGGTCTGTGTTGTTGATGTCAAGGGGGAAGGTGAAATCTGGGAGCTGGAGGCGAGCACAGATGTCTTATGAGCGCATTGAAGAGAGGCAATTCAGGAGGTCCACAGAGGGTTGATCAGGTCAGCTGGCTCTTGCCGTAATTCGTGTTAATTCGTAAATAATCGACAGCCCCCCGGCGTCGCCGCGCATTGCCATTGGCCGCCCAGCGTCGGATCGAGGGCGCGCCGATCGCCCAAGTTCCTGCGGCAACTTCGAACTCTCCTGTTCTGCCAAGACTCTACAGCGGGAGGAGCTTTCAAGGCGCCATCGAGCCCGACAAGGCGAAGTTTGTTCACTTTCAACATTTCGGGGCCCATATCGCGAGACAAGCGGCGCGCATGGCTGCTCGGCACGAAGCCTTCCCAGCGGAAGTTCTTTCAGGTAAACCACGCAGCGCCACGAGCCCATTTCTTTGACCCGCAACAATGTTCCCAGCGGATCAGCCCTCGTGTCTTGCCGCTTTGAGTTAAGGATCGCAGGGCTAGCTAGCTGCGCTTTCCCGTCGGCGGCAACGTTTCTTCGCTCTCCCAGCTTTTAATCTTAGAAGCTGGCTATTCGGCTCAGCCTCGCAGTCCAGATTCCCGCTGCTCGTCATTGGTTGACGCCGCCCCTGTCTCCCGACACCACAAGCGCGATCGCCCCCTGGCTTTCGTATCTCGAGCTGCGCCCACCACCCGAAGACCTCAGAATCGTAGCACCACATCGAAGCTGTCAGATGTCATGATGTGTTCGGGCGTGATTGACAGAACTTTCATTCCTACGACCCGAGTCTTGTTCCTCGAAATAGCAACACCACATGTCGATCACGAGTCGTATCGCGAACAAAGAAATTTGAAGCTCTCTCCAGTCTCTTCGAGCTCCACGCGACCAATCCTGCGTGCTGCGCCGCACTCCCCCAAACAAAAGTCCGAAAATCTCCATCTTTCAAATCCACGGAAAACCAACAACTCTGCCGAGCTCTTCTCCGAGCGCCAATTTCCACCATTTTGCTTGGATGTCAGTCATCAGCCCCGCGCCGCCAAAACAGGTCAGTTCGACATCAGGATGCATCCCTTGGTGTTTCAGTCGAGTCGCAGAAGCGCCGCAAGGGGACCAATCGTGAAAGAGATGCAAGCTTTCTTGGCTGCCGTAAGGCTGGCTAAGGATTCAGGGGTCGAGGCTGCGGCTGCAGATGAAGGATCGCCGTATTTGCCAAGCATGGGAAGCATCGGAAATGCAAAACGTGCGCAATGATACGCGGCATTTTGAGTTGCTGGTAAAGTATCGTGATTGACGTGTACGGTGTTTGGAGAGGTGAGTTCGGAGTCTGAACACTGTTTTTCTTCAATTTTCATCTCAACATTTGACTTGTTTCTTAAGACTGAGCGCCTCTTCGGCTCTTCGGCAGCGCCATTCTTCTGTCTTTCATTCATTCATGGGCAAAAGACTTTCATGACCATGTTTTGGCCTGCAAATACTTTCATGACCATGTCACCCCCACCACGCGGAACCAGGCCTAATTGGGAAAAAAAACTATATCTAATCTGGTAATATTTTATTTTTGCGCGCGCTATTTTTATTGTATTATATATATATTCCCAGATTCAATTAAGCCCGAATTTTATTTATTTAAATTACTAAGCCTGGCCATTTAATTTTAACCCTTTAATTTAAACCATTAAATATTAGTGGGGTGGTTTATGGTTATGAAAGTCTTTATTTGTTGAAACATGGTCATGAAAGTCTTTTTCCCTTCATTCATTCGTCAATTATGACTACCCCGTCTCTGCATACACGAATTAAATCTCCGCCTTGATTGACATTTAAGGCGGAGTCCCTACATGTATCCGTGGGCGTCCGGAGCAAAGATCGCTCTGGGAGTAGTGCGGCTGGCCTTGAACAACAAAATGCCATCAGTTCCATATCATTCCATTATGCCAACAACTGTCAGTGCCATCGGGGAACCCTAGTGGAGTCACAGGGAGGAGTCACAGGGAGGAGTTCACGGACTGTCTGAGTCTGACGGCCCCCGTGGCATGTGTCCGAGTCCCAATAACCATAATATTTAAGTTATCGATTGAGATACGCTTTGGTTTTGATGGAAGTCAAGTATTCTACCCGTGATCGAATTTTGATATCGTTCATGCGGACGAAGATGGATTATGGCAGAAGCCAATCAGATTGTGAGATTCGGGAGTCAGCCTGGGAATACCCTGAATTGAAGTTTGACGGTTGTTGCGGAAAGCTTGAGTTTAAGGGTCATGATCTTGACAGGCGATCCGAGCCATTTGGGATGGCACGGGGAAACGGGGGATCGGGGATGCCATGTTGCTCGGATTCTCTGTTACAAGTCTGTCGCTTCCAAGCCTCATGAGACTCTCAACATGCCTTTGCTCCCCAGCAACCACAGCCACGGTCTACTGTCGTTAGGTACCTTACCTAGGTAGTCACCGATATCCCCAGAAGTCACAGGGATACTTGATACCATCGTTAGGTGACCACGAATTTCGTAGCCTCGACTTGTGGCTGCCAACCCTCCCTTCCCTATAAGTACCAGGCCCCGAGCACATTTCTGGAGAATAAGATTGCTACGTGTGATCCGACGATCGCACTGCCTACTCCAGAGAGAGGGGAAGTCGCCGCGTTCGCTGCGTTGCCAAAACTTTATTCGTTTTTTGTCCCTGAAGCACATCTTCTTGGGCTACTTTCCCTTCATACATCAGCCACGTATCTCTTCAGATATGGGTGTTGCTTCACCTGCTAGTCTGTCTGCTCCCGTGAAAAGCTTCTGCTGTTGTCTGTTCGCGCTCCTGTCGAGAGGAAGGTTGGGTTCGACTCATCGGTGGATATTCATTGAAACATCTCTGGATTCTTCTGCAGATGGAGATTGTCTAGCGATCAGTCCACTGATGGCTCTTTCGATCAGGCGGCTCTAACTGCTCTGACACAGTCGATGGTGGTGTCAATTTTCCTGGAGTTTGACCTTCTACACCGGACTTTGGGTCTCTTTTATATCCGAGAAAAGCCAGCCAGCTGCTCCACATGCCATGACAAGCACTACTGAGTGACAAACACCGGCGATACCTAATCAGACATTGGCAAGCACAGTCTGACTGATTGAGCGGCTTTAAGGGGGGCAAAAGAAGTATAAATTTGTGGTCGAAGGCGATTCCAGATCTTCTCTAAGCGTCTCAAACCAGATTGCGAGTTCAAGGAGCGCTGAACACCCAGCTTGAAGTCGAGAACATCCAAAACTAAGTACTCAAGGCGCCTGGGACTTGTTCTCTAAATCTCTGCGAAAATTCAAGCGGTGCGCTCTTCGTTGTGCGCTGCTGCTGTCGAGGACAGGGACTGCTGCTGAAGCCTGGAGGTGCTGTTGCCATTTGGGGTATAAGTACACCTTACCTTGCAAAATTTCAGCATCATCTAGTTGCTTTGGTGCGAGGAGAATTCGTTTTTTTCCCCCAAGATTCCTGGCATCTTTGATTCGATGCTCCTTGGGTGACATACCGGGTCACACATTTCCGTTGATCTTTCTGATTTACTCCAGGCGCAACAACGTGCTGTATTTATACCTGAGAACTCTATGTTTCTCTAAGATCCTTGGTGCTGCGGCGCAAGAGCAGGTCACGAGACCTGATTCGGATCACCGCGGGAGTTTAAGAATTGATGGTGCTGCTGTCGAAGACTCTGCCTACTATCAAAAGCCTTGATTTGCCATCGCTATTTGCAATACAGGCGTATTATAAAAATCTCTTAAGAACCAGAGTGGTCGACCTGCTTTAGTGCCACGAAAGATGTCTTCTCCCAAGTTCTCTGGCAGCTTTGTTTCGATGCTCTTTGAGAGAGGGCCCAATATTAAAATACTCGGACTTGTCATATGGTATTTCAGCTTGGTTGAAATTCCCCCTTCTGCCTGTTGAAAAGGGAACTAGGACTTGCATTTATACCCTAAGACTCCTGATTATGCTGTTGCCCAGGGACTGGCAAGTCACGAGACGCTAGTTCGGATTACGATTTAACGATCGAACGGGCTGCTGTCGAGGTCCCTGATTGCTACCCAAAAGTTGCTAATCGAGGTACAAGCGTATCCACTATACGGACTCTCAGCGCATTCTAGCTGCTTTGGTGCGGGGAGGGTCTTTTGAAAAATAATTGGCATTTTTGTGTCGATGCTGTTTGGGTGGGACAGAGCAAAGGGTCAAAGTACGTGGTCTTATGTCTTCGCATGGGGCGCCCGTTCGCTACTTGTAGTCACATTGTTGTCTTGCTTGGTTGGGGGGAGACTACGACCCTATTTATACCCAAAGACTCGTGCTTACGCTCCTTTCATGTGTTGCTGCAGGACTGGCAGGTCACGAGACGCTGCTGTGGGCTATGCTTGAAAGATAGAGCTTGCTGCCGTCAAAAACTCTGCTGGCTGTTGCAGCCTTTAACTGCTATCGAGGTTTATCTTACGACCTTTCAGCACACTGTAGCTGCTTTGACACGACGAGAATTTTTATCTTCTCAAGATTTGTGGCATCTTCGTTTCGCTGCTTTTGGGAGAGGCCCAAGGTTGGAATGAAGGTGGGATCGTGGACATTGTTGTTGTTTTGTTCATGTTGCTTTCTTGGTTGTTTTAAGGGAAACTACGACTTGTATTTATACCCTAAGCTCGTACTTACGCCCTTTGGGACGGAACCTGCAGGTCACGAGATGCTGGGACGGCTTACGAGCTAATAATTGACAGTCCTGCTGCTGTCGACGGCTTCGCTTGCTGTCGAAGCATCCAATTGCTGTTGTAATTCGAGGTACAAGTGTAGCATACGTTACTATCTTTGAGCGCATTCTAGCTTCTATGGGAAAAGGGGTGTTATCTCTTCCACTTTCGCTGGCGTCTTTGTCCTGATGCTTTCTGGGAGAGGCCTGGGGTAGACGCCTGGTCTCATGTCTTCGGGATCAATGTTGTAACTCCCTTGCCTGTCTGAAGGAAAACAACGACTTGTATTTATACCTAAAAACTCGTGCTTACATATACGCACCTCCATGCTACATCACTGGCAAGTCACGAGACGCTAATGCGAATTGCGTGTCAACGATCGACCATGCTCCAGCCCGCTGTCGGAGACACTGATTGCTGCCGAAACCTTCGATTACTATCGCAATTCCAGGTGCAGTTATATCATATCATACAATATTTTGGGACAGTCCACCTGCTTTCGTGCGAGGACAGTTTCTCTGAGATTTCTGGTATTTTTGTTTCGACGCTTTTTCGCGGGAGGGCCCAAGGTCGAAATACCTCGCCATTGAGGTGCTCTTCTTTCTTGTCTGTTTGAAAGGGAACTACGACCTGTATTTATACTTATCCAGAGACGCTTGCTCACCAGAAATCCCCAGTGCTACAACACTGGCAGGTCACGAGACTTTACTGCGAATTGCAATCTACCTACCGACTGACCGTGTTGCTGTCACAGCCTTTGGCTGCTGTCACCATAAATACGAGTTTACCTACTTCGCACCCTGCTTCATGCGAGGACAGAGCTTCTCAATATTCAGTCATCTTTGTTGAATGCTTTCTGGGAGAGGTCCAGAACCAAGGCAGCTGGTCTCATGTCTTCGATATCGTGACTCTGTTGTAATCCCCCTCTTCTTTTTGAAGAGAACTTAGGAACTGCGACTTCCATGTATTTTATACCGAGAGCCTCGTACTTCATCTACGCTCCTCTGTGCTGGGGCACTGGAAAGTCACGAGACAATACGGTGCCGCCCAGGAGTTTGGGAAGTCTTGCCTTGTGCAAAGCGAACTAGGGCCTGTATTTATACCTAAAAACTCGTGCTCAAGTACGCTTCTCTATGCTGCGGCGCTGGAAAGTCACGAGACGTTATGTGGTTTACGACGTAATTTGACGACTTACCATGCTGCTGTCGAGGACTTTGGTTGCTGTCGCTATTCACTAGCGTTCGGTGAACTATCGTTCCGCGCAGATGAGCTGTCTTTGGTAACTCACAATCTCACACCATACTAGGGATGCTCAGTCTCTGAGACCTCTGATTTTCTTTCCTCGATTCCCTTTTGGGAGAGAGCAAGGCCAAAGTCGGAACTTGAAGGTGGTGCTTGAGTTTTTTCTGTTGTCTCTTTTTGGCGTAGCTATAGGCTGTATTTATACCTTGAGACTCGTTCTTGGATGAGCTCCTCTGTGCGGCGGCGCTGGCAGGTCACGAGACGCTGCTCAGGTTATACTTGAATGATTCAAAGATTGACCGTACTGCTGTCAAAGACTTTGCTTGCTGTTGTCAAACAGCGAACTAGCATTCTGCGCAGATGAGCGTTTTGTCACTTACCTACACTATGCCAGGGGTGCTTAGCTTCTAAAATTCCTGATCTTGTGTTTTCAACTCCCTCTTGGAAAAGAGCTCAAGGCCAAAGTCATACCTTATCAAAACAGCCTTTTGTTTGTCTTTTTCTAGGGCAGCTACAAGCTGTATTTATATACTGAGACTTGTACGTACGCTCCTCTGTGCCGCGGGACCTGCAAGTCACGAGGCGCTGGTGCGAGCCACGAGTTAAGGATTGACCGTGCTGCTGTCGGAGGCTTTGGTTGCTGTTGCCACCCAGCGAACTATCATTCGGCGCAGATGAGCTGTTTTTTTGTCACTCACACCATACCAGGAATGTCCAGTTTTGGAAACCCTTTGATCCTTTGTTTTTTCTTTGACTCACTCTTGGAAGAGAGCTCAAGGCCAGAGTTGAACGATTTGCATGGCTTGTTCTGTTTGTCTTCTTCTGCAGCAGATGCATCCTGTATTTATACCTTGAGACTCGTGCGCAGGCTTTCTTGTGCTGCGGAGGCGTCGGTTGATATTTTGCTGCTGCCGAAGGCTCTGCTTGCTGTCGCCATTCAGAGACAACATTACAATGTTGGCTAGCTGTTTCTTGTATCCACGCTGTACCTGGGGAGTTCGTCTTCCAAGGTCCCCAACATCTTTAGTTTCGATATCTCCAAAAAGGGGCCTCGGGATCAGAGAAGAAGGTTCTGAACGTTCAGCGAACACCCTTCTGATGTTTTTTTTTGACTCTGCGAGAAGTATCGAGGCAGGACCTGTATTTATACCCTGCAGATTTCATATTTGGTGTTTGCACCACGCACTGCGGTGGAGGTAAGTTGAGACGCTGAGGCGGGTTGCGATTTACTTTGCTGTTGTCGAAGACTTTGCTTGCTGTTGATGGGGACCGAACCACCGTTGAGACTTAGGCATGATCCTTTCCCCCTCGCACGTGATTATTCTGTCTGGCGAAACTGTGCCCTGAAGCTTACAGCACGTGCTCAGCCAATCCATTAGCAGATTTAGCAGTATAAAAAGAGGTCTTTGAGTTTTCATATCTGCACCCTCAAATGCGAACAGTCGCATTGTTTATGTCTTGAGAAAGAGACGGCTATTCACAGAACATGTGTTCAAAGTCCGATTCGTGAAGCAGGTGGAGTTGCCTTCTCTCTCCATCACTCAACTTCCAATAACCTTGGTCGCCAGTCGCCGTGTCGCTGGCTCTGTCACCGGACAGGTTTTCAACTGTCACATATTAGATGTGCTGTCGTTTCTTTTAACAGCGCATTTCTCCAAACGCTTCCTTTCAGCAGCAGCCCAACAGTTTTCTGTACCCTTCAGTAAATCTGGAACGCATAGACTCAACCAGGTCAAGACAACAAGTCACGTGTTCATTTCTCGTTTTTGCGAGTTGAGGAGTTATTTGAGGGGTCTCCCATCCTAATGCTTCAATTGCAGTCTGTGTCATCAGCCACGTCGCCGGACTAATTCCCCCCCGTCAACTAGTCATAGCTGCTGTCGTGCCAGTGCGGTATGCCCATTCAAACTCATACGCCTAAATACTTCTGCTTTGTTTACGGCTCAGCCTAAAACAGGTCAGCAGGAAATTCCAGACTCCTCCTTAATCACGCCCAAGATGATAACCCCTGTATTGTGCCGAGTTTTTTCAAGCCTTCCATTGCATCTGCTTGGAGGTCGTCAGCTTCCCGCTTCTAGGCTACGAGCCTATGAATCGTTGAATCTTGTTGAGAAAGCTTTCTTATATAGCAGTCCAGCAGCCGTGTCAAAATCAAACCCCCTTGAGAACCCATACATCGGAAAGCTCTGAAGGACGAAGCCCAAGCGAGGTTGCCCGATATCACATGACAGCCTCTCCAGCTTTCCTACCCAGTGTACTATATAAACTGTAGTCGGTACGCTGCCACACCAACTACAAATGCATGAAGCAAAGCTGGAACCTATGAACAAATTTGCGACGCTTCGGAGCTGGAGTAGGTGCTTCCCCTACTCGAGAATAAATCGGACGACTGCGGTCAATTCACCGCTTTTGCAAAACTCTCTCAAAGTCCAGTGAGTCAGGAAGCTCACGCCGCACGCGGAACCCCGAGTTTCTTGAGATTGCTGTCGTCGTGTCCCAGGAGCTGCTGTCATCTCCTCTATGGCTACCGATTCAGCTCAGCTGCTGGCAACTGCTTTTCCTCCGTATACGGATTGTTCCCTGACCATAAAAGAACAGCAAATTTCGATCTCCGCTTCGACCAAGATCCTGGTTTGTCGAGAACACTCCCATGCAGACTATAGTCGCGATAGATTTGAGAAGGAAGGCTACGCACCATCACGCATGTTGTATCCAAGTCGAGAGTCGGAATGTCTGCTGAGTATGCGGTCGTGAGAACTTCCTTTTTATAGCATTTCAGCCGTTAAATCATGATCACCTGACGATGCCCTGAACTCAAACCTTCCAGCAGTCCTGTAAATGTAGAGCCCTGGGCCCAGAGGGTATTCCAGGCCGAGAAGACCAAGTATCACATGGCGACTCAACCCAGCTTCGTGGGCCTTTGCAACAATCGACAGACACAGAAGGCAATGTCAGGAATCCTAGTCTCCGAGAACTCGACCGCCAATAACTCAAAACTCCCCACCATCACCATAATTCTCAAGCATCAAGCGAAGTGTCGGATGATCTAGCCAATAAGGTCTCGGCATTCTGTCTTTTTTGTTTTGTTGCATATCGACTGATCCCCCGTCCGCCCGCCTGGACTACCTTTGCTAGAAATTCTGGCTTTGTCCACCACGACTGCAAATCAAGCCCGTTCTTGTTCGTTCTGGGTTCTTTGGATAGCTCTTTAAAGAGAGAACATGAGTAAGTCAATTACTTAATTACGGTGTCCATGGAAAGTATGTTGTGGGCCTCCGGGAATCATCCCCCGGACTAGGGTGCTGCGCCAGATGAAGACATGAACGAACAACTTCTGAAACACATCGAACGAGCGCTTCGCATTTTTGAAGCTTTGTGTTAGAGAGATTTGCGTCTCGTATAGGTATCAGACTTGACTATCTGGATTCGAAACTTCACTTTCGACTTTCTAGGATCGGAGCACGGTCTATGTCACTTGCGAAAGGTGATGGCAGTAGTTGTCAAAGTGAACTGACTGTTCAGGTACAAGCATAGCATTGGTTTCCAGTATCCTCCTCATAAGCTCCTTGCTCATTGCTGCTACAAAACTCTGCGGCTATTGCTGTCAGACTCGATGATATTCCGCTTCTCGACATTTTCAGGCTCAGTCTCTGTAGAGCTAACGGCTACAACAATAGGGACGCGGGAAACTTCCCACTCATCTATCCGGGGGCCATCCCAGTCATCCGAATTCAATATCTCTTTCAGCGATTTAGTAACCTGGCGACGACATTTCTTAGTCCCTCTCACCGGCTGCTTGACACCTCGGATCTTGAGGAAGTCATGCTCTCCAGCATCTCGAAAGTAGAAAGTTTCAGGAATCCTTGTAAGGTCGACGGCATCGACTCGTGGGGCTTGGTCCACAGAGAGCACGATGAAAAGCCGCTCGAGCTGCGGAAACAGTTCCAAGAAGTCCCTGAACATGTAAACTTCCCCATCGCAATGTGCAGCTTCATCGATATCGTGCCAATCGACTGCGACGTGATGAATTTCCGAGAGATCTAGAGGCATTAATGAGAGGTCCCAGAAGTTGCAGTACGTCCAAACTTCGTATATGGTTTTGGTGAAATAGAACACATCTTGCTCATGGTCGATGAGCGTCTTATTGTCTACCGTATCCAAAGCATAGAATTTCGATGCCTGCCGTCTGGCCTCCGGGCATGCTGGTTCGTAATTCGTATCATCGGATTGGAAGCAACGCCAGATACCACCAGAGTCCGAAGGTTCCGAAGTTCCCGCAGAGTCTGCAGAGTTCGAAGATTCTGAAAGTGGCGTGTCATCACGATGGGGTGTCGGGTAGTACCCGTAAGTGAGGACACGATCGCGGCTCATTGAAAGATCCCATATCATATGTCGAATCTCCGGAGGCAGCTTCGCGAAGTTGTGGAACTTGTATCTAAATACAGCCCACAACTCCTCAGCATGGGCAGCGTCCACCATTCTCTCTTTAGCGAGGGACGCAACATGGTCACATAGCGGAAGCCCAAGTGGTTCGGTACGAAGGACCTCCAGGACTTCTTGAATGGTAGCTCTGAAGTCGATGTTGTCTCGCCTGCAGCCGTGACTAAGACCACAAAGGAAAGCAGTGAGTTCTAATGGAGAACCCTTGACGGCAAGGACTTGGTCTCTGAGGGTACCAAAAGGGGAAGAATGTTCGTCGAAGTTGCAAGAGATTGTATCGTAGAAGGTGAGACGCGCGAGTTCATTCGTCCCTAGTCGATGTAGCTGCTCTAGGAGACGAAGGCGAGATGTTCTTATATGCTCGGCTTTGGAGCTGTATGCAGTGTTTTGACTCCCGCTTCGATGGATCGGAGGATTTTCTCTAGCAGGCAGTCCTACAAGAGGGCCGGGGCCTTGAGTCTGTTTGATGCTCATTTAGTTTGGTTTCAGTTGTTTCTGGCATGCTTGCTCACCTGGGCCTGCAAGAGATTCTGATACGCCAGTATGGCTGTGAATCGACGGAAGCGTTGAGAGATCACAGGAGGTCCGACGTGAGACGATAGAACGCGGAGTATATAGAAGCTGAACAGTCGGTAGACCCGTGGTTTTGAGGATTATCTTTTGTGGGACTGGAGGGATGATTTTTTGAAGGTTGAGTGATTGTGAACGGTCGAGAGTCGGGAGTGGGGTAAGGAAAGTTAAAATGAGATTGAAAATGGCGTGTCAACTGACAACTGATAGCTGGAACTCTGTATCGCGCTAAGAAGCGGCACATCAGCAAAGCGTGTGGATTGAAGAGCTGGCTGGGTAGGGGTGGCAATGAAGAAATAGATACTTAAGGTACCAGATAGGAAAAGATGGCGGCTTCGGGCAGGATTTGAGTAGCATAATTGGAATTTTAGGCTTTAACTTAGGTAGGAATTGGCGAAAGACCCTGTAAGGCTCAATATTGGCTGTTTGTAGCTGTGGTAATTTCTTTCTCAATTGCTAGTGTACCTAGACCTAGCAGCTATAAGAGTTGCCAGATATATCTACTTGGCTATTGGTCACGAACTTGTAAAACTGTTGTGATGAATTTGAAAATAGAGATTCCAGGATGAGTTATGGGATCTGGGCCAGTTATGGATAGTGGTGTTGGGTATAGATTGAGGCGAGCACAGTTGGTGAAAAATGCGGAGGATTCTAGGTTTCGAAGCTGAGAAGAAAACAGCAGTTGAGATTTTTTGGGCTGTACACTAACAGCATATCACTTGCACCTTTAGGGTTTACCAAAAGGTGAATTCGAGGAATTCTTTGTTGAAACTCCAGTACAATAGTGATGCTGACCACATAACTACAGATACAATGGCTGAATGGCGTGCGATTTCAGCAAAAAGATTTCCTGCTTGAGTCCCTTCCACCTTCCGAACTTTTGCCGAGCATGAAATGCTAGTAGTAAGCAGGAGAGAACATCCCAGCTTCATTCTCATGAATCATGATCTCACTATAAACCTAGGCCACACGGTGGTCGAATCGAGTGCCGTCCATTCTCGCTTTCTCAGCAGCTATCGGCAATCGCATATCATTTTGTAGATCTTCTGATTTCAAATCTTCTTATAGAGCCAGTCAACGAACGTGCACCTCTATTTTTACGACAGTGGAGTCACACATCTAGGATTATGGAATTGCATATCGTACCTTTTTGTTCATGAAGCGTACCCCTTTACCTTCAGAAGTTCCAGAACTTATTCAGACCAATTCCCCGGATCGTATGCATCCTCGAAATAGGGCTAGGTCCTCCGGAAATCGCATTCCGGCTCATGCGGCTTAACGGCGCTTAACGGCCACAACAATACGCAATGGAGGTGCTTTCCATTCCCATGGCGGGTTGCCGTAACTGCAACGAGGTTTCCAAGTCATCCTTTGCTTCAGTTTCTCCTTGATTTTGCTGTGGAGGTATTCAAGACATTCCGTCTTCGGCGCTTCACGATCCTTCGAGCGTACGTCCTCATCTGTGGCCTCTCGAAAGTAGAGAGACCCTGACATCATGATGGGAAAGAATTCCCCAGCGGTTCACGTTCCTCAAAAAATACGACAACAAGCTGCCTGAGTTGCATGATGTCTTGAACGGTCTTACGTTGGTAGCGCCAGCCGTCGTCGATGCTCCAAATAGAGTCGTAATCGACAGCGATACGGCGGCTGTACGTGTCCCCATGAGCTGTGGACCTTATGTCGAGGTCGTCCCCTAGGTAACTTAGGGGAACACTTCCGCAATAGAACACATCTCGGTCATAGTTGACTAAGTCGCCTTGAACCGTCGTATGGTGTTTCAGTAACAGCCGGCTGTCCTCCGCACATGCTGGTTCGTCTTTCGGGATATTCCAATCCCCCCAATCTCGGACAAAAACGCGCTCGCGACTCCATGAAAGCTCCCATATAATATGTCTGATCTCGGCAGGGAGGTCCGCGAACTTGTGAAATTTATGGCTGAAGACTTCAGAAACTTCCTCGGCATGAACAGCATCTGCCATCGTATCTTTCGTATAGGACGCAACATAGTCGCAAAATTGAAGGCCGAAAGGCTCGGTGCGAAACAACTCGAGTATTTCTTGAATGGTAGCTTTGAAATCCACCGCCATATTCATGTGTCTGCAGCCATAGCTTAAACCACAAAGAAAAGCAATAAGCTCCCCTGAGGAACCCTTGACCGCGTCAACTTGGTCTTTGAGGGTACCAGATGGCGAGTCTTTGCTGAAGTCACATGGAAAGGTGTCGTAGAAGATGGTATGCGCGAGTCGATCCGCCCCTAATAAATCGAGCTGTTCTACCAGGTGAATGCGAGAGGCCCTGACCCGATCTCCTTTGGAGGTGCGCGCAACAACGCCTTGAGTCTCACTCTGGGCGCTCTGAGGGTTCCCTTCAGCAGGCTGTCCGACATGAAGGCTCGGGTCTCGAGTCTGTTGAGCGTTAGTTGGGTTTCAACTGTTTCTTTGGCAAGTTCCTCACCTGAGCGTGCACGAGACTCTGGTGCGTCGTAGGAGCGTCGTTCACCATTGTGACAGTGAATGGATGGGAATGCTGAGCTGTCACGGAGTGCTTTGACGTTGATGTATCTCCTCCCCGGGATGCTCGGATGCTCGAATGCTCGGCTGGTAGAAGGTGATGTTTGGTAGGACTTGGAGAATGAGCCGAATAGTTGATGGAAGTGTAGGCTTTGGGGATGATCTCTTGTGGGAGGGACGATGCTTTGAAAATTGAATGGGTTGCGGATGCTCGGGAGTCGAGAGAGGGGTGAGTAGGAGACATATAGAGTATGGCGTGACAGCTGATGCCCAAACTCTATGCCACGCTAGGGAGCATCAACAACAGCACACCAGCAAACACTGACAGCACTTGGGTGTGGTAAATGTCAGAAGTTCGCTTTTCCCTTCCAAATTTGCAGTGTGCGTGATGTTATCCAATACCAACGAAACCAGCAGAAGCCCACGTACAACGAAAGCAAAGGAATGCCCAAGCTATTTCGGGACAATTGAGTTGACCCAATCGTAACTCTTCAAAAATGCAATGTCCGCTCACCCGAAGAAATCCGAAAGGTTGACAATAAAGCATAAGACAGGCAAAACCAAAGACAGCCATGAGAGAGGGACCGAAACCCACAACCCAAACACGAATGAATCCAAAAAAAAGCATACCTAGCCCTGTAGTGCCTGTACTCAACTCAAAACAATTCAACAAGTACCCAGCGCAAGACCCTGACTCTCGGCACATATGCAATCCTACCACGGCACTGGCCCAATGGAACTCGCAAACCATGGATCACCGCAAGCCTGGCGTTCATTTAGCACACACGTATTCAAGCAAATCCTGCGCGCACATCTCACCACCTCGACCACATCTAACAGCCACATCGACACCATCCCAAGCTTCAATAGCCTCACCAAAAACCGACACGTAAAGATGTGTGTATTTGCGCGCAATTTCTACTATATCTGCAAACACCGCCTCACGGTACAGACTTGCGACCTCCCTTGTTTGAGTTTCAAACACATCAAGCAGACTGTGGCCGGCAGATGCCCACAGTGCAAATACAAGGCCGAAGTCAGGTCCGGGCTCAAGACTAAGGTTAATACTACCGCTGGTAACTCTTAGAGTCCGTGCTAACATGGAGATTGTTCTTTGCTGACTTGCGGTCTTGGGTATATAGTGTCTCGGACTGCATAACCGTTAAGCGTTAATTAAAAGGGGTATAGCGATATTACAACCTGACTCCCAACCAACCCACCTATTACCCCAATCCAGGAATTTGGCTCTCCAGCCTCTCATGTCCACCAAACCAGACTCCATACCCTCCCACCATCCGTTCTCACTTCAAAGAAACCCCAGCACCCGCCTCACCATTCCCATTCGCATGACCATTCTCCACATCCAACGTCGCCGACTCCTCCCCCGGCGCACCGCCCGTGTACGTCCCCGTCCCCACGCCCGCCCAAAAAGCCCTCTCCCTACTCCTCGGTCCCCACGCCCAGCCCGCCCCATTACTCAACGGCAAGTGATAATACCTGAATGCAAACACCGCCGTCACAGTGCCAATGAAAAACCCGCTCAGGATGTCAAATCCGTGATGGCGGAAATCGTACCAGCGTGAGACGCAAATGTAGATAGAGGCGCAAAACGGGATGGCGGCGAGGACGAGCAGGTAGAGAGGAGGCGCGGCGGCTTCGCTGCGGGCGGCGATGGTTTCGGTGTCTAGGCCGGGCTCGGAGGTGAAGGGGTTTAGGGATTGTTGGCCGGCGTCGGAACTGCGGGAATGGGGCTCGGGGGTGTTTGTTGAGCCGGAGGGGAATGCGGAGTGGTAGTGGGTGTTGTTGCGGCGGTAGGCGCGGGGGGCGAGCGTGGGGATGTTGATGGCGAGTTTGGCGGCGAGGAAGAGGCTTAGGTAGACGAGACCGGCGGCGGAAAAGGAGGAGTGGCCGCTGGGGAAACTGCGGAAACCGTCGTCTAGATCAGTACCAGCCGCCGGTCGGCAGATACCGGAGGATACCAAGGGAGAAACGTCGAGATTGGTATAGCCGACGGTGAATTCGGATATGCGAGAACGGTCGGGGTTGCAGCGCATGAGCAGGTCGGGACGAGGCTTGCCGGCGAGGTTCTTGATGCCGCTGGTGATGAACCAGGCGAAGGCGCAGGACATGGCGAGGCCGAGCCAGCCGATCTGCCATTCCCAGAGCTTGCGGCGCCAGACCAAATTCTTGGGGACGCCGTTGGGTACGGTGGGTCCTGGAACGAGCAATAGAGAAATGAGGAGGATAATAACTGCCGGAGCAAGTAGTGAGACGACTATAAGGACAGCTGTCGACACAGTATCGGCATGGTGTGGGAAGCTGATGCTGACATCGTCAAGGGAAAAGGGGCGATCGAAGGGACGGATGGTGCCGACGGCCGTGCCAATAGCAGCGACGATGCTATATTCTGTCAGTTGTATTCACAGTCGTCAGAAGGTTGGAAGACGTACATAAGAACAACCCAGTCTAGAACATAAGACAGAACAACAGCAACAGACAGTCTGTTACGCGGGGGAGAGGTTTTTGGTTTAAGGCCCATTGTGAGTTTGTTGTAAGACTCTTGAATGTGGCGAGCAATGGGGAGGGCCGGCATTTTGTAGGAGGGAGGATACGGACCCCAATATAAGGAGATCTTTGCCGATTACAGTGGGGACCGGTGCATGTGCTTGTCCAGGGGGCTGTGGTCTGGAGTAGTAGTGGGTACCTGTATTTAAATAGGAAGATGTAGATTCTCTTAGCAGTGACATCTTCGGTCGACGTATCTCGTGCCCGTCCGCCATCGCGCCTGCCCAGTCGAAACTAGGTGCCGTAGATGGCGTTAGTGGACATACTTGCTGGCGCGCTATTCGGCAGCGACGCTCTGTATGCAACGTGGCTGAGTGCGGTTCAGCTTCAGCCTTCCCACCGCGTGTGTCTGGTGGTGTCATTACGAAACTTCGATTGGTGTCAAGTCGGGCCATGGCGATGGGAAGTGGAAAGTGACACGACCGGAGCCATTACCCGCAAAGTGTACCGTGACGCAGTCATTGACGTGACGACTTCGCCGGTCGGATAACGAAAATGGTGAAGGTTACTATGGGAGTCCAACTTGGACAGGCGACAGGCGACAGGGGGTCAAATATCCTTGTACGCGCGATGCACCCGGAGTCCCAACCCCCACTCACACACCCCAACCTCGAACCGAGGAAGACGTCCATCTGCATTTCTTGACATCAACAGCATCAACAACTCGAAGCATGTAAGACGTACATTTTCTTTTACCATCATCCCAAAGTCAAAGCTTTCCTCAATCATCATCCACTTTGACAAAAGCAAAGCTCTTATTTCCTTCTCCCGCCATGCCAGCCAAATGGGAGCAAATCGCCCAGCAAAAGCAACATGAGCGTGCTTCACGCATCCCCAAAGACTGGCTCATCCCCCTCCCCTCCCCCATCCCCTCGGATGTGCGTTCCTACACCCTCAAATGCGGTCTCTTGACCCCCGCCGAAATCGCCATCACCAGCAACCACGACGCAACATCCCTAGCCCACCAAATCCGCACCCGCCAGCTCTCCGCCACAGCCGTCGCCACAGCCTTCTGCAAACGCGCCGCCATCGCCCAGCAGCTCTGCAACTGCCTGACCGAAATCTTCTTCGACGATGGCATAAAACGCGCCCAGTGGCTGGATGCCGAACTGGCGCGTACGGGGAAGCCTGTCGGACCGCTGCATGGCGTGCCCGTGAGCCTGAAAGATACGTTCAAGGTCAAGGGCTATGATGCGAGTACTGGCATAGCGAGTATGGCGAATCAGCCGGCGAGGGAGAATAGTCTGTTGGTGGATATATTGCTGGATGCCGGGGCGGTGCTGTATTGCAAGACGGGCGTTCCGCAGACGCTTATGTGTATGGATAGCGAGAACCACCTGTTCGGGCGAGTGCTCAATCCGCGTAATCGCGCTGTTACGGCGGGTGGAAGCAGTGGCGGCGAAGGCGCTTTGATAGCCATGCGCGGCAGCGTCCTAGGCATTGGTACGGATATAGGGGGTTCGATTCGCATACCCGCAATGTGCAATGGGCTCTATGGTATAAAGCCTAGTATGGCACGAGTTCCTTATATCGGGCAAGCATCAGTCGCCGTGCCCGGCTCAGAAAAGATCGGTCTTCCAGCTAGTGCTGGGCCTTTAGCTGCCAGTTTGCGCGATTGCGAACTGCTGCTGAAAGTAGTTACTGATGCGAAGCCCTGGGAAAGCGACCCTGCTGTATCATTTGGCGCTTGGGAGTCTCAAGGATCTCTCGTCAACGAGAAGAAACCGCTCATTGGAGTCATTTACACAGACGATGTGATGACACCGCATCCCCCCATCCAGAAAGTGCTTCAAGAAACCGTCTCAGCTCTGCGTGTTTGCGGCAGCGAGGTGATCCCAATCTCCGCACCCCAGTTCAAGAAATGCCAATCCCTAGCAAACAGCTTCTTCGGCATCGACGGCAACAATCACGTTCTCGACCTACTAGCCGCCACCTCCGAGCCCCTCGTGACCTGGCTAAGTTCGCGTCTTCGTCGAAAGAAACCCGCTGATATGAAAACACTGCTCGAATTACATGTTAGGAGAACGGAGTTACAGACAGAGATGCTGAAGATGTGGAAAGATCCCAAAAGTGGACGGACAGTCGATGCTATCATCTTGCCCGTTGCGCCGCATCCAACACCGCCTATTGATCGCTGGAACGGCGTGGGCTATACATCCAGTTTCGTGCTTTTGGATTACCCCGCTGGTACTATGCCGATTCGCGATGTAAAGATTGAGGATCTGGAGTTAGGGAAGGTGTGGGAGGAGTGTGAGAAAGAGCCGTTGTCGAATTGGGATAAAGTCAACCGCGACTTGTGTAAGTTGATGTTTCGTTTCCATTACCTCGACTCCTCTCGCACCTCCTTAGGTTTTGTTGCAATGTAAGTTGAAGAATATCCAAGCCGTTTTTGTGCTGATCGTACCGCTCAAAACAGGGAACGAAAAGACGGTAGACAGGAAAACGTACCTAGACACCACGCTCTGTGTGCAAGTCGTAGCGCCCAAGCTGCAGGAAAGGCGCTTGTATGAAGCCATGGAGCTCGTTGATAATGCTATGCGAGCTTCTAAAGCAAAGTTGTGAATCAAAGCTCAATCTATGTTGATTCTCTCAAAGTTCACGCGAATCATGGACCGTTCAGAGGTGGCTATGCGTCTGCTCATGTGCTGATATTACGAAAACTACGAGAATCAATATAGATCAATATAAACAGTCACTACTAGGGAATTGGATCTCACTCTTTTGTTGGTCACGTCTGCAATATGCCAAGTATCGGGGCGCAAGCCAGGTGATCACACCAACTTGAGGTCGGTAACACCGTAACACGGACTAAGTAGCAATGTTGCTGGGTCTTTGGAGTCAGAGAACCCGAACAGGACTTTGATATTTAGAATTGTGTTAGGCGGGACGCAAGTGCAACAGACATGTCGAAGTTTAATGCATGTTTTTGAAGTCCTGGGTATGAGGTACATGTAGACTCAAAGACTTGGTGAGAACGGGAGTCGCGTGGGCATGTCGCATACCTTTCGAATTACTGGCATTGGCAGATAGGATGGGCGAGAAGGGGGACTCGATGACCGTGGCCACTCAGTTAAGCTTGTAGCTTCGTCTTAGCCAGAGATTGATGAGTTCATCCACGACGAGACAACACATTTGAAAGATTGTGTTTTCATCGATTTCTTTACAAATTACAAGGGAACTCGTAGACTCATCACCTGTAACGCCCCCGATTTTCAGCGCCGAAACCCCTTTCTAACGCAACGCAATGCAAATGCAGCAAAGTATTGCAACGAATGTCAAGAGAGCGCGGGAACGAGTCAACAGAAAATTTACAAGACAAAAGAACGAAAGGCTTTCAGATAGTGGTCGAGTTGGTCGAGTGAGTGAGTGAGTGAGCGAAACGCCGATTTCCGGAACGCCCATGTTATGTGTAGACCCTGACTCCGACTCCATCCCCTTCCACCATCCCTCATTCAGCAGTCTGGAATGCCTGAAATAGGTAGTGAAAAAGCTGTCTAGGCCTTCCATTTCCTCTCCATACACGGCAGACAAAACACCAACGTCTCCTTACCCCTCTCTTCAGGATAAATCTGACCATCCTCGAATCCCCCAGCGCACTCCGCACATCTAAAGCACTCATCATGCCACTCACCACCCAGCGCAACCACATACTGGCCAATAACCGGCTTTCTGCATTTCCTGCACTTGGGCGCCCTGTTCGCAGTATGTTTCGTGCCGCACTCAAGACACAGCGCAAATCCATTTTTCTCGATATGTGGCTTGCCATTCTCGAATGGATCACCGCACTCGCCACAGAAGAAATGGCCTTCGTGGTAGTGATTGCCCATGGCCACGATGTGTTTGCCGATGATGGGGGTTTTGCAATGCTTGCAGCGCTCGGCGTAGAGCTCGTGCCAGTCCAGATGGCAGTAGAAACGTAGGCGCTCGTCGCCGTCGTCAGCCATTGTTTCGCCTGGATTTTCTTCGAGGATTTCACCGGCGAGGCGGCGCTGTATGCGTGCTAGGCGTGCGGCGCGTAGTTCAGAGGGCTCTTCGCGTAGTTCGAGGGCTTCGAGGTTTGTGCCGCAGATGGAACAGATTAGGCAGTGGGGGTGGAAGCGTTCGGCAACACCTCGGACATTCAGGCTGCGGCCTTCGATGGGGAGACCACATTGGTGGCATGCTGCTGTGGCGCGGGCACCAGCTCGAGACCAGTGTCCGCGAGGGATTGGGCCAGGTGGTGCGGATGAAATGTGCTGAGGTCGTGGCCGACTGGAGGCGGTTTTGGGATCGGGAAGAGGTCGTGTCGATGCTTGAGGGCGTGGATTGGGAAGAGGACGTGTCGAGGCTTGAGGACGTGGGCCACCGTTTTCTTTTTGTGTAGACATGGTGGAAGGATCGGAGACGGAGATTTCAAGAACGTTGATGGTTGGAATAGGAAAAGAAAATGAAGAGGGAGGAGATCTAGGCCTGTGTGTCTGATTATTCACGTTAGGAGCTTCGTCGATCTGAATGGATGGTGCGTCGGGAAACTGAATCGCAGGCACGGGAGGAGCCTGGAAGTTTATTGCTGGGACAGAATGGGGGCCTTTCGGTGCCGCAGATGCATGTGTTGGAGGAGCTGAGCGAGCATCGAAGGGGCCTTCGGTCTTATAGATGGATCCGGTCTGCGGTCTCTTAAGGTCTGCAGGCTTTTCATCTTCTGGTTTCTCATCAGAATCTTTCGGTTTCCAATTAGCATCAAAGCTTACGATTGGACGGCCCAATTTGGAGCTCACAGCCGTCGGCGTGGGAAGCTTTGGGCTGCGATCCTTCAACAGCATACTCGTCGCCTTGCGAATTTCATCGCTCCTGACTTCTTTTCCATCCTTGTAGACGATAGGTTCTGTGTTGGACCTCTCTGGGGACCTCTCCGGAGTTTGGATAGGAGAACCCTCGTTGGTAGTGTAGAGTGGATTCCGGGATTGAGAGGGAGGATTGCGGTAGATCTCAGTCCTCGATATTTCCTTTCGCGGCCCCATGATGCTGCTACTGCGGGGAGGGCAGTCTTGTTGCGCAAATTGAACCCGGTTCAGAGGGTTCTTGGGCTTAGGCCGCAGCGGAGATGTCTCTTCAGTGGTTTTCTCTTTGGTGGTTTTCGAAGCCGGTTTTGTTTCATCAGGTTTTGTTTCATCCGATTTGGCTTCGTCCGGTTCTTCGTAGATTTGATCTCCCGTGAATGGGGCAGCCCTTTCACCACTGATGTTGCGCTTGCCGTAGTTGCCACTGCTGTGACGTCGGTTGCGACCTGGCATAGGCCCAGGATATGTCTTCAGGATCTGGTTCGCAAGAGGGGCGCGATGAGACTCCTCTGATTTGCGAGCTTTGTGTTCTTCGCCGAGTACTGATGCCCTTGATGGCCTGCTGGAGATTCGGCTGCTGCTGCGCCCACTGCTGCTTTCACTGGAGCCAGAGACAGTGCGTTCCGTGAAGTCACGAGCAAGTCCGGTAGTAAGCTCGACAGGAGTTGCCCCGATACTCGCCACCCTAGCTTGCTGGTAGCTGTTCTTCTTCAGGTGGTCCGTGTAGTTGTGGTTAGGGCGCATTGGTTCGAGGCCCAGATGTTGTGCGACTAATTCTGACGCTTCTTTCTGGGCTGCTGCAAACAGACGAGCTTCCTCTTCCTCTTGTTTCTTCAAGTCCATATCTGCCATAGCATCCCGCAGTGACACAACTTCTTCTTTCTCCATCCATCTTGATCCACGCTCGATATATGTAGCACTCGGAACGACCATGGATGGTTTTAAAGGGGTGTCTTTGGAGAAGTCGCGATTTGACAGGCTGGCAGATGGGTGTTGTACGAGAGACCGGCCAAAGCGAGAAGCGACGGATACGTCGGAACTTGAAGGCTTTCTGCGATGAGAATGCGCCAGGGCACTCTTGGAGCGTGGAGGCTCGTCTCCGACCTCAATCGCAGAGTCTTGGGGAGCTGGGGTTATGGACCGAGTTGTTTCTTGACGGGACGGCGAAACAACTCGACGGGTAGGCGAGGCAGATGGCGGTTGAGGACGCGCTCCGCTTGGTCTTGCGACACGATTGTTTCGCAGGTCAGCGAGGTAGTTGGCTGTAGGCAGCACAGGTCAGCACATATTCCTCAAGACTCTCGCCCGAAAGACGCGTGTCATACCAAACTGATCATTAGACATGTATGCAGAGCCTGGCGACACCTTCCGCGTCGGCGAAGGGTCCTTGGAGCGGCCTCGAAACATGATGGCGGCTGCTCCGGACGATGGTGTTTTTGTTCAGAGGCTGCAGGCTGGCAGATTGTTCTGGCGGACGTTTTGGTGAAGCGGTAAAACGTGTCTGGCGAAAGCTGGCGGCGCGGTAGCGAGAACGGTGAACGGTGAACGAATTATCAAACGAGAAGTGCAGCGGTTGCAAAAAAAGAAGGCGGGAAAAAAGAAGGCGGGAAAAAATAGAGGGGAACAAGCGAGCGGTCAGAAGAACAGACGAAGAAGGGCACGAGTGAAGAAGGGTCTGTCGTATTAGAAGCTATCTAGGAATGCGTCGAAGAGGGAATGGGCCACATCAGAAGGTTCAAGTCGAAGGCCTGAGCCAAGTTAATTGCGCCAGCGTCACGAGACCCTGAATTGTTTCTGTCCGCCATCAACAAAGCACATAAAGATCGCTACAGCAACAACTGACGCGGCGGCCCGAAACTGAACTCTGTATCACGGGAGACACAAGGTTACAGCCAGGGAAAAGTCTCTTTGAACGACGTCAAACTGCGATCAAATTGGCTGAGTGAGACCAATGTTTCGGGAGCCCGTGGAACTTGGATCGCGAAGTCGCGAACCATCGCCCAACTGCAACCGCCAGGCTTTCCCTCTGGTATCCCGCAGCCTGCCCGCTCGCTACCATAATTTCGCCCCCAACGGTTTGTGCTGCCGGCTTCTACTAGACTGCATGACAGTTCTGTCAACGGCTCAGAGCGGTGGCGCAAGCTTGACCCTTGAGGGAACACAGTGCCTTCTATAGTCTACTCTGCTTAGAGAGCTTGTTATGATCTTGATAGCTGCTGATATGCTTTTCGATAACTTGGATTGCTCCGAGTAGCTCCAGACGCTTGGCATTCTCAGGTTAGCTACCTGCCTGGTGAGTGAAGCTTTATTACTCGAGAAGGGTGTCCAGAACAATATTATCACGAGCATTGAGCCTCAATAGTAAACAATTCCGCTTTCTTACTGATACATGTACACTTGCTTACCCCTTACCTTAGGCTGGAGAATCCACGCCGTAACTCTGCTTCAGAAAAGATCTCCATTCACCAGTCCACCACCCCTCAAAATCAAGACGACAACGGTGCGTAAACAGGTACCACAGGGTCCTCCGCATACACCTTGAACGCATTGACATACTCGAAGAAAGAAGCCTTGTAGCTTTTTTCAAACGTCGTCAAGTTGATATACATCAAGCCAAACTTGACTTGGAGGCCTATATTCAACACTATTAGCCACGACGACCCCCTTTTCAAGTCACTCTAGTCCGGATTGCGAAACTCACCAGAAGACCATTCCAAGTTATCCATGATCGACCATGCTATACACCCAACAACATTCGTACCCTCAGCTATAGCCATCAAAATAGCCTCCATGTAGTCATGGTAGTAGCTGGTTCGGATGGGATCAAAGAGGATATCGGCCTGCAAAGAAGTCAGCAAGCGATCTCACCCAAACTCACTCTCCACCATCTCCTTCAACACCAGTCCTACAAAATCATCCCATTAACAAAATCATCCCACTAACCTTATACGTCTTGTAAGCCTCAAACGGCTCCGCAAACCCAAACTCACTAACCACAATCCCCTTCCCCTTCCCCCACCTCTCCTGCAAATACGCCAAAAACGTCGGCACCCACTCGGTCGCCTTATACAACCAATTCGTCGCCGGATCCGCCGCCGGTCCCACCAACCACCCCCCTTCCCCCACAAAACTTCCATTCACACAACTCGGATACAATGAATGACTATAATTGCCCACACAAGCTTCAAACCCATCGTCTGGCGCTGAAAAATACTCAGTCGTGTAAGCATCATGCGCCAAAATATCTGCTGTGTTGTTGATGTATTCGGATTGCTCAGGTGTGAAGTAAAGGCCGAGCGAAGCGACGTGCTCTTTCAAATAGGGAGGATAGTCGCCGGTGGTGAAAATCGGATCGTAGAACCAAGCTTCGTTGAAAGACCAGGCGCGTTCAATGGCTTCGGCGTCAGCGGAAGAATTGGAAAAGGGGAGTTTCCAGCCACCGTTTAGCTTGAGAGAGATGGTGCCGGTTAGGTTGAGGGATTTGGCGGCGTGGTAGGCGCCGGCGTGGGCGAGGATTAGGTGGTGGCCGCAGAAAAATTGCTGGTCTTTGTCGGGGATGTTTGTTTGGCTGAAATAGCGCTTGGGAAACTGTGGGATTGAGGTTAGTATGAGAGCTTTGTGGAAGTGCGAGAAGGACGGAAGGGAAATGGTAAAGGGAATACTGGAATACGGGATTGAGAATTGAGGATTGAAATCTTTATGACACTCACGGGATACTCCTGGCAAACGACAATAGGCTCGTTGATGGTGAACCAGTGTGGGACTTTGTTGCCGAAGCGGGCGAAGACCACTTTGGCATAGTTGACATAATCGTCGATGATTTCTTCGCTGAGCCAACCGCCGTACAGATTTTGGAGATAAAGAGGCAAGTCCCAATGCATGAGCGTGACAATAGGCTTGACTCCGTATTCTAAACACGTATTGATCACGTCTTCGTAGTGTGCTAGAGCAAGCTCGTTCACTGGTCCTCGTCCCCAAGGGAAGACTCGAGACCAGGAGATGGAGAAGGAATAGTAGGGGACGCCCATAGCTGCAATATAGGCAATATCTGAAGTGATGTAACAGTTAGCGCCATCGGCTGGTTACTGACTGCAAGTGAAGGGGCTTAGTCTTTGAAGTGGAATACCTTGTTTGTAGAGGTAGTATTCATTACACCCGACATCTCCAGTCTGATTTGCAAGAGTATATCCTTCTGCT
Source organism: Cyclaneusma minus (assembly GCA_037179335.1). NCBI lineage: Eukaryota > Fungi > Ascomycota > Leotiomycetes > Marthamycetales > Marthamycetaceae > Cyclaneusma > Cyclaneusma minus. Next base: position 382,107 of record JAKZHN010000021.1, read on the forward strand.
CGATGAGTAAAGACATCCCAGATCGATGGTCCTCGTCCCTCGGCATCCATTGCTCCTTCAATCTGATATGCTGCACTCGCAACACCCCAGAAAAACTCTTTTGGAAAACTCCAGCTTTCGTTCTTGGTGACTGCAGCATTCTCTTGTCCAGTGAGCCATGGCGAATAGTAAAGTGGTGGTGGAGGAATCAAAGCAGAGCTGGGGATGGGTGTTGCCGATGCTGTCGTGGTGATAGATGCTGTTGACACTGGGCCGACATAGAGGTCCCAGTATTCTGTGAGATGTTAATGCTTGTCGTCGATTGGGGAGCTGGATGTACTTGCGCTCCATTCTTAGATCGATTGTTGTTGCGAAAGCTGAGGGATTCGGTGATACTGTTGTTCCATTGACCACTGTTGCATTTGCTGGAGCTAGGGCTGACCCAGCTGTTGGAAGAGTAGTTGAGTTGGAAGAAGTTCCATTGTACTGAGCATTGATGGCTAATATTTGAAGAACAAGTACAACCAATATAGAGTAGAAGAGATACAGAGACATGTTGATGTATCCAATCGAGCTAGACAGCAAGAACTACATGCTATCACTGGTATCAAGTGAAAACAAATGAAAGCCATACTTATAGGACTGAAGCTGCCCTATAAAATAAAATACTATTACCACTGTACCCCGCGATCGGGGTACATGCTTTCTGGGGAAGAGGTGCATTACCCCGCGATGCAGACAAGAAGCCTGTTGCAGTGCTTCGTGCAAGGAACTGAGGTTGATGATCTTGCTTTTCTGGGCTAAAGTCCCGAAAGCTGGGGAAGCTAAGGAGCTAGAGCAAAGTACTTCGGTAGCTCTTTGCGCGAGACAGCCTCCAACTTGAACCATTCCATAATTGGAGTTACCCGGAAAATCTTTCGTCATTTGCCGGACCTTACATGTACTTGTGCTCACAACTTTCAAGTTTGCCACAAGTCTTTCTGGCCAAGCTGGGGAATCTCCATGCAAGGGTCGGGCAATTATCCTTTTTCTCAAGGAGCAGCAGAGGATTATGACGTGAGAAGGTTGAAAAGACTCCTATTCGTGACCTGGGTGTGTATTAGTCTACTCAAGTAGTCTGTCTATAAGCAACATACTCGAAGTCTCACAGCCACGGTCCATGCTCACCGCTCGAAACCAACTTCCGAACCCCTTTTCTCAAGTTCTATCCCATCCCGATATAAAATGTCCGTCCCGCTCCCTAGCGCCGCAACATCCCCTAGCCGAACAGCTCCTCGTCCGCCGTCACTCCCCTCGCCATCTCAAACTGCTCGTCCGTCGCAACAACCAAAGTCTTATGCTTCACGCCCTCCTTCCCAATCTCCTCAACCTTCTCTTTCCCAGCAACCTTCTCATTCTTCGCCTTATCAATCTCAAATCCCAAACACCCCACCATCTCCGTTACTCTCTTTCGCAATAACGAACTCTTCTCGCCAATGCCTCCTGCGAAGACCAGCGCATCGACTTTACCACCCAGACTCACGTAGTAGCTACCGACGAATCCGGCAATGCGGTCGACGAAGATATCGAAAGCGAGTTTGTGTTTCTCGGATTTTGGCGGGTCGGAAGCGATTTCGGCGAAGTTGGTGGTGCCGGTAAGAGATTTCCAGCCGGATTGCTTGTTGAGAAGCTCTTCGGCTTGTGTGATATGGAGTTCGTTGGTGGAGTTTGGTGAGAGTTTTCCTGGATTTGTGGCATAGTGGAAGACCAGACTATCCCGATTGTCAGTAGGTTCCTATGTTTATGCTTCCAAGCCCGCCGACGAAAATTAAGCGAATGCAAGCGATCATATAGGGACATACCTAGGATCCACATTACCGCTCCTTGTCGCACCAGGCAGACCAGATACTGGCGTCAAACCCATCGAAGTATTATGACTCTTCCCATTCCTCACCGCACAAGCACTCGCACCACTCCCCAAATGCAGCGCAATAATACTCGTCTCGCTCTCCTTCTTCCCCAAAAACTCCGCCACCGACCTCGTGATAAAAGCATAGCTCACACCATGGAACCCGTACTTCCTGAGCCCATTCTTCTTCGCAATCTCCGGATCAATGGGATATGTCTTGATCTGCTCCGGTATCGTGTGGTGAAACTGGCTATCAAAATATGCAATATTCCTAGCCTCTGGAAGTACCTGTACGCATGACTTCATGATATGAAGTGCCGGGCCATTGTGTAGAGGTGCCAGGTCCGTAAGTCGTTCGAGATGCTCGTAAGTTTCTCGATTGATGATCTTTGGCTTGCTGTAATCGCCGCCGTGGACGACGCGGTGGACTGTGAGGGCGATGTCTTCTTTTTTTGTGATCTCGGTAAGGGATTTGTCGGATACTATGTGATTGAGCATGTATTTGAAGGCGGCATCTTGGTCTGGTATTTCCTGGTCGAGCTTTTCGCCATTGACGACCTTTTCGGAGCCACGTGTGTATTTAAGCTTGGGTGGAGGGGCGGTCAAGCCATCGACTTGGAGTTCGGCGATCTGCTGAGGGGACTGGTTGGAGCTGCATTTGTAGATGGAGATTTTGACGGAGGACGAGCCGGAGTTGATTGAGAGGATGATTTTAGGAGCCATTTTTGCGGAGAGTGAAGGAAAGCTTAGGGCAGTCGAAAGCAAGAATGAAGCCACAATCGGAGAGCCGGGATTGTTCGTGTGAGAAGAAGATACTGGACCTACCGGGAGGTTAACTTGGCCAAGTTGTCAGTCTGGTGCTTTTTCTTGCTAACGTAGTTGCTCAGGAGTCTTTTGTTCATGGACGATGACGTTGAGTGTGGGGGATGCCATCAATGGTGGTGGGGTGATGCGGGGCACGGAGGGAACGGCATCTGCACAATCAAAACATCAGTCCACTTCAATAATGTTGTGTCCCGAGAGTTTGGACAGCATGCATGTGTTGGAACTTCCACCAGTAATCGAAGCCATCATGTCCGCTCCTGCCTTTTTACGGAAGGCGCCGAGTGCTCCTACGGCTGGCGGCTCGATGAACCGCCCGAGACAGCCGGATCTTGGGCTTCACATGTTCCAACACTTCCTCACATCTCTAAGATATTCGACATATAAGTAGGGCTGAAATTGGCCTGCTATATTGCAAGTACACCAAAACACCAATTCCCACATACATCATACAGAAAGCAGTAGGTCCGGTTACACACTCCTTCCTCTTCTTCGAATACAGGCTTTGTGACTAGCGTTGCCAACACAGCTTCCTCTCTGTGACATCATACGTCTGACCGGCTTCTGATCTTTACCGTAGACAAAGGACTGAGCAATTGAGCCTCTCGAATCACCAGCAAACCAAAACCGACATCCACGAGAAACTGCCCAGAACAACTACTCAAGATGCCGGGCGAAATCATCGACAGACCCAATCCTCAGCCATTGCCCTCTCACATCAGCGAAGATGTGCTTGAGCTTTCAGTCAAGCTTGACAAGCTTCAGCTGAGTGAACATGATCTTAAGGGACTAGAAGAGTTCCGGAGAGCTGCCAATTACATTGCTGCTGGTGAGCAACCTTCAATTCCCTTCATCACACAGAAAGTCACTTAATAGGCGAAAAGCCTGGCTAATTGGTAATAGCTATGATTTTCCTGCAAGACAATGTCTACTTGCAGCGCGACTTAACCCACGATGACATCCGACCCCGTCTCCTAGGCCATTGGGGAACATGTCCTGGTCTGGTCCTGGTCTACGCCCACTTGAACTACCTCACCCGCAAGAACAACCTTGATACCATCTATGTTGTTGGTCCCGGTCATGGTGCTCCTGCCATCTTGGCATCTCTCTGGCTCGAGGGCAGTCTCGCCAAATTCTACCCTCAATATTCGAATGATAAGGAGGGCCTGCACAACTTGATCACGGGATTCAGTACCCCTCATGGCTTTCCCAGTCACATCAATGCTGAGACTCCAGGAGCCATTCATGAGGGCGGAGAGTTGGGTTATGCTTTGGCTGTGGCTTTTGGTGCCGTAATGGACAAGCCGAATCTTATTGTGGCCTGTGTCGTCGGTGACGGAGAGGCTGAGACCGGACCAACTGCGGCTGCATGGCACGCAGCCAAGTACATCGATCCCAAGGAGTCCGGTGGAGTCATTCCTATTGTCCACGTGAACGGCTTCAAGATTTCTGAAAGAACCATCTATGGCTGTATGGACAACAAGGAGCTAACTACGTTGTTCACTGGTTACGGCTACCAGCCTCGATTCGTTGAGGATCTTGAAGATATCGTAGGTTTCCGTGATACTTCCACCGTTGAATAATACTAAGACAAGGGTTTTAATAGGACCGCGACCTTGCGACAAGCATGCAATGGGCTCTGGACGAGATCCATAAGATCCAGAAGGCTGCCAGAAGTGGCCAGCCGATCATGAAACCTCGCTGGCCAGTTCTCATCATGCGTACCCCTAAGGGATGGAGCGGCCCCAAGAAGGTTGACGGCGAGTACGTCGAAGGAAGTTTCCACGCTCACCAAGTCCCCTTGATGGCAGCGAAGACAAGCAAGGACCAACTTGCTGATCTACAGAAGTGGCTCAAGAGCTATGCTCCAGACCAGCTGTTCAAAGACAATGGTGATGTCACTGATTCTGTCAAGAGCATTATCCCCGAAGACCCCAAGAACCGTCTTGGTCAACGTGTCGAGACTTACAATGCGCATGAACCTCTGGCTGTCCCTGACTGGCGGAAGTTTGGAGTCGAGAAGGGCTCGGAGCATTCTTGCATGAAAGCTGTGGGCGAGCTCCTTGATCAGACTCTTGTGGACAATCCCAAGTCGATCAGAATCTTTTCTCCTGATGAGCTGGTCAGTAATAAACTGGATGCAGTCTTTAACCACACTGGACGCAACTTCCAGTGGGATGAGTTTTCTAACAAGCAGGGTGGACGAGTCATCGAGATCTTAAGTGAACACTGTTGCCAAGGATTCATGCAAGGTGGGTTGTCGAGATCTATACAAGTTACGAAGAGTCTTTAACGAGTTTTAGGATACACAATCACTGGCCGAACTGCCGTATTCCCAAGCTACGAAAGTTTCCTTGGTATAATCCACACCATGATGGTCCAATACTCCAAGTTCAACAAGATGGCCCACGAGACCAACTGGAGAGGAGACATTTCCAGTCTGAACTACATCGAGACCAGCACATGGACCCGACAAGAGCACAACGGCTTCTCTCACCAAAACCCCTCCTTCATCGGCGCAGTTCTCAACCTCAAAGCCTCCACAGCCCGCGTCTACCTCCCCCCCGATGCCAACACATTCCTTTCAACCGCCGCTCACTGCCTCCGCTCCAAGAACTATGTCAACCTCATGGTCGGCTCCAAGCAACCTCAGCCCGTCTTCCTTTCCGTTGAAGAAGCCGACAAGCACTGTCAGGCCGGTGCTTCGATTTGGAAATTTGCCTCCACGGACGATGGCCTGAACCCCGATGTCGTGCTCGTAGGTATCGGCTCCGAACTTATGTTCGAAGTTGTCTGCGCTGCTGCCATCCTACGCCGCAAGTGTCCAGCCATGCGCGTTCGTGTCGTCAACGTGACCGATTTGATGGTTCTCGAAGCGGAGTCACTGCATCCGCATTCCTTGACACACGATGATTTCGACAGTCTATTCGCCCCAGACAGAGCAATCCACTTCAACTACCACGGCTACTCCAACGAGATCAAAGGCCTATTATTCGGTCGACCAAAGCTGGATCGCATTACGATCGAATCCTACAAAGAAGAAGGTAGCACAACCACCCCCTTCGACATGATGTTGCGCAACAACGTATCTCGCTACCACGTCATGTTGGCAGCGATCCAGGGTGCGGCCAAGGTGAATGATAAGGTCGCATTGGATATGGTGAAGTTGGTGACAGAGGTGAAACATCAGGTCAGCAAGGTGCAGGAGTATGTGATGAAGAATGGAAAGGATCCCGAGGGGACTTTTGATATTCCGAAGTTTGAGGGGACGGTGTTTGAGGGAAAGAATCAGGGGAAGGGTGAGCAGGCTACGAGCAAGGATAAGGAGGATGGTTTTTTCGTGAACTGATCATGGAGACGTGCTATGAGGAGTTTAGGGTGACTTTTGAGAAGAATGGGAAGGGGGTTTACTTTTAGATGATAAAGCGTTAAGCGGGGTTTACTAGTAGATATAGATCAGAAATACAATAGCATGGCTTTCCAATTTCCCACAGCGGCCCTGATGCGGTTTTTACTTTTTGCTCTCCAGTTCTCAAACCCTACGGCCATGAGTTTTTAATTGCGGAAAACTCTGCAAGGTACTTCGTTTTGTATAACCCCCCGGGGGGGGGGGGCTTCTTAGCATGACTAGCATCTGTGTATACGTGGAAATATATGAAAGCACCGATGGCTAATGCAACGCTGAGAGTTTAAAACTAATAGATGCCGAATCACCCATGTAAGTTCTGTATATTAGGACTCGTAACAATCTAGTCGGAATCCCCGTTCCACGATCTAAGATCTTTCTTTGGGCCAACATTTCGGGTTCACTGTGAATGCTTAACTGTGCGTAAAAGCTTCCATTCATCAATACCTGATGACAACCGCATTTTCGATTTGATCACAAGATTCTTCTCGGCTGACTGCATATCCTTTCGAAAGCATGAAATCATAGTCACAAATGTTGCGTGAAGGAAATAAGAAGAAGATAAAAGGGAAGGAAGAAAGAAAAATTGAATCCGCATTGAAAGTAAAAACAGTGCTTCTCAGTTTCCTTCTCGCAAATCATGACCTCGCTATGAAGCCAGGTCATACGGTCGTAGGACTGGGTTCTATCCATCCTCGGACCCTGCAACCTCACTCAAACTTTGCAGCCTTGACAGCCACAGCAAAATTAAGCCTTCTGAAAGGCAGATTCTCATCGGGGTCCAAATCCCTAACAGACAACGCGGTGTAGAACGGTAGCATGACGTGTTCACAAACGAACTGATGATCGTCCCAATCGTCCTCATCATATAGACGACGAGTACGACCCTCCCGATCTACCTCATAATAGTCGCCATCTCTGGTAGGCTCTCGGAAGTAGAAAGTTTCAGGAATCTGGGTAGCGTTGTCCAGAGTCTCTTCAGTTTCCGAGATTACAACGGTCAGTTCCTCGAGCTCCTCAAACGATTGTACGAATTCGAGAAGGCTCTGGAAGTGTCGGTTCTCGACGTCGTGGAAGTTGAGAGCTAGGTAGCGGATCTTTTGGTACGGCAGCGTGGCCAGGGCTCGCGGGGTGGCGTATGTGGAATCTCGGAGGTAGAAGATGTCTCGCTCGTAGTTGAAAATGCGCCCGTGATCTAGGTCCAACTCATGACGTGTCAATGCCACCTGCCGAGCGTCCACACATGCTGGTTTGTTCTGATCATCGGGTATGAAGTAATCCGCGTCCTTGGGCTTCGAGTATGCGAGAACGCGATCACGGGGTACTAGCGATTCCTCCCATATCATGAATCTCAGCTCTGTAGGGAGGTGCCGGAATTTGTGGAATTTGAAGCCGAACATGTTGACCACTTCTTGACGGTGTAGCGGATCCACCATTCTGTGGTGTACCAACGAGGCAACGTTGTCGCATAGCTTGGGGCCGAGAGGATCTTTGCGGAGAATCTCAAACACTTCTGTGATTTTGGCTTTGAAGTTCGGACCATTGCTTTGATTGCAACCATAGCTGAGCCCGCAAAGGAACGCGGTGAGCTTCAATACAGAGTCTTTGACCGCGTTGACTTGGTCTTCGATTGTACCGTAAGGCGAGTCTCTGCTAAACTGGCACTTCATTGCAGTGAAGAAGATATCATGCAATCCACTCTCCCCTAATTTTTGTAGATGCATCGACAAGTTGCTCTCTACTTCGGACCTGCTAGTGCTGACAACGTTGTTGGCATGGCTTGGTTCGGCACCACTGGCACCATCTTGAGTCTGATCCACGATATTCAGTTCGGCTTCAACTGTCTCGTTACAATGTAACTCACCTGAGCCTACTCCAATGGTGAAGCTCTCTGGTCCATGATCAGGGCAGCACTCCTCGTTCAAACGGTCGTCGGCGGGTAAGCTTTATTATTGAGGTATCACAGAGGGTCCAGAGTTGATGAATTTGGGGAGATTGCAGGGGAGGAGTACTAGTGAGAAGAACCGTGATTGTCGCTGCGTCGAGGACCTTCTGCTTTAACGCCAACGACTCTTGCGAGACGGAGGAAGATGGCTTTGGAAACAAGTAATCGTGGGTTACTCGGGTGAGGGGTTGAAGTTAAAAGAAAAGGAAGAATCATGAGAACTTACCATCGGCCAGGATTTTAATTCCCTCGCTGTAAGCCACGTAGAGGAGTGGAGTTGATTGGCTTGGCAGTTTTGCTTTTCTATGCAGGCCAAGTAAGGAACCCCGATTCTCTTGCCCTTTTAAACATTTCTTTCCAGCTTACTGGCATTACTTAGACCTTTGCTTTCTATTGCCTTTTCTCGAATTTCCCCCGTTTTTATTGTATGTTTGGTTATAAAGATAGCTTTATACCAAAAACAATCACCGGTATGTCAATCTTACCTTAATACAGTAAGCGGGTTGGGGCCCACAGCACTACTTATCCTTGTGATCAGCGACAAGGGAGGAATAAAAATCCTGGCTCACTGGAAGTGGGAGAACGAGTCATTGAAGCGTCAGCCTTCTGAGCCTCGTGGTAACAAAAATGGACACGAGGAAAAATATACTCAGGATGAAACTCAACTTACAGAATGGGACGTGCTTGTTTCAAAGGGATATATTGGGGTCTCTTGCGAAAATCTGTCTAGAAAGATGGCGCCTCTAGCAAGCACCCAGTCAAGTGTTCCAGCCATGTAGGGATCTGTTTTTCGACCATGTCCGGCCAGTCTCTTCCACCCCAGTGCAGTATATCTGTAACTGGCTTATACCGCTTTACGACCCTTTCCAACTCCTAGTCCCAACGTATATAGACTTTCGTCTCAGTTGACCCATTCCATGACTCCAGATGCTCTTATTTGACCGCAGTCTCGCATACCACAAAATAGCTCAGTTCTAATCACTAGCAATAGGAGATATCGCAGCCATAGTCTGTCACCAAGTCAGCATCACGCCCCAACACCTACTCTCTCACCACCAAACTTACCGCAGCCTGCTTCGGCTCAATAAACAACCCCTCCGCATCCGCCAACACCACCCCCTCCCTCCCATCCCCCTCCAACGTCTCAATCCGCCCCTCAACCCATGCTTTCCTCCCCTCCACCCTCTTCGTCGTTGCCTTCAGCACCACAAACCTCCCAGCCATCGTCGGCGCCCGATAATTGATACTCAAATTCGCCGTCATGCCCACCTTATTCGGCAACGCACTCATACAGCACCTCCCCAATCCCTCATCCAAAATCGTCGCCAAAAATCCACCATGCACCACCCCCGGATATCCGCACAAATCCTCGCCCAAGTAGAAAATCGCAACGAGCGATTTGCCGCCCTTCTCAGTCCATACGACGGGCGGTACGACGACGCGCCCGGGGCCGAGGAGTGTGCCGGCGGTGAGAGAGTGGGGTCGTTGGGATGGGGGGATTTTGAGGTGTGGCCGAGACTCGATGAAGTCGGGGTTGGAGCGGAGGGAGATGGCGAGGGGGTGCGAGTTGAGCTCGGTGTCGATGCGGCGTGCGAAGTCATCGGTGGGCGTGTAGAGGAGGAGGGTTTCGGCGGCGGAGGGGGGGTTGAGCATTTCAAGCGCGACTTTGATGCCGGGGTAGGCGGCGATGAGAAAGCCGCTGGTGCAAACGAGGGCGAGAGCTAGGACTGTTGCAGTGCGGCGGAGGAGAGAACTTTTTGGGGGCTCAGGGGAGGGAGCTTATCGAATGGTTAGTTGGGGTAGTGAAAGGTGGTTTGAGCTGAGAGTTACCTGTGAATTGGGGAGCTTGGGAGCTTAGGCGTCGAATTCCATGCTGGGAATACCGAGCCAAGGGAGCTGATAAAGGAAGAGAATGACGGGGAAGAGCGGATATGGGCCTCTGGAGGCCATTTCGCCTGAGCAGGCAGCTGGCGGAGAACATCAGAGCGTCCTAGTTGTCACGACATGCGAAATGGGGATGTTGGGGAAAAGATTGGGAGCAGCTTGTATCGGCCTCGGTTCGGGAAATTTCAGTCCGACCTTGGCGCCTAGCTACTCTAGCCACACTTGTCACTGCCACATTTCTTTTGATGAACATTGATGAGCTCTCTCTCCTATCATCACCGCCTCACATCGGATGATTTCGTTGGAAAGCGGCGGAGTCATGCAAACATGGAATATTGACCAAATCCAATCAGACACAATGACGATGCCCAGATTTTAGCATTGACTCGTGCTCAACATCATTCGCAGCTTCCTTGCAACTGCCGTGACCCTCCTGTGAGGCTGTGGGAAGAGGCTGTGAGGAAACCCCTGTCTGGTCCCTGCATCTCCACCTTCAACATGATACATATATGATATGAGAGAGCTCTCCCCGCAATCCCATAGCTTCTGAATACATATAAGACAAACCGACACCTATAAACTCGAATATCTACTCTCCTAAATTCCAACATCACTATCATCCTCCATATCCTTCTACACTCTATAACCCAATCCGCAACCATGGCCACCGCCGAAACCGTCGAGCTCGGAGAAGCCCACTTCCCCAAGGAAGAAAGCCTCAAGACATTCGCCGACATCGAGCATGAGCTGAAAAGAACTCTGGTGCATGAGCGACACAGCTACAACAGTAAGGAAACCTCTCAAAAGCCTCCCCCTCCCCCGCCTTTAGGCAGAACCACCCATCCCCTCCATGAATTCCCATGACAAAACCCAACTCACAATTCCAAATCCAGAGCACGAACCCGAATACTTCGTCGCCGTTTCCCACCTTTCCGACGAGCAACTTACCAACTTCTCCGGTACCTCCCCCTTTCCATCCAGTCCCCCATTCATCTCAATCCCATTTTCGTTTCCAAGTTCCCCTCTCCCATTCATATTCCCCCACCCTCGTACACCCATCAAGTTTCCACTAACACACCCTCCCTCGCAGCTGAAAACTTCGAACTCGTCCGCATAGGCGAATCAGCATACGGCCTCCACCTCTTCGGCAAACTACGCCTCCCCGAACTTGAAAACGGCTATATCCACTTCCGCGCCTTCGTCTCCGGCGATGGTCCGAAATTCGACTGTATCCATACTGAAGAAACCGAGGCAGCGGATGGGGATAGGCATTATCGTGCTATTTTTAAGAAGGATGATGTTTTGGAGTGGTTTACTACTTGAGGGTAGATAAGGGGGCTGCGCTGCGGTTGTGGGGAAGTGAGAAAAGCTTTGTGGAATAGATACGCTTTGGACGAAATACCAGGGAAACGGGGGAATAAATCGCAATGCGCGAACTAGAAAAAAAAAAGTTTTTCGATTTTTCAATGCGGTCCCGGGGCTGGTTGTAATGATTCAAGCGCTCCCTTGATCGCGGTGTGAGGCTGTGAGCTGAAGGTAAATGTCAGATGCGAGAAAACCTGACAAGTATATTGCCCTTTCTACCTGTCCTTCTTCAAGTCAACCTCGATTGCCTTGTTGGCGTGGCCATTGCCATTGGCTTGACCATTGCCATTGACACTCGGAGCGCTCTGCTTTCTGACAATATCCGGCAGCGAAAATAGCTTGCTCGGCCAATACAGCTCATACTGATCATCCCTTTCCTTGATGCAATGCCTCAGCCAAATTCCCCAAACAATATAGAAATACGCTCCGGTGCCCGTCATCAGGTGCCTATCAATCGAATTAGCCATCTCCACCATCACCGCCCATCTCTATCTCGATATTTCCAAAAACCAGAGAAAAGAGAAGGAAAAGAGGGAAAGAAAGAAGGGGAAGGAAGGAGGGGAAGGAAGTAGGGGGAAGTGAAAATGGGAATTAGAATCCCGAAAATCCACATACCACCAACCATGCCCCTCAAGCAAAATCCCCCACGGGAGTCCAATTTCGCGTCTTGCAACCCTCAGATTCGAGCAATACACATTATCCAGCGTCCAGATCCCAAACCCGCCTAGGAAAATGGACAGTCCCAGCGCAATCATCCACCACATCTGTTTCACAACCTCTGAATCTTTCCGCTTCAATGGATCTTTGCCGTTCACAGCTTTGCCGTTCTGCTGAGACTGATCCTGGGCGTGATACTTGGCCTTTAGCGCTGGGCGGACGTCATATTCCATTATGTAGATGCTGCGGAAGACGACGGTGGCGGTGAGGAGGGCGTAGGCGTTTTGGTGGAAGCTGGGGTCTTGGAGGTAGTGGTAGTAGAGGGTGATGAAGAGTGACAAGCCGGCGAGCCCTAGGCCGAGGCAGTAGAGGAATATGCGGTCTTTGGAGTATGGGCTGAATGTTGCAAAGCACATTAATGCTGTGGTGTAGATCATGCCGAGCTCGTCCATGAGCTGTGTTCCGTCTACAATCTTGAGTCAGAATCAGGTGTCTCACGTGATTTACACGATATATCGATGGTTTAAGCCCAGGAGGTATTCTTACATTTTAGGGTACTGTGGAATAGCAGACTGGAGAGGCCGACTAGGGAATAGCCGACAAAGGCTACGAGGAAGATGGTGTCATGGCCGTTGCGGAGACAGTTTCGGACGCCTCGTAGGCCGAGCCAGAGGAAGAGGAGGTTTGTTACCGAGTTGACGATTTCGGCGGAGTAGATGGTGGCGTAGTAGTCCTGGGGGATATTATTATACCACGGAACGAGTTGTGCTAGAGAGAGAAATTCTGACGAGTGATGAAAATGGTATCATTTACCTCTTCGCACCAGTTGATGGTCGAGGTGATGGGAGCCCAGAAACCCTCCCTTGCGGGGGGGTAATCGAAGGCGAAGCGCATCCTCAGATGTAGCGATGCGAAAAAGCCGTGACACGAGATCCGTGATATGAATCTGGCGTGTCACAAGATCTGGGAAAGAGCGGAACAGGAAGAGCTTCAAGAGGCTTAAGAGAGTTAAGTAAAGAGGAAGAAGCCAGGAAACTTCGGAAGCTAGGGGTGGAGAGAAGAGATGATGTAGATGGAAGTCCGCTTCCGTGACGTAGGTAGTAAATAGAGGTCTGAACTGACACGAGCTACTTACCTTCCCTGTCCGGCCCACGCAGGGTGCCGGTGCCTGTCAGCTTGACCATCGTTGGTTCGTGGTCATGGTTCTTATCGAGACGCTTCAGTGGTTTCTATGGATCCTGCCGAGCTATCCGGATTGCTGGAGCGTGTCTTTGATGGCACAGCACGGTGCCTGGGAATCTGCAAGCGTTGGTGTCTGCGGGGTGTTTATCAGTCAGAGCTCCCTCGGAGTCAGGACAAGTCATCCAGGTTTGATCGTAGGCCATGGGATTGGATGCGGACGTGTACTCCGTCAAATCTATACTCTTGCGAGGGAAAAGTAGCGGGAAGTTGAAGGTTCAACGGGCTATTGATTAAAGTTGTGCTACTGCTCTAAGCGCACGGCTCGTCACGTCGAAAGCCAAGCTTAATTCCAAAACCTCAGCCCCAGCCGTCAACGCCTCCGAGCTTGTGACATCGCGGCTAGATACTTTTAGACACGGGACGCTACTACCAAGTACTAGCCAGACCAACGTCGAAGCTCCAAGCTCCTAGGCCCCACGCCGCAACACTGCGACCTCAATCGAGCTCCTTCACCAACCGCCAAAATGTCCATCTCCAACGAGGCTCTGCAAAAGGTACCTCTCTCATACCCGCCTTCTTCATACCATCCATCCACTGACTCCTCCCTCCCCAGCTCGTCCAAGAAATCGAAGCCCAAGCCATCGCCGCCCAGCAACAAATCAACATCGTCAAGAACCAAGTCGCCATCAAGCAGCGCGACATGCGCATGCTGCAACTGACATCGACCGAAGTCTCCTCCCTGCCCCCCTCTACAAACGTCTACGAAGGTGTTGGCAAGATGTAAGAAAAACCCGCACCTGCAATCGTACCTGCCAACAGAATTTTGGGCTGATGATGGATTACAGGTTCGTCTACACCCCCGTCGAAGAATGTGTTTCGCGCATCAACAAGGAAACCGCCGGCCTGAAAAACGATGTCGATAATCTGGGCAAGAAACTGCATTACCTCGAGACGACGCATAAGAATAGTCGCGAGCATATCGATCAGATTTTCAAGCGAGGGACTTGAATAGTTCCAGCCTTTCTGAACCACCGGACCCGCCGGTGTGGGATGCTATAAAATCCGGCGTAAAAGGGCATGAGGGGAGATACAAAGTCGGTGGCACTGGTAGTGGTATCGACGACTACCTTACGTACGTGAATACGCGGCGGCTTCGAAATACGGAGCTTGTATAGCCGGCCGTATTCTACATTGTTGGTCTTGGGAACTTGGGAGCTAGCCCCGCGCATATTGTACGGTACGAGGGGTCAAATGCGAAAGAAACGTTTACGATCCACGAGCTCGGAGCTGGTCGGCAGATATGATACATCAATGAAGGAGGTGTTGGTATGTTCCAAAACTCCCCAACGCCGGGGACACGCAGAAGTGGAGTGAAGGCCATAGGACGACCAAATCCCCGGGACGGGAGGGCGGCAAATGCGGGCAATGCAGGGGAAAGAGGCCGGAAAAGCCTTACCAACAGTCTGATTCAAAGAACATCGGTATGAAAATGTGTGTATTGTGAGCCTTCCGCGTGGTGTTTGTGGCCATGGCCGGCCCCGTTTGAGGCTCTTTGACGCGGCGTCCGTCTCACCTCACTAGGCTACAGATCTCGAAACTCCCAATCGTCAGCTAATCGCATTGGATAAGGCAGAGCGGCTACAGACATGTCTATCCCTACCAGCGATTCCAGAAGATCTGTACAACCCGAAACATGGCCATTCCACCGACCTGGTCCTCAAGACGACAAGACCGCAAGTCGAAACATCAAACCTGGGAACCCATACCTCCGTCTATTCCTAGCCAAGTTTTCATGAAGAGGCGCCGCCATGGCTGCCTCCACCATCCAAACAATTGGGCCGCAATACAGTATTATACGAGCCCATTCATATCATTCCTCTTTATCAGTTCTCAGCCGGCGCACTAGGGTAACGTCGACCGCAAGGCTTGCACGACCTCAGTAGGTAGATTCCCACTCTCAGTCCACTAGCCCCCAAATCCTGTCTCTTCGCCCCCAACTCAGCACCATGTCTGACCCAAACATGCAGGTCGGCTATTGGCTGACCGGGAAAATCTTTCATATCTCGCAGATGGACACATGCTAGGTAAAAGAACGCCTCCATGCTTGGCATGATGTCTTTCCTTGCGGAGTGCCTGTACGTCTCTTTAGCTGAAGGATCGATCAATGTGACCCCATCTGAATCACATCTATTTAAGCAGGCGCATGCGCCCCTCCATGATGTCCCCGAGTTTCTACGTAAGGCTGCTCTCATATCTCCATTCTGATGCTATGATGCTATCGTGATCCCCAGCTCGTCGTCGTTGTTTAGTGCTTTTAAGACTCTATCCACCTTATCTTCCGTGTCTACTCGCTACTGTTCCATCTACGCTGTCAATACCTTTCAAGAAGACCGCGAGGCTCTGCGTTTAAGAAGCACGCCGATATCGCTCGCGACTGCATCACCAGACCACCCTGAGATTCTGCTGGATGACTGCCTAGATCAGGAGAACAACCGCAACCATGAGCACGACATCCTTTTACAGTTCTGAAGAGTCGGAGTCTGAATATGATTCCTATCGCCCCAGACGTGGACGAGGCTCTCCCAGAGGAATACCACCATATCGTGCAGTCAACCCCAGGCCACTGTCAGGCGGCCAATACAGAACCGTATTTCCTGTCCAGCAGCCAACTACCAACTACCTGAACCCCGGCGACGGTCATCATCGCACTCGATCGCACTCCACTCACCACCACAGTCGCCGCACCTCCCCACGTCCACCACCCCAAGCCCCCATCATCATCAACAACAACCGCTACGAAGCCGAAGAAGAGCAGCACATACGCTACGTCCCTGCCCCCGCCCCTCCTCCTCCTCCTCCTCCTCCTCCTCCACCCCCAGTGCACAGCCGCCCACGCTCACGCACTCGTCCCGTTTCCGTAAACATCCTAAACATGAACCGCGAAGAACTTGAACCCGAAAGACAAGTCGAAAGAGCAGTCCGTCCTCGACCCTACATCCCCAAGACGCGCGAAGAAATCGAGCTCGAAATCACCAAAATGGAGCTCGACAAGCTACGACTCGAAAACCTCCGGCACGATGAGGAAGTCCGACGAGCAGCTCTCCCCGCTCACCCACATAATGCGCTTCCTCCACACCCACATCATGCGCTTCCCCCTCATCCACATCATGCTCTCCCCGCTCACCCGTACCACCATTCGCCGCACTCTTCGCCACGCTCTTCGCATTCGCGTGAACGGCCTGAGTCTTTCTCTCGCGACAGCTATGAATTAGAAAAAGCCAGACAGGAATTGCAAGCTATCAAGGACGCCAAGAAGCGAGAAGAAGACGAGCGATTTGCACAGCAGAAGAGAGAGCTCGAGGAGTTTCAAAGGAAGAAAGAAAAGGAGGCGGAAGAGAAGCGGGTCAAGAGAGAGATGGAATTGAAGCGGTTGGAGCAGGAGCATAGGGAGGGAGAAGAGAGGAAGGCGAAGATGGAGCAGGAGATGCGAATTAAAAAGGAAATCGAACTGCAGCGTCTGAGGGATGAGCAGAAGGAGGATGACGAGAAACATGCGAGGGAGGAGGAGAGAAGGAAGACTATTGAGGAGTGGAAAGCTAAGGAGGCGGAGAGGGTGGCGAAGGAGAAGAGGGAGAAGGAGGAGAGGGATAGGGAATATCGTCGTCGTATGGAAGATGATTTGCGGAAGTCCGGCGTGGATGAGAAGCAGATTGAGAGGATACTTAAGGGTGAGAAGCCGGAGAAGCCCGAGAAGAAGGAGAAGGGTGAGGAGAAGGGATTGGTTCCTAGACTGCCGGAGTTGATTACTGATCGCCCGACTTACACGAGGATGTCACGCCGACACTTGTCGATAGAGACGCTCAATCGGTTTCGGATTGATTTCGAGTATGATGCTGTAAGTACCCTCTCTCTTAACCATACCCGTTGAACGATCTCTCTGTACTAACAGCCTGACAGGACCCAGAATACGTTCTCATCAAGCGCTGGGTGGCGCCCGCTGAGCAAGACAGGCTATGGAACCACACCAGGGAGATCCGAGAAAGAAGGGTAGGCCTTCTGGTCCTACCGATGGAAGCACGCCAAAGGAGTCCTAGGGATCACTCGAGAGACTGCGAGTTTGAGTTCGTACGGGAGAAGAAGCACAAGCCGAGGAAATCTCCGTCACCGCTGATTGGTTTCTTTGCTGGACAGAAACGCTTCTGATCAGGAGCTGGAGAGGAATGTGGTTGTCTATTCTGATATTTTATCTGCATTGCTTTTCTTTCTGTTGAGTCGATGTGATTTTTAGCGTGGTGAGAGGAGTGATGTATACCCACACTTTCTATCCTTTAATTGATGATGATCATGACTGGATGTATATCTCCACTCGATGTCTATCTCCGTGCTCCATCAGTCGAATAGTGAAGCTGCAATAATCGTTCGTAATCTCGAAATCCAGCGACTCTTTATCCTGCACAAGTCGGATGTGATCAAAACGGCCATTTGCATCTATCTCCCAAGCGAGATCGTTCCATCCTCCCTCGTGTGGGCATTCAATGTCATCTCCGCCCTCCTAATCAGCTCTTCGTAAAGAGTCCAAGCCAACGCAGAACTGAGTGCCTTCCGGCTCATCCTTAGGCCCAGACCGTCAAACATTGACTTGATCCCATCATTTCGAATCATCTTCCGCGCTGCATGTATAATATTGCCATATTCCTTGGGCTGTAACTGGATCCTGGTCTTGATCGCATCGAAAGGATTGGTTATAGCTGTCGCGAGACCAGCGGCTATAACACCAGACGCGAAATTGATCGACGTAGAAGTAGACGTCCTCATGACAGCCTTCGATCTGCTCGTTTCTGAGTTCCCCTGAGACAGTAGACTCAGACGCTTTTTCGACTGTTCGTATAAAACAACGTATAAACCGGCGTATGGCGCATCGCGCAAAGCTGTAGCGCCAAATCCAGAGAAGAACCCACGGAATCCTTCGGTTAAGAAGATGTCTTTGCAAGCTCCCGCAATAGAGCGATAGCCATAAAAAGTCGATTCATAGCGAACCTTGATAACCGTCATCGGCATTAGGACAAAGCCCGCAGAAGCTCTTGCAATAGCGCCTGTTGCGAGATTTCCCAAGTTCGACAGTTTCGGCAGTGCCGAGGAATGGCTATGTGCGCCGATTGAATTCGAGATGCTGGACTTAGCAAAAGCCTGGCGCAGCACATTCAGACTCGAGAAGTAGAGCGCGGAACCCAGGCCGGTTCGCAGCGCTGAGGGAATGGCACCTCGCCAGAATGCGCGAAGGCCATTGGGGCTGCGAGCGACTTCGCGAATGGTGGTGATGAGGGAGTTAGAGCCGGATTGTTGCAGACGGGTTTTTAGGAGGTCGGCGGGTTGCAGGAGGATGGATGAGAGGAGGCCTGACCCGAGACCGGCGACGAAGTGGAAGGCTGGAGTGGCGGATCAGCCGGGTTGCTAAGAGGAGGCGGGATGAGGGTGCAGGACTTACACGACGACGAAGAGACGGACTGGCCGCCATTTGGCATGTCGGAGGACGTGTCAGATGAGCATGACAGAGGGGAGTCGGGGGTGGTGAAACGGCGAAAGTGAGGATGTATGATGACGATCAAAAGATGTTAAAAGATAAAAGAGTCGAAAAAGGCACCGACAGCCTCGCCGTTGAGAGAGCTCAGCCGCTCAGCCACCACCACCCGCCTCAGCTGCACCTGTCGGGGTGCCGACATCAACGCAACGGATATTTCTAAAACTTTCTATTCTCAACAGCTTCTCTTTTCTGCGATTCAATTCCCACCGTAGGATGCAAGAAAGAATAATCATCAAAACATTTTCGACCATCAGACAAAATCAAGAATCGGCGGATACTTGAGAGTTGAGACCTACATGCTCCCACACACCACCTCCGCCGTTCCTACCCGCCTCTCCAAAAGCCCGGTATTCGAAGTCAGTAGTTCAATTACTTCCATACATGGTTTTGTATGTTATAAATTGCGCTCGACCTTTGTATTTCTATCTTATTATAGTAGTTTTATAATTAAAAGCGCGGTTTCTAGGGCTAATATAAAAGCACTGGTTGAAGGTTACTAAGGGGCATAAATCATGCCCACGAAGATCTCGGAAGCAATGGTAAGTAACTTTGCTACAAATCATTTGTACAAGCCGTGATTCTAGGGTATACACCAAGAGAGGAAAGCATAGAAACTGGATTTACCTGTAGAAATTTACAAAAATGTTTTTTACTTATCTTCTCACATTTGAACCACGTTTTTGGCCCCCTCTCGATTAATATCGCTGGGGACCCCGCCAGGCTGTGTCGTACCGCTGCTTCCACCCCATTGGTCGCCTTTCGAGCATGCTGCATTCCCAATTAGGCTCGCCGTGTAGACCGGCGAGCTTGTTCAGGTTGGACCGTCAAGGCCTCTTACTTGGAGGCCTTCTGACTCACGAAGACTCAAATATCCTTCATCCTCACTCCACTTCTCAGAATTTCCTCAAACCTTCTCTGTAACTCCACCGATCTTGCCGGAAGCGCCTATCCGCCTTCAAAGTGCCCTCGAAGCGATTAATTCGACTGTCGCAGCAGTGACTCGGAGCTGACGACCTACCAGCCCAGCACCCACCCTCCTCCACATTGCAAGTAAGTCGTGATTTCTGCTGGATCTCGAGAATCAATTATGACACAATGCCAAACTTTCAAACCTTGTGTGCCCTTAGTATTTATTTGAAGCCAAGTTTCCGTTCGGTGTTTAACAGAATATGCTTTTATTTCGCATCGCTTTCTCCTACATCTTGTCCCGTGTCTCTTAAATGCCATGCTTGCCTTCTATCGTCAATAATACAACTCCGCGTCTTTCACCTACTGACTGGCCTTCAGTTTCTACAGTCAAATTCCCCAATCAAACGTGACGACATCTTGAACAATGGCGTACAACAACTACCAATCTTTCGACTCCTTTTCCGTATCCCAGCCGGCACTGGGTGCTCCCCTGGTCTTCAACCCTCCTCTTGGCTCAGCCGAGCTTGACCAAGCCATCGACGACTACATTACCGATGCTAGTCTCTCCATCAAGGAGAAGCGAACCCAAGTCAGCTTGGACTTCTTCAACTCTCAAACCTCATTCAACTCTTACTCCCAAAACTCCTTCAACTCCTTCAACTCCGTAACTCCCTCCCCAGACTTTACCAACAGCACCTCCACTTTCCAAGCGCGACCGCAAGCCGCCAAGAAGGCACCCAGAGCGAAGCCTTCGAAATCGTCCCGCAACGGAAAGGCTGCTTCTCGAGTCACCAAGGCTGCTGAGCCGAGCTCGCGAGTGCCTGGGTACAGGATATTGACTCTGGAGGGTGTCGACATAACCGACTGTGCTTCCCGTGGACCCAAGACCAAGGAGCAAAGGGAACAGGCTGCCAAGATGAGGAAACTGGGTGCTTGCGATGCTTGCCGCAAGTCTAAGCAGAAATGCAACCCCAGCCATCCCCGCACCAGCTCAACTCCCTCGAGCACATCCATCACTACTCCCTCTAGCACTTGGTCCGCTGGGTCGAAGGACAACTCTCCCAAGGACAATGTTTCCGAGTCTTTCGATATGTCTTTCGGTAGTCAATTCAACGACCCCAACACCTGGCTCACGGAATTCCCCAATGATCTGCCATTTCCTCCCTTGGCTGAGTCGACGGGTTCTCTGGTTGACCCCTTACTTTTCCCCATTGACCCTGACTTCGAGTTTTTGGACTTTGACATCGGCAACACCGTCTCCAACGACTTGGGTGCACAAAATTACAACGAGTTCTTCTGGGATCACTTGTCAACCAACAATGCCCATGCCTCGTTTAATACAGGCTCTTCTGTCGGCGGCATGGTTCAAATGACTCCGTCATTGGTTCCTCACAACCCATTCGCCAGCAACACCCAACTAATGCCTAGTTCCCCCGGTGTACCCGGTGTACCCGGTCAATCCGCATCTTCGGCAGGCTTCAATCACAATGTTGACGAATTCCTTGGCGATTTCTGGACTCAACCCAGAGCAGAACCAGGCATGCTATTCTCAGGGGAGAGCAGCCGTCTTCCACTTGACCGCTCCGGCACTGGCCTGGGCGGTCAACCTGGTTACGCACCTTCAAGGACGGCAAACCGTGTCGAGCAGCAGACGGAACAGACCTCGTCATCACTTCGCCAGGGCGGCGTAGACGTACTTGATCAGGCGCTCTCTGATCAAGTACTTGGCCTCGACCGAGGCCAACAATCACGATCACCGGCGGGCGCAAGTTCATCGGCGGGCGAACCAAGAGGCGACCTCCCGCTCTCACCATTCGAAGCAATTCGCCAGACGAGGAACAGTCTAAGTCTACGCAATGTAAATCCACGGACGATTGCCACCGAACCAAAACCTGCTGGCATCCTCAAGCCGACGGAGACGGAACGAAAACTAAAGACTGGCGAGGAGGCTGTCGAGAGACAGTCCGCCTCAACATCTTCTCAACGTTCTGTGAGCAACGAACCAAGGTCTTCGCAGGAAGTAAGACGACCCGGCCAGGATATACTCCTATCGCCAAGCGCTGTAAAATCAGCAAGAGCTGTGCACGGAACTGTGCACTCGCCAGCCGCTGCATACTCGTCAACCTCTGTGTGCCGAGTAACCGGCGCACTACAATCACCAGCTGGACTGCAATCCCCAGCCGGTGTAATGAAATCGCCAGCCGGTGTAATAAAATCACCAATCGATCGCAGCAGCGCAAACCTTGGCCTCGGCCTCACACCACTAGGCGCTCTTGCGCTTACCGCAACCAAGGAAGGCATGCAGTCCTTGCTTGGCTTTGCTGTACTGTGCATCACCTGGTACGCCTTCTTCAGAGGCAACGAACGAATACTGCAACTTGCTTTCGTTCCGGATCGTAACGAATGCCGCAACGAAGACGAATGCTGCAATGAAGAAGACTGCTGCAACGAAACTCCACAGAGTTCGATGAATACATCGAGGAGCGGTGGCTTTGTCTCTCACGAGACCAGCTACGGGCCGATCGAAAGCCTGTTCAATTCCTGGCGCAAGACGCTGCCGGGAAACACTGCGCGTCTTATTGCCAGCAGACGCTTGGGACTTTAGGAGATGCTTGACAGCTTTTCCCTTCTGTGCTCACGGCTTTTTCCCCCTTTGAGTTGCGATGGAACATCTGATATTTGTCCGACACTCTGGTTTGCTTGCTTTTCTTTTTGTTTGGTGAGTCTAACTTCTCCCTAGGATCGAGCGAAGTAGATGCTAATGAATGTATAGTGGAAGATGGTTCGATACAGGTTTATGACAAGGTGTTTCAAAAGGGGCGTTTGGGGTGATCATCATTGACGACCGGCTGGATGGTGGAAATCTGAACAGCAACGGTTGAGGGGTGTCTTGTGGCGTTAACTGATCTTCTAGAGAGAGGCAACTACAAGTCACTCAAGTGCTCACAGGAGCCGAGTACAATATATGTTTGACTAGCTCTAAAATCAAGTTTCATTGTGCGTATCTCCGGAGACTGTTGTTTGACCCGGCTAAAGCTTGTATGATTCTCCTCAATTGCAACTTTTATAGACGTGGCAGCCCCTAGGAACAAGATCACTCGACACCAATACATAAGGTAGATTCCAATTCCATCAAAGAGATTGCCCTGGATGAGTACCTTTCCTTCCCGAATTTCTTAAATCATGAAATTATACAGTATATACTAGCCAGCTATAAAGAGAAAAAAGTAGACTCGCAATCGAAAAAGAAGAAAAAGAAAAAACAACAAAAAAGGGGCAGTGATTTGCGATTTCCTGACTTTTCTTCCCACGGCTTCCTACCTCCTCGACAATGGTAAGAGATGCCATAAATCCTTCGACATTTGCAAGCTCAACTATACTGCTAACTCGAAGGTGCAGGAGCATAGTTCGCCTGGAAGGCCACAACAAAACGAAAAGGCATAGTTCGCTTCGAAGGCCACAACAAAACGAAAAGGCATATCTCTCCAAGCCCAGTGCCGAGAATCGCGCCCCCGCGAATTCTGCGCATTATCCAGCGCTCGATTGACGTCATCAAGAACGACTTCAGGGGTGCTATTTATTTGTGACCCTCGGTGATAGTCAGGTTCGAGGGCATCTCGGAAGTAGTGAATTTCCGGGACCCTGCTGTAGTTGAAGTCCTTATTCCAGATGGTTTTGTGATCCTCGGAGATCACGATGGTGAGCTGTCTGAGCTGCGGAAACATGTCGATGAGGCTGAGAAAATGGTCGAGTGCCTCGTCCCCGCGGTCTAGGATGTATAGGTCGGTAAGGTGAAGAGCCATGTACTGGACACGGTGGGTGTCGAAAGGCATCCGTGGTCTCCAGATATTGTGAAACATGCCCACGGTACCGAGGAGGAGTTGGAGATAGAATGTATCTCTCTCGTAGTTGAAGGAGGTGTCGTGATCTAGCGTGAAGAATTCCGATGCCATCTTCCTAGCCTCTACACATGCCGGTTCGTAATTCTTATCTCGGGCTTCGAAGAAACATGGGGATGTCTCATCACCTGGTTCGTGCTCATCGTATTCGAGAACGCGATCACGGCTCATCGAAAACTTCCATATCATGTACCTGATCTCAGCCGGGAAGTCCGCGAATTTAGGGAACTTGAAAGCGAGGACGTCAGACACTTCTTCGGCATGAGAAGCATCGACTATGTTCTGCTTTGCAAGGCAAGCGACGGAGTCGCATATTTGCCATTTCGTGCGAAGAATCTTCGGAACTTGTCGAATTATGGCGTTGAAGTTTCCGAGGTTGCCTTGTTTGCAGTTATAGCTGAGACCGCAGATGAAGGCCGTGAGATCCATTGGATTGTCGCTGAATCGCTCGACTTGGCGTTTGAAAGTGCCGAAACGTGAATTTTCGCTGAAGTCGCATGGTATTGTGTTCCTGAAGACAGCCTCTGATTGTTCGTTCCACTTCAGTCGGCGGATCTGTTCTGCAAATTGGGGACAGAGAGCCTCTCGGGGGTCTGGCGTTGCGACAGGCTTTGCTTTGGAGTTCCCGCGCTGCTTCTGGCTGCTCCCTTCGTTGTGCTGTTCGGAATGAGGGGTCCCATGTTGAGCCTGTTTTGGGATATTCCGTTTGGGTCCAAACAAAACGCCGTTGTTAATCCAGCGGTGAACGCTTCCTTCGGGTTGTTCGATATGAGAGGTCTCATGTTGAGCCTTTGTTACGACATTCAGTCTGCATTCAGTTGGTTACTTGTTTGATTGCTCACCTGGGCTTGCGTAAAATGGGAGGCTTTCCGCTTCATTATTGGGAGAGAACTCGTCGTGGGGACAGTGGGCAGACGTTGCTATTGAGGTATCACACGAGGTGCGAATGAGTATCCCCGAGGAGTTTGATTGACGTTGAAGGAGGACGTGATGGTGGAGACTGAAGGGTGGACATAGAAGAAGATGAAAGATGGAAGAGTCGAATATGTGAACGAGGAAATGGTGAATACTGCACGGCGCGTCGAGGGTCCTTACGCGAGATAGCGATCCATGTCCGCGAGTCATGACTGGACCCGGTGAGAGTGTGGGGTAAAGTTTGACTGGAAGTTCAAAAAGGACATACTTTAGACAGGGAGGAACATTGAAACGTGAAAGATTGGGGACAGGAGCCTCATGTCAACAGAAACTATACGAGACAGGCTGAGACAGTATTGCCAACACTTGTGCACGGTGCGAGTTGCTAATATGTGGTAGTCGAAAGTCTGGGGATCAAATAAGATACATGTAGCCCCACCTCGGTCATTATCGGACTCTGATAGACGGATATCCGATACCCCTCCACCGATATCTGGATATAATTTTCCCCGGAAGACGGTCGCGAAAGCGAGTCTCCATCTTCATACTTCAATATTTCTCCGTGGCCTGCATTCTGGCCCAGCAGAACCGCCGATGACATCGAGAGATGTCCCAATTTCTCTCCTTCAAATGCCAGGACCATGAAAGTAAACCCTTCGCGGTCTTCTACTAAAGGAATTGCAGCAAACGCGCCATCCACCTCACGTCTCCAATGTCGCAACCCACCCACTACGAAATCCTCTCTCTCTCCCCTCCCCCGTCCGCCCACACACCACAAGATCTCAAGTCCGCCTACCGCCGCGCACTCCTTCTCAACCACCCTGATAAAGTGGACAAAGCGCCTAAACCAGCATCATCGCATCCGACATACTCAGTCGATCAAATCTCCGCCGCGTACACAACTCTCTCCTCGCCTTCCTTGAAAGCTGAGTATGACAGATCTTTGCTGCTTTTTAACCTGAATTCGAATGCGAATCTGCAGCAGAATGGTCTGAACGGTAAAATGGGGACGGGCTTTACGGAAGAGAAAGAAAGAGGCGAATTGCTGGATTTGGATGAGCTGGAATATGATGAAGGGGAACAGGCTTGGTATAGGGGCTGTCGGTGTGGGAATGAGAGTGGGTATGTGGTGAGGGAGGAAGAACTGGAGGAGATGGTGGAGCTTGGGGAGAGGGAGGTGAGGGTTGGTTGTGGAGGGTGTAGCTTGTGGGTTAGGGTGGCTTTTGAGGTTGGCGAGGGCTGACGGGGGTTTGGAAGTGAGGAATATATGATGGCGCAAAACCTATGAAGATGCGCTGAGGAAGCCCGAAAGACGCAGGAGAAAGGCGCAAGGAGAAAGAGGGACTGGCGTAGGGTCTATGAATGTCCCAGATGACTGCCGCGGGTTGATATGGCATGAACGAGAGCACTGTGGGAAGATCGACAGCGCAGTTTGAGGCTGTCAAAGGTTGGACGCTCACTTAGAGGCCCCTTTTCCTTCTGTTCGTCTGATCGAAAGAACACCAACTCACAGTCTCGTTCCAACTTTTAACAGCATGTCAGATGTCATTTTGCCCATAGGGATTCCGGTCCCTAGTGTGGCCCCTTTTCGCCCTCTCGATTCATCAAAATCTGACGAGCAAGGCAATGATATAAACTCGGGCCAATAATATGGCCTCGATAATCACGATTGCTTGCAGTCAGGGTGTCTTCTTCAGGAACTAGGGTGCTTTGTAGGCAATGGTTTATGTTGCGACCCGGACGTGGTTATCAGTGTTACTCTCGGTCGCGTTCAGCATCCATGAGTTCAGTGCCAACAAGTCCTCTTCCCTCATCTCTTAATGAGATCTCATTTCTGCTCGTAGGTTATCGCAGTGAGCTACAAGTATGTGGTTGAATAAAGTCCCGATGAGTGGGAAAATGAAGGTGGAATACATATCACAGGGAGAAGCAGGCGTGCCTTCCTAGATGGACTTCTACTAGTACAGCAGGCAGTTGCGTATGCTCCCAGTCATCCTCATTCTCGTGCTCACTTCGCACAATCTCAACATCTCCCAAAGCTTCAAAAATCACACAACTCATCCAGTCCTCACCGATCAATCACGTCCCACCACTCGAGACTCACACACTTGCGATGGACAGCCCCGCCGTTCCTACAATTGGGCCTGCAGGCTGGCGTATCGACATGGTTCTCATACTCTACGCTTTCCTGCGTGTCTGCTTCTGTCTCACTTCTGTCTCACCTGTGCCTTTGCTGCGGTCCTCCTCTGTGTCTTCGCCGTGAGCAAGCTTCACCAATACCTGGCGATATTTAAGTTGTCGGCGGGCCAGACTTGCTTTATGTGCAGGCATACCTATTTCATCCAGGAAATCATCAACACTTCCAAGTACGATGGTCCCTATTTGTGTTACGAATGCCCCTTTCGCTATTTCGAAACCTCATCGGCTTCTATTTGCGATGGAAAAAAATGCTCCAAGTGTGATCTTTCTACCCTGCTAGCCCGACAGAAAGACGAATATGTTTGCGGCACATGCACTTTCAAAAAGGGCAAGTCGTGGCTTGACTGGGAACGAGCCAGGGCAGAATGCTTGAGGAAGCATAGTTAACCTCCCTCGACGACTGCCCCGAGTCCATGTACAAGATGGAGGGGGCATATGATAGGGTGAAGCAGGCGTGCCTTCCTGAATGGACTTCTACAAAAGGCAGCTGCACTTGGCTCTCGCTCTCCCATCTCTCAGCTCACACATCACACAACTTCAATACTATCCATCAAGTCACGCAAACTTCACCATGGACCCCATCACATCCTCACCTTACTACCACCCTGCGATGGATACCCAAGGCACTCTTAAAACCTCGACTTGGCCTACAGCCTGGCTGATCGACACGGTGTCCATCTGCACAAAGCTCGTCTCACTCAGATTCGTCTGCTTTTGCCTCTTACTATGGCTCTTCTTACTCTTTCTCGGCTTCTTCTGCTATGTCGCCGTCAAACGAGTTTTCCGGCACTACTCGAGTACGGCAGACACCAATCAACTACACTTCGAGATGAACCCAGGCTACGTCTGCTCCGAATGCGAATATCACCACCACATAATGCACCTGGTCAGGACACCCCTCTCAGACTTCATATGCGACAACTGCCGGTGTCTCGCCTACCCATGCAAGGCAAAGCATTCTCTTTTCGACGGCAGTGCCTGTGCTACCTGTGGCCTCTGGATTGCTCTTGCTGGTGGGGATCACGGCTATACTTGCGGCACATGCCTCTATGAAGAGTACGTTCGCTGGTTGCCTCAAGACTAGTTCGCTTAACAAACCGCGACTAGATTTTGTGAACGGTTCCCTCGCACCCGCATCTTGACACCTTCAGGTTGTCATCCATTGGACGCTACGGCATTAGAGACTGATTTTGCAATGACGATATGGCGGCGTCCGCGAGCTACACACTTAGCATTCCGCCACGCTCACACAAGAGTTGGTTGGCGCTCGTCTCGGATGGAAGGCTGAGAAGGAGCGGATCGAAGGATGCTGAGGGAAGATGGGGAGCAAAGGAAAACTCGTCTGCAACAATTGTCGCTTTCAACGTTCGGTGCAGGACGGCTGGTGAAGCAGAAATAGGGATCGGGTGGAACAGGCTGCATCAGCTATGGGCGAGGAAGGCCATTTGCTAGATTTGCTGGGGATGATGTGGATTTTGGAAGGGCATCTCATTAATCGTGCTGGCACAGTTGCTTCTCGCAATGTTGCGTGCATCATTTGCACCCAGGAGAAAAGCAGAAAGACTATGTGAGCTTCAATGAAAGTATCGACGCCAAAGATCATCTGAATTTTGGAACGTTCCACTAGATGCCGCATTGCGACCTAACTAGGCCGTTCATCCATGTTCCCTTCCCTTTGATAGTTGATATCGCACTCATCCATGTTAAAAGCCATGCGACCTCCCAACTCCATATAGCCCCATTTCATGATTTCCCATCTAATAAATTGAATCTATCCCTAAGCCTATAAGCCGCTCCGCCCTTTAACCTTCACCATCTACTTTCCTTCCTCCTTCCCAAATGGACTCAACAGCCACTCCAACTTCCCCTTCGCCTCCTTTCCAACCAACTCCTCCAACCCCCCCTCACTCAAAAAATCATGATCACAATACTCAAACCCCGGCACCACCGTCTCACTAATCAGCAACCCCCCACTCTCCCCCTTCCCCTCCTCATCCACCCTGTCCGGAAGCAAAAAGCTCGCCTTATACTTGCCCCCCTCCACAACCCACTGCAACCTCTCTCCCTTCTCCACATCCTGCCCAACCACAAAACTCTCAATCCTCTTCGTTCCATCTGGCAGACTTGGTTCATCGGCGTGAATGAGCACGTAGCGCCCGCGCCCGCGATGTAAAGTGTGGATTGTAGTGCCTTTGTTGCGGTGGAAACCGCCTTGCGGTCCGGAGGGGGTGAGGAGGTAGAAGATGCTGGTGGAGGCGTTGCGGACCTCGGGCTGAGAGCCGGGACGTTGGGGGACGAGGTCGACGGTGTTGCTTGTGGAGGTTCCGAAAGAGGAGGGTGTGGGGATCAGGAGCGGGTCGCGGTGAGTTTCGGCGAAGTAACCTACAGGTATGAAAATCTTCAGTTGAATGGAGACGTGTTGTGGAGGATCTTTACTGACCGCCTTCGATGTGGGGGGCGAGGGTGAGGGAGGCGATGAGGGTGTGGATGGTGGTGGGCTCGGCGGCCCAGGAGGAGGGCGTTGATGTGCCGGAGGGGGGTGGGAAGGCGGGGGTTATTAGGGTGAGGTCGGGGGTGGTGGACATGGTTTTGAGTTCTTTTTTGGAAGAGATCAGATGGGGGAATGGGTTGGTGGTGAGGTTTGGTGGCGTGGGTGAGGGAGAGGGAGGCGAAGGAGCTGGCACGTTGGGATGAGAGAGGAACCTGGTGGTCAGTGAAGAGGGTGGATTAGCTTGGAGTAGCAAAAGCTGAGCGTTGTAGTTCTTTTTGTATGAATCTGGAAGATTGGGAAGCCGTGGGTATCTGCAGAGTCTTCCTTGGCAGGTGCTTATCGCTCGAGTCCTTTACAGCGAGCATGTTGGAGCTGCAGCTGCTCCGGACTTCAAGCAATTGACATGCGCCTTTCCAAGTTTCCATTGACCTCGGACCCGGTTGGTCGGTGGTTGCGGTTCTTCAAGCGAAAGCGGACAGCGACAGCGACAGATGGGCTGGCTCCAGTCGTGGTGACATTTCTTGTGCGCTCACCCCAGACCCTAACATCATGTTCTCTGTCTACTCCACGAGACAAGATGTTGTAGTTCAGTTTGTCTTGACACTCTCGCTGTGAAGTTCACTTGTCAAAGTCAAAGATACAGCGAGGGAGCTTGGAAGTCGAGGTTTGAGATTGTCACAATGGAGCTCGGAGCTGCAAAGTCCAGCTCTAACTGAGCCTCGGGCGCTATGAGTATCAATCACTACCACGATGCTTTTAATCCGCCTGGTGTCAGAAAAGTCAAAATATCATATTGATACCAGTGTACCAATCAATTGATCATCTTACATATCCCCTCATCGATGTATTCCTCTAATGACAAGCATTTTGAAATATCGCACTCGTCGGCCTTCGCTATCACAAGCTCAATGCGGCGCACAACGTCATTGCGCCCAGACAAGCTTAAGTCTCCGAAAGTCCTTTCCTTTCCATTGGCAAAGCTTCACACACCAACAAGATGGGAGAAACTCCCATGAACTGGCACATCTTCACTGCTCGCTGATAATCATCCAATTGCTTGACCTGATCACAATTCGACCTTCGACGTTCAGCTGCTCACCCTTCCAAGTGCACTAGCCTCCGAACACGACTAGGCTACCGACCGAGTAGAGCTTTGCACCAACAGCCCGCTACAGGAGCCGTAATTTCACAATGGCTCCAAGTCGCGAGAGTCCTGCCTCCTTGAACCCTGAGCCCGCAAATCCTGAAGAGCGTGCCGAGCAAGATCTTCCCCCAAAGAGCTACGTCGACGCTGTAGCCAAACCCCAAACCGAGTCTTCGCACGGGTCCTCGCACGAGTCCACCAGTGAAAGCACAATGCCGACGAAGTCAGAGCCGGATCAGCCCAAGGAGCAGACGAAGGCCGCTCCGAAGAAACGAGGCAATGCAAAATCGCGGAGAGCCAAGGCTGCAAAGAACGCTGCTGCCTTGAATGCGGAGCCCGCGAAGCCGGAGGAGCGTGCTGAGAAGGATCTCGCTCCGAAGAGCTATGTGGATGCTGCACTCCAACCCGTCGACGAGTTGTCGTCGAATTGGGCTACCAGTCGAGATATTAGCCCGAATCCCCCGAGTGAAGATTCGGACCGGCCAATTGACGAGGAGATGTCTAAATCTGAGATGTCCAGATACGAGGAGATGTCTAGATCTGAGATGTCCAAATCTGAGGAGATGCCAAAAGACGAGGAAAAGCCCGCAGGCGAGGAGAAGTCGAAAAGCGAGGAGAAGCCTATAGAAAGCGAGAAGCCCGAGAACGACGTAAAACCCATGGACGACAAGAAACCCAAAGATGACGAGAAACCCAATGACGACGGGAAACCCATGGACGACGAGAAGCCCAAAATCGAGGAGAAACCTATAGAAAGTGAAAAGCCCAAGGACGGCGAGAAGACCCAGGGCGAGGAGAAGCCCAAAGACGAGAGAAAGCCTGCTCCAGAACCAATCAATGTCAAGCCGCGTAAAACTGTAAAGATTGTCGAGAATAAGGAGAATGGGACCAAGAAGTCGTACTCTGATGTAAGGCTGCTTGCATTATTTACTGGCACGACTTGCGCTGACTTCAATATTAGGGCTACAAAGAGATCCCCAGCAGCGTTCCGTTCAACGGACTGGCCAAAGTTTACAAGAAATACGTCGCCGTCGATGGCGAAACTCTCGATAGTGGCATAACAGCAAGCGATTTTGAACAAGACCAAAAAGATGCGCCAACAAATCAAGAGAACGGCCTCGTCAGCGGCAAGGAAACTGCTAAGCATGGCGGCATCCACTTTGCGCCATTGAATATCCCCCTGCGCCGAAGACTTCAGACCCTGATGGTTCTCCTACACACACTCAGCATTGTCGGGAGCGTTTCAATCTTCTTCTTCCTCTGCGCAATTCCAATTTTCTGGCCACTGCTCATCCCCTACTTCATCTACTGCTCCTTTTCGCAGCAGGGAACTTCGGGAGACCTCAGCCGCCGCTCTGAGTTTCTTCGTCGATTGCCCATTTGGTCCATTTACGCTTCGTATTTTCCGGCCCGGCTACACCGCACTGAAGAGCTGCCTGCTACGCGCAAGTATATCTTCGGCTATCATCCTCATGGGATCATCTCCCACGGTGCATTTGCTGCCTTTGGAACTGAGGCGCTGGGATTTTCCCAGCTGTTTCCGGGGATCACGAATACGCTGTTGACACTGGACTCTAATTTCCACATTCCGATATACCGGGACTATGCACTTGCAATGGGACTTGCTTCCGTCTCTAGAGAATCTTGTCAGAATTTGTTGACAAAGGGTGGCCCTAATGGCGTATGTAGACTCCCCACCATCAAGTGAACAGCTTGGTCTTCAGTACTTCACGGCGTTGGCTAATATCATTTTAGGAAGGCATGGGACGCGCGATAACCATCGTCGTGGGCGGTGCTCGAGAATCCCTCGATTCCCATCCGCACACGCTCCGGCTCGTACTCGCGCGCCGCAAAGGCTTCGTCAAAATGGCGCTCAAAACAGGCGCCGATTTAGTGCCTGTGCTCTCTTTCGGCGAAAACGACCTGTACGAGCAAGTCTCGGCGGACACGCATCCGTGGGTGCACAAGTGGCAATTGCTGGTGAAGAAATTCCTGGGCTTTACGGTGCCGCTGGTTCAGGGCAGAGGCGTGTTCAACTACGATGTTGGACTGATGCCGCATCGACGACCGATGAATATCGTGGTCGGAAGACCAATTCGCGTCATGAAGATGGATAAGGTTGGTGAGAAGGAAATTAATGAGTACCATGAGAAGTATGTGGAGGAGTTGAAGAGGATGTGGGAGGAGTGGAAGGATGTGTTTGCGAAGGATCGGAAGGCGGAGTTGGAGATTCTGGAGTAGAGAGCTAGCTGCTTGGAAGTAGTAGATGGCTTTCTTTAGCAATGGGCTTCAGGATTGATGATGAAGGATAGGAGGCATGGGTTAGAAATGGCTGGCTACGGTTCTCTGGAAAAGTTATAGGAAACAGGTGCTTGTGTTTATATATGATACTGCTGGGTACTAGAAACTTCCTTTCCTGCCGGTAGGCGCTGCTGGGCACGATTCCATTCCTGTATTTGTAGGATACTCCGACGTGATATCACTCGGCCGGCAAACAGATGAATTGGCAGAGCACTCAACGTTCGGAAAAGCGAACAATAAAAATCAAGAATCTGGACATCGGACACCTGAAGATGTGGAGGGAAAGGGGAACGAGCTGTCACCGCAAAGACTTTCCCACTTGAGATAGCTTCGTCCATGCTGTCAGTGGGACGGTAAGATGGACTGACAGAGCGACAGTTCCCCACAGTTCGTAAAGCTTCGTCGTCCGGGGTACATGAATATCAGATAGGAAAAGCCGGACGTCACCGGTCCTCGAACAGCGTAGCAGATGGCAGGGTCAAATGCTAGTCGTATACTTTCGCGGATAGGTAAGTAGCTTCAGTTGTTCGAAGTCTCACCGTCTCACAGCACTTGGATTTATAGTACTGCCATCAACTCGGGCACTACTCCATCATTTGTTAGGTATATTCAAAATCCAAATAATTCGAAATTAAATGAACAATCGAAGCTACCCCCCTGACTCTTCTGATCGTTATCAATCAGACGGGTGAGATAGGCGACTCAGTATCAGTACCTGTACTTTAGTATCTCCGCATCAGCATCCCCACACCTTGGCAGTCGATCTAATCGCCAAGCCCGTACTGTACCTACCCTTCTCTCCTCCGCTGTGCGACTGGACTTTTCAGCTCCCAAGCCCGCCAATGGATGCCAAAAACAGCATCTGACAGACTTGGCATTCTTCTCATCAACAGACCGACAAACCGACAAAATCCTTGTAGGTAAGATCTCCCGGCACGCGGCGGTTCCTGGTCCTGGAATCAGGTACATGTGCATGTACAAGAGATACAACGTAGCACGCAGAATCCTGGGTTACTATGCTACAGGGCCGAGGGGGCCCCCAACTCTTCTACTGTGCTACTGCTTTTTGAAATCCTTGCTCTTACGCTTTCACATATAAACCTGCAGGCTGCTCTCAGCCCAGAGCTTCCTTTTCTATTCACGCGTCCCGTCTATCTCATTTCCTCTTTCTCCGCTGTTTCTCGTGTTCGAGTCCGCAGGGTGTGAAGTTCTTCACGATGTTGTTTCGAACGAAGCTCAGTCTGTCACCACTAGCATTGCTGCTGACGGCGCCGTTAGCAGCTGCTAGTCCGGTGAGGAGGGACAATGGCACCGATACAAACACGTGCCGGAAGACGCAAGTTTTGGTTATGGGAGCTGGGATGGCGGGGATCACGGCGGCGAATGCTCTTGCCAATGCTTCAGTGACGGATTTTGTGATTGTGGAGTATAATGATGAGATTGGGGGACGTGTTAAGCATACGACATTTGGGGATCCGTCGGTAGGGGAGTATACAATCGAGCTGGGCGCAAACTGGTATATATACTTTCCTATTGTTTTCTTTCGTGGGCGCCGAAGACGAACGTCAGATTTCGCTTTCATCGAAGTTGTGAAGGCGGAAATGGTCACATTGATTGCTAAGGGTACGGTTGCTAATACTACTCCATAGGGTCCAAGGGATCCAATCACCAGGCGGTCCGCCAAATCCGATTTGGACGCTGGCGCAGAAGTACAATCTGAGCAACAAATATAGCGACTATGGCAACATTTCCACGTTCAATGGAGACGGAGCTGTCGATTACTTGGATCTGTTCGATAAGTTTGACGAGTCGTATGTTACGTTGGAGCAAAATGCTGGCTATATCTTGACGGAGAATCTGCAAGATCGGACGCTGAGGACAGGCTTGTCGCTGGCTGATTGGAAACCGAGGAAGGATTATAACATGCAGGCTGTGGAGTGGTATGAGTTTGATTTCGAGTATGCTTATGCCCCTGAGCAGTCGAGTGAGGAATTTTGTATCATTGTGAGTGTTTTGTTTTTCTTTCTTTGGTGGTCGAATTATGTTCTCTTTGCAGTCTCGCTTTTATGTTCCGAGTACAAGCCCCTATAATCTACGGCTCCTTGGATGATTTCCGGCAACTTCAATCACTCAAAAGCATTCCTATTAACTGCAAGCAATCCGAGTTACCGAGGTAGCTTTTAGCAAACCCATAAGATGTTCTCAGAGCCAAATAGCAAGCTCGAGACAAGAAGAATCTTGAAATTTCGTTAAGGGACATACTAACTATCACAGAATTACAACACCACATTCTACCAATACAGCGACGAAAATAACTACGTCTTCGATTCTCGAGGCTACAACACCATCATCAAAGGCGAAGCCTCCACCTTCCTATCCCAAAACGACTCCCGTCTCCTCTTAAATACCATCGTATCCAACATCGCCTACTCTGACGATTCAGTAACAGCCACAATGCAAGACGGTAGCTGTATCACAGCAGACTACGCTATATGTACATTTTCCCTCGGGGTCCTGCAACACGACGACTGTACTTTCTCTCCAGAGCTGCCTCACTGGAAACGCGAAGGCATCGAGGCTATGCAAATGGGCACTTATACCAAGATCTTCTTACAATTTAAGCCTGAAGACATATTCTGGGACCAAAACACGCAGTTTGACTTGTATGCGGATCCTGATGAGCGCGGATGGGTAAGTCCAATATCAAATCAAACCCCTGGTCCCAGAAACAGCCTCAAAGCATCACCATTGCCTCCCTAAGTATAGTTTGAAAATCTACTTACTACTTACTAACTCTTACACTCTTTCAGTATCCCATCTGGCAATCCCTCGACACGCCCGGTTTCCTTGAAGGCTCTGGAATTTTCTTCGTCACCGTCGTCGACGCCCAATCCTACGCCGCCGAAGCCCACTCCGACAACCAAACGCTAGCCGAAGTCATCAGCGTCCTCCGCACCATGTATCCGAACACAACGATCCCCGAGCCGGTAGCATTCATGTATCCGCGCTGGAACACAGAGCCATGGGCTTACGGCAGCTACAGCAACTGGCCGCCAAGCATGAGTTTGGAAATGCATCAGAACCTTCGGGCGAATGTGGGAAGACTGTATTTTGCGGGTGAGCACACCTCGGCTGAGTATTTTGGCTTTTTGCAGGGCGCTTATTGGGAGGGGAAGGGGACGGGAGAGACGGTGGCGAGTTGTGTGAAGAATGGGACGGGGTGTGGGGAGCCGCATTATTATGAGAAATTGGTGGGTGTGACGCCGGTTGAGCAGCTGGTGCCGGAGAATGGGTGGATCGTGAGTTCGTTTTTGACGTATGGGGATGTTTAGAAAGGGTGTGATGTTGGGGTGCTAGGGAGGCTCGGATTTTCAATCTCACCTTTCTGTTTTCTTGTTATTTCTCCGTGCTTTTCTGTTTTGCTGCCTGGGCTTCAAAACACTGCTATGTTTAATAGGTTCGATAGACCTGGGACACCCCATGATTGAGCGGGGAAAGGCTGCCTGCGTTCCCGGATATACATACCTTCGACAGCTGGGAACTTATGGACATTGACTACATGTTTTTTCCCCAATAAGAGGCCTTCGTTATTGCAGAAGACTGTATTTTGTCTCTCATTATTGCCGACAAATCCCAATCGTTGTTGTTTCCGTTGTCCCTTCATGAACTCTTTTGAAAAAGAAATTAGCACATACGACCATAGACTGAGGAGAACTGGCAAACCCGTCCGCTCTTGCATACATAAGCCTCAGATCGGCAGATCAGTAGTTGGGTGGGTGACCACCAGCAAATACCTGCTGTTGTATGTTTTGTAATTTTTTTCGGCAATTTTCCCGAATGGATGCAAGTTTGGGCGTGGTGGTCCTTTTCGGAGGCTTGAGTCCTCCGGTCCGGCTGGGGTTCAAGTTGCGATCCGACGTCTGATCTTTAAAACGGGGGCTGTCTTCTGACTTGGCAGTGACTTCGTTTCGTGGGCAGCAATTCACGGCGAGATGATGGCTGGGGTTCTCTTGATAATATGTGTGGTTCAAAAAAATGTGGAATTCCTATTTGGGAATTATGCGGGTGCAGCGGCCGCTCGCGCCCGCAACCATCAAAATGCTAAGTAAGCACCTGGGAAAATGGATTTAGCCACACGGTTTTCCAGCACCTTTGCCACATTGTGGCTGTGGTTCTAGTGGCTAAATGGCCTGGTTGTAGGATTTTGATAGGGGCGGACGCTAGCGGCCGCTGCACCCGCATAATTCCCAAATAAGAATTCCACACTTTTTTGACCCGCACGAGTAGTTTGTGCTATCTTCGTGCATAATCTCAGGTCCTCAGCCGGGGGGCCCACTCTCGAGCGCGTCAACGGTCGTTGCGAGCAAAGATTGGTATGGAATCTCTCTCTCTGCAGTCTCCAATGTCTGGTTTATCGTCTTGTTCATCAGTTTTCCATTTAATCATGTCGATTTTCCATGACCATGAGTTGGCGCACACGGTATTTTATGAACTTCTTTGGCCATTGACATATCCCCCCTTCTTCTCTCGTGTGACCCCGGCGTCTCACGAGAGCCTCATTCCACCCCGCATCTCAAGGCCGCTCGCTGTCGCTGTCCATGATACATACTCTCTGTCCATGATATTAGCTTCGACACCATGGCCGAAGCCCTCGGCACCGCCCTCTCCATCGTCGGCGCCGTCGGCGTCCTCGGTCAGATATTCGACGGCTGCATCAAAGCCTATTCGCTCTTCACCTCAGCCAGCAATGTCGGACGCGACTCCGAACGCCTAGTATGCAAGATCCGCATCGAAGAAATGCGATTGCTTGTTTGGGGCCGAGAATGGGGTGTTATGGAAGGGAAATTGGAAGCCCATTTGCAGGCTGAGAGTAATGCTGGTAATGAGAGGATGAGAGCGCTGGCGACCCAGATATTGCAGGAGTTGTATAGGACGATTACGGATTTTGGGAGATTGAAGGAGAAGTATGGGATTACGGAGGAGCCGCTGAGTCCGGGGGAGGAAAAGAAGATTGCGCAGAAGATTGAGAGGACTGGGATGGCGAGTCGAATACGGAATGAGCTGTACGTAGTTGGTGCTTTCTTTCGTGTCTTCAAGCTTTCTGGTAAGGTCTCAGATATCAGATTTCGTGATTTTCATTTTTCAACAGCTTCGTGAGCCTCAGAGTTTCCAGTTCTTGAAGCCTTCTCAAGTCCTGGGAGCTTTTACCTCTTCCCGAACCCTTCTCGATCCCTTAAAGTTTTTCCAACTCCTAGATGCCTTCTCGATCCCCTGAAGCCCTTTCACTTTCAATCAGGCTGTCAGATAAAAGGTCGGTCCACTCTAAGTATAGAAAGCCACTAAGCGAGCCAAACTGAATCTCAGACTCTCAAGTCCGTGATAGCATCTGGAGCCGCATGGTTCGGCAGGGAGCTATGTATAAGTTCCATCTGTCCTACGATCTCTGGAAGTTCTTTCTTATTCACCATAATTATCTCGTTCATTACAGAAATCACGGGTCTAGAAGGGCTGACAAGAATCAAGAACTTTGAGGGCCAAATGGGTCATCGCAGACAAGGAAAAGTTTACCGTACTCCTCAAAGATCTGAAAGACTTTAATGACGGACTGGAGCAATTGTTTCCTCCTTCCAGGCTGGCAACTATCCACAGGACCTGGCAAAACCAGTTATTACAAAAGGCCTCACAAGACCTAAGCCAGCTCAAACTCCTCGAATCAGCATCCATCGACACATATCCCCGTCTAAACGCATCCGCCTCGCTTAAACAGCTCCGAATCAACCTCGACCTCAAGCCACAAGCCTCATTCAAACCGACCTACGCTCTCAAAATAGCGCGACCTTCCTTATCTATTCTAGACAACGATCCCAGACGCAGCACAGCAACCTACCAAAACTCATCCGGAACCTCGCACCAAGAT
Source organism: Cyclaneusma minus (assembly GCA_037179335.1). NCBI lineage: Eukaryota > Fungi > Ascomycota > Leotiomycetes > Marthamycetales > Marthamycetaceae > Cyclaneusma > Cyclaneusma minus. The sequence continues at coordinate 420,591 of JAKZHN010000021.1, forward strand.
GTCGTCGTCGAATGGATCCCCTACGACAAAGAAGACATCGACGGCCGCGTCCACCACATCCGCCGCATCGACGACCTCGCCCGCATGATCCACAGCGCCTCCTCGCGCCACCCCGACCTACACACCCTCAACTGTCTCGGCTATACCGACGACTCTGCCATGTCCCGCTACGGCCTCATCTACTCAGCCCCTTTCCCCACATCCTCGAACCTCGCTTCCCTAATCAGTTCCAAAGACTTCCGCACTCCAGACTTGGGTGACCGTTTCCGCCTCGCCCACACTCTTGCCATAGCTCTGTGGTCCTTGCATTCGCTGGATTGGCTACACAAGTCGGTTTGCTCAGCAAACATCTTGTTTTTCCCCTCCGCTCCCAGTGCTGCAACCAAGGCTGCTACGCTCTCCGCCGCCACAGTAGCACCCATCACCTCTCCCTTCCTCATCGGCTTCGACGCCTCACGGCCCGACCAAGCTGCCGAGTTTTCCGTAGCCGCACGAAACGGCTCCAATTCGTCGTCAGAAATCCTACATCGGCATCCAGACTCCCTAGACCCCTTTCGACGAAAAACGTATTGCAAGAGCTACGATGTGTATAGCTTAGGCCTTGTGTTATTGGAAATTGGATTGTGGAAACCGCTGCAGAATTATTGGAAGCCGAATTATTCGGCAGAGAAGTTTAGAGACAAAGTTGTGTGGCCGGTGTTGGTGCCAGGACTGGGAAGCAAGACCGGGGGGTTGTATAGGAGTGTGGTGGAGAGGTGTTTGGGTGCGAGGGCGGATGCGAGGGTGGAGGAGGTGGGGTTGCTTATGGAGTGGGTTGTGGGGAGTTTGGAGAGTCTGAGGGTTTGACGATAGGATGACAGTAGGATGCGAAAGTGGGACGTGGTAGGAGGTTATCTATGCGGTGGCGGGATTTGTGAGTCATTAGTTATGATGGGTACCGGAGGACAGACAGTTCGCCCAGGAACTTGGAGAGCATTGGGCTAGTTATATATGCTTGTAGCTTAGCAGAGACCCTAGCAACTATACACTGAGAGAAATTTGAGTTTTTGTTGCACGTCGATGAGGGCGTACATTCCCGGGTCTGCCACACATACGGCATCTTGTCACTCTCCAGTAATTTGTCGATGTCTGTACTCTCTGTCATTTCAATTTTCAAGGTTTCACCTGCCGATTTGCTTCCTCACTATCTCTGTTTTAGCCCGAGATATATTTGTAGATACGCTATACCCGATAAGGCAACCAGCAAATAAAAAAGTGGTTTTGTTGCACGTCGACGGAAACCACATGCCATATATCAATAGATTGCAAATTTTCTGGAGATTACGAAAATAATAGTCTCATCCTTATAACTTCTAAGTTGAAGCCGTGAAATTAATTAGCAATTTCGAGTTTCAAAAGCTACCTGAAAGCGTCGTCATTTACCTCATCCAGACAGCGGTATCACCAGTCTTGGTGGCTTGCTACCCCATGTCCTCGCCACTGCGTATCCAAGGATTGTTTTTGTGGAACTGCTGTGCAGTGCTCGTAAACAGGGAGCCTATCAGGATCACGGAAAGCCTACCCTGTCAGGTAATGCGCCCTTTCATGTCAAAACATCCGCGGGGCACAGCACATAATATCGAGAGCTTCGAATTGGCGATGCTGAGAAGCATGTTTGTGTTTGAGAATAAAACCACTCGATTCACCACACTACTTACTTCTCTCTCGCTCTCGCAACTGTTTCTCACTTATTCATCCTTCCTGTCGTTTTGATCACTACTCTGTCGTCCGAGATCCCGGTCCTTGACCATTGATCACGCTCACAGAATTACTATCGCCAACCCAAAATCATGGAGGAATTCGAGCTCCACTCAGCATCCTTCGAAGACCTACCAAAGCTGGTAGATGTCATGCTACGTGCCTACTCGAAAGACCCCATCATCACCATCGGCTTCGGCAAACTCACCCCCCAAGAACGCCATTCCTATTTCCTCTTCGTCCTGCGTGAGGATTGGAAAAAACCTGGAACCCGCATGTACAAGCTCGTTGAAAGTGGTACTGGGTATGACAGATTGCTAATTCCCAATTCCAACAACATCAACATTCCATTTGCACTATGGAGCTAGGAGCTGATGAACAGTGGTAAAAATAGCAAGATTGTCGCTTTCGCAGAATGGGTATTCCCTACGGCGGGGAAAGATGGGGACAACGTTGAGGATACAGCCATTGAGAAAGCATCAGCGACAGTAGCAGCTGTCGAGACAACACCACATTCCCAAAGCGAGACACCAGAAGGAGTCGATTCCGGAGCCGTAGGAACTTTGATGAAGGTTGAGAAAGCATATCGAGACAAATACTACGATCCAAAGTCCATGTACTGTAAGTTCCTATCCATACTATTACTAGCCACCACAAGTTTCCAAAATTCTGCTGCTGACACGGTATTGAAAGTCTTGCATGCCCTGGCCACATTGCCAGAATACGGACGCAGGGGATTGGCACAACGCTTGCTGCAAGAAGGCACGAGATTGGCTGATACGGAGGGAATGAGGTGCTATTTGGCGGCTTCACCGACAGGGGCTCCGTTGTATAAGCGCGAGGGCTGGGAGGAGGTTGATCGGTTTACGGTTGATATGGTGGGTGGGGTGACTAGGACTAATTTGATCATGATTAGGAAGCCGAGGGGCGCGGAATGAGATTGTTGAGGTTGTTTCTTCTGGATGAATTTGGAGTGGGCTGGAGACAGAACGCATGTTGTGAGGAGGGAAAAACGGACTGGTGGGGGGAGAGTGCACTGAGAGAAGACGGTAGTTTGAGCGGAAGAAAACGAACTGGTGGAGAGGAAATGGGGTGAAGGGAGTTATCACAGCTGTAAGAATAACTTTGCACTTCCGCCCCTGCTATCCAAATGCAGTGGCGGCACAACACATGAACGAACCTTGTTTCTTCAACAGATCAGAGATCGTTCTTCATTCTTCAAGACTACCGAATCGCCTATGGTATTTCATACGCAATTAGCCACACGCGCAGGTGCTTGCTTTCTGTCATTCCCCGCATCAAAAAACCATTCCCAAACGCCATGGCCGTCAGAAAGCCATACCTGATCGAAACCTTCCCTCACGTAACTCCAGGCCGGACCTTCTTTCTTCCTAGTCATGACAAGAATGCTTTGAACTCGAGAGGCGATCCCAAACTCGAGAATCAATCCTGAAACCGACAGCCGATTCTGAACTCCAGAGTCAATGATGCTCCCGGCTCCCCAAAGATGAAGAATTTCCAAGAACTCCGTAGCATCGCATTTCTCTTCACGAACTCGCGGCGAAGTCTCGCTGCCCAATATTCATCTGCGCCATTTGCGCCGACTCCCTCCGTGCAGACGTATCGTATGGTTCCGTAGCTCTGGCAGAGAGTAGCGCATCGTAACTCGGTAATCCGTCGGTAGTATCTATGTCGTTGCCCATGAGAAGGCGATCGTGTGCTATGCGCAATTCGGCGGCGTTTTGGTGGAGTTCGGCTTTGGCGGCTTTGCGCCTTTTGTAGCTGATGGGGATAGGAATGTTAGTTGTGATGTTGAGGTGGTGGATAGTAGGGGAAAGGATAGAGAGACGAACGATTCGAAAACCATGTTGTAGACGGAATTGCTGCCGAGGAGCTTGTGGAGCATCTGAGAGGCGATTCCGTGTTATAGAAAGGGGGACCAGTGGCGATCCCGCTCGACCGAGGATGTTTAGTGGTAGTTAAGTATGGATATGGCACCGCAGGATTGCAGTGTTTGGGAATTGGTAATTGTGGTTTGTACCTTGACTTTATGGCGATGTTATGCGAACGGCAAAAGGAAGAAACTGAAACACAGACCTACAGTTCTCTTATATCATTCTCCTATTCCACAAGTTTTGAGGCTATTAACGTCATGTGTACGACTAAGGTGGATGAGGGGCGAGTTTTGGGCGCTCACGATCCGTAGATCATTGCCGCTTTCGGGCGGACCCGGCGGTTCGGCACTGGCGGATCGTCCGGCTACTGACTCCGAGTCCGTGGCCGATGACGACGTCGGTCGTCACTGGATGCACGCTCGCAGCTCAACGTGATTGAAGTGGACATTGCAGTCTTTATAAGTAACCGCGATTGAGTTTCTCAGTATTGAGACTAAGACTAGCTTGCAACCCCAGCTGATTTAGAAACACTTCGGAGTAAAACCCCGCATACTTCCTGATTCTGGGGATTTCTCGGATCGCCTGGATGAGGTAACCTCGATTATGAGCACTGCACAGGATGGCAATCTTGGAAACAGCATTCCGTAAAGCACGCTTGCCCTATGCCATCAACCTTGGTGTCTTGCGAGCCTCATCGCACCGCGCCCACATGGCAAACCTGATGATGGCCGAGTCTAGATGCCGCGCTATCAGCGAGCATTCCGCCGACAAACCAACCACAACCTAAGCTGATGTATCTTCATAGCTCTACCTAGATGACCTACTATTATCCCTCCACGACATCGCAAGGGCGCCCAGGCCCGTACCATAGTCACCCATACAAGCCGTGCGGGTATTCCACGTCCCCGGTCCAAGGGCTTCCCAAACGAAGGGCCCAAGGGGCAAGTGTTTGCTCCTGCGTCCTGTCGTCCCTGTACCGCCAGGACGACATATCGCAGGCCTGCAATGTCGGCTGCTTCGAGGCCGCGAGCTCAGGACAAGAACAACCTCTGTCGGATTAATTCCGAGACGGCTAGAGAGCGAGAGGTCTTCAAGTGAGTCTGGTCTACCACAGAGCATCTTGACAAAGCCAATTGACCTGACCTGAAAAGGTACTACCAACCTCTGGTCACCAGACCTGGTTCTGAAGATGCCCAGCCCCATTCTTCCTGGGACACGCCCCTGACTGCCTTCGCTCAACTGGGCGCATTGCGACTCAACGTCAAACGATGTATGGTCAGCCTCGTCACTCGAGAAACCAAATATATCATTGCCGAGTCCACGCGCACCTTGTCCCTCCAAGCCGACCATGTCCACGACAAGAACGACGAAATGTCGACTGGGGTGAAATCGATGCCCAAAGCAGACGGAGTCATTTCTCATGCTGTCGACGTCTTTGCCGGCAACACGGAGTGTGTTCCAGAATGCGCCCAGCGGGATGAAGATAGCGAGCTGAGCCATATCGTCGTTGCCGATATTTGCAAGGACTCCTGTCAGGTCCGCAGGGGGCTCTTCAAGCAGGTCCAGAACATGCACTTTTTCGCGAGTGTCCCACTCATTTCGAAAGCCGGCTTCGCCATCGGAGCCTACTCTGTATTCGACGACGAACCCCGCGATGGCCTCTCAGCCAAAGAGCTGAGCTTTCTCAAAGACATGGCTCGTACCACTATGGAACACCTCCACACGAGGAGAGGCAAGAGCCAGCACTACCGGTCCGAGAAGATGATCAAGGGTATGGGATTGTTCGTCGAAGGAGGATCGAGTCTGAGAGAGTGGTGGCTTCGTACGGGACACGAGTCTTCGCCTCCGAATTCCGATAGGGGTGGAAATCAACGGTCGCTTGAAGAGAGGGCGGATTTGAAATTTGGTGTGCAGGACGTGGCAGAAGATTTTAGACCCGAAAATATAGAAGCCATTGGCTTGAAGGGGCAAAGTATCGCGAGTCGCAGACCGCTAAATTCGGAGACGGACAGTCACAGTGGCAGCGTACTGACTTCCATGGAATCCGACACAGAGTCTAGTGTTGGGTATCCTGTATCGGAAAAAGCTGATCAGTCCACTTTTGCTTTCTCAACTACAGCCAGTCGAGATACGTCTGCTCTTTCACCCCCCAAATCGCCCCCTGAAAGATTACCCCCAGACACTGAACCGAACACTGCACATACTTCGCCCGCTGCAAAGCCTTCATCCGGTGGGAACGCACAGCCTTCGTCCACTGCTACATCACCGTCCGGATCCCGCTTACAGGAAGCCTTGGTGTCAACGAGTTTAAAACACACGTTCGCCAGAGCGAGCAACCTGCTTCGGGAATCCATGTCCGTCTCAGGAGCTTTGGTAAGACATTCATGGCTTGTACTTTGCCTTGGAATTCACGAGGCGTGAGCGGTTCATCATTGTTGATTCTGATTCAGGATTGGCAACAGTTCTCGGAATTTATCAAAGTTTTCAGGATCGATCCAAGTTATTATGGCTCATCAACGCATCATGCTTGATCTACATCGTTAGGATTGGTCCAAGTTTTAGCATTGATTCTCAATAGGGGCAGTAGACAGACATGCCACGGAACAATTGCTAATTCTTGTTTGACAGTTCCTCGATGCCAGCGTCGGCTCGTTCGGCGGAAAGGCTGATCAAGGGCATGACACAGCGCCCTCAGCATTTATGCATGGCTCGACTCCTGATCCCACTTCCGGCAGTGACGAAGAGCTAAAAGCTAAAGACGAGCGAGCGAGTCCACACAATACAAAGACCTGTGGAATTCTAGGGTATTCAACGCCAACTCGATCCAGCCTTCAGATGCATAAAGCCGACCAGTTACATTCCACTGTGCCCGAATCATTTCTCCGGAGATTGCTAAAGCGTTATCCTCATGGGAAAATATTTAATTTGGATGAAGATGGTGTCGTATCTTCATCGGGTGACGAGGAGACTGCAAAGGTCCTGGCCAGTACTGCAGTGGTCAAGGAGAAGGACGAGGACTCACCGGCGCCGAAGCCTAGAAGAAAGCTAACCAAAGAGGCAGAGTTCAGTACAATTCTACAAATCATACCAGGCTCCAGGAGTATAGCATTTTTTCCGTTATGGGCCACGCACAAGGAACGATGGTTTGCAGGCGGTTTTCTGTGGACTACTGATCCCACGCGAGTCCTGGTGCCGGAAGAAGACTTGACATTCTTCGCGGCTTTCGGTAACAGTATAATGGCGGAGGTCGCTCGTCTAGATGCCTTGGAAGCTGCGCAGATGAAGGTACGTTCTGATCTCCCTTCCAGCGCCCGACTAGAATATCGAGGCCATACCAAATTATCGGGCCTGAATCAAATCTTTGAAATTTGTTCAAGTCATTGGAACTGGCTTCAAGTCTTGAGGCTGTTCCATGTTAGAGCTGATCCAAGTTCTTGAAACCGACCCAAGTCCTTGAAGCTGGTCCAAGTCTTTGCGGTCTCGGAATAAATCCAGACGAGTCGCGGTTATGACGGTGTCAAGACATTCATCATTCACCTCCCTATATCCCTTTCACTCCACTATCGTTCCAGTAGTTACAATGGGCGTGGGATCATAGAAGCTAATCATCATTAAGGTCAATTTCATGTCCAGCATTAGCCACGAATTGCGATCTCCACTACACGGCGTTCTCGCCAGCACCGAATTATTGCAAGATTCCTCTCTGGATACCGCCCAGGCTGATATGGTGAACACAATCGAGAGCTGTGGAAGAACCCTTTTAGATACTATCGACCACGTTCTGGATTTCTCGAGGGTTGACACTCGCCATAAACAACAGGTCCGAAAGTCTAGGAAACCGTTAAAACCATCTTTTAGGCAGGTTAAAGGGCAGAAAACTCGAGGCCGAAAGGTAACCTGGGATTCGGAAAGCGCGGCGAAGGCCCCAGATTTGGGTGTCCTTACAGAGGAAGTGGTGAACAGTGTTTATGCTGGGCGACATCATCGCAACCCCTCTGCTACTACTTTCCAGAGGCGCCCCGACAGCGATGCGTATGGGTACCGGAAACCTGGAAAGTTGCCGGTCATGGTTATTATGGACATTTCGTACCGCGAAAACTTCAAATTTCCTGTCGAGCCAGGCGCTTGGCGAAGAATCATCATGAACGTCTTTGGCAACGCTCTTAAATATACAGCCAGCGGCTTCATCAAGGTCTGCCTAGACACAAAGGGTATATCAAGACAGATGCAACACCAATAGAACCTCTGCTAACTCTTTTCTCTGTAGATGAGATTGCGAAAGACGGGTCGTCTCGCTACCTTGTCACTCTCACCGTCAGTGATTCTGGGAAGGGAATATCTCCAGAATTCCTCCGCAACCATCTCTTCACCCCCTTTGCCCAAGAAGACTCTCTTGCTGTTGGCACCGGCCTAGGACTGAGCATTGTGCGCCAGATTGTGGATGACATGGGCGGTACTATAGATTACCAGAGCGAGACAGGCAGTGGTACCAAAGCTGTCATACAGCTGCCCATGCCAGCATTATCACTCCCCTGGAGTGCCGAAGAACCGTTTGGCAAGCAGATCGAAACAGCCCGCAAAAAGACTCGCGGTTTACGAGCATGCCTCATCTCCTTTGACGTTACTCCAGACATGGATGATACTTCCGGCATTTTGTTCACAGAAGCTGAACGGATGTTTTCCCTCAAATCAGCTCTCACATCCCTATTGAAAGACTGGTTTCAGATGGAAGTCAGCTTTAGCAATTTTCTGAGCACCTCCAAAGCAGACGTAAACCTGGTTATGGAATCAGACTTCGTTGCTCTGAAAACCAACGACTATTTCGAGATTGACCAAGCCTTGAAGGCCTCGCAAGGCGAGCCAAGCCCCGCAAAGCTACCCATCTTGTTAGTTTTAAGCTCCCTAGACTCAAACATGACAGACGAGATCGTAGGAGGATTCAACATCATCAAGCTACAACAACCCTACGGCCCCTCTAGAATGGCCAACGTGTTCTCCCGCTGCTTGGAACAGCGAGACCGACCTTCCTCTTCCTCAAGTCCCTCCAAGCGACCCACCATCCCAGATCGTAGATCTAGCGCGACTGACACAACAAGCGCCTTTCCTGCCGCAAGCCCATCAAAATCACTTGCTGTGCGAACCCGCATTCCCCTCCAAAACAGCATCGACTCCCCTCCCATGCAATTCGATGACCAACCCGACACCTCACTCCCCACCGTCCTCCTCGTCGAAGACAACGAAATAAACCTCAAAGTATGTTTCTTATCCTCTTCCCACCTTTTCTCCCCTCCCCATCACTCAACTAACGTCCGATTCTCTCCAGCTTCTCGTAACCTACATGCGCAAACTCCACGTCCCCTTCTCCGCCGCCGTCAACGGCCTCGAGGCCCTCGAAGCCTACAAGTCCGCCACGCAACCCTACGACGTCATCCTAATGGATATTTCCATGCCCATCATGGACGGCCTCACCTCGTCGCGCGAGATCCGCAGTTTTGAGAAAAACAACGATCGTGTTCCGAGTACGATTATTGCGCTCACTGGGGCGGCGAGTCCGGAGGCAAGACAGGAGGCTTTTGCGTCTGGGATTGATCGGTATTTGACGAAGCCGGTGCCGATGCAGGTGCTGAAGAATATGCTGAGTGAGTTTAAGACGCAGAGGTTGCATCAGAGGAAGGTGGAGAAGAAGAGGGATAGGGGAGAGAGTAGTGCTGAGAGGGTTGCGGGTGTGGAGAAGGAAAAGCCCCAGGCATGATAGGGAACTTGTGGTTCGGTCTTGGTAATTGCATGGTCAGCGGATTTGCGATTTTTTGTGGAGTTGAAAAAATACCCAAGGGGAGTTCTATACAGACGGCTTTCAGGCCGCGAGGTCGGTGTTCTGGGTCAGTTTTTGTAGCATTGCGTGGGCTCTTGAGCAGAGTGTGTATTGAGAACAGTTTGAGATTGAGCGGATGAATTAGATACCCTGAGTCACCTTACGAAAACGAATGTTCACGTGGGGAAAGGTGGAAGTTGACGAATGCTTGTTCATTCCTATGGTAGCACACTCAACGCCAGAGCCCCTTCTCGATTCCAGCTTCATCTGTCGATTTCAGCTTTATCACTCGACGCCGGATTCTCTTTTCGACGCCAGAATCTCCTGTCGATGTCAGATCATACTCCAATTGAGCATAGCCCAACGAGCACATCTGACGAAGCCCAGGTCATTGCACCCTAGTCCACAGCTAATGTTTAGCTCGTGACAGTAGATGACAGATGTGAATTCGGCGACAATCTCAATGCGGGAATTCAGAAAGCACCCGGAGATCTCGCGAATACCAGATAGGACAACGATTCTCATATCTAAATATCACGTCAAGCCGAGAGAAACCCACTAGGCCAAAGGGTTTCCACTGTTTGACATCGATTATTCTAGCTCCCAGGCCCTCTCTCAAGCCCAGAATGTTTTGCCAGATGCACCTCGGCTTTGTGATATCCTGATGACGATCTTTCTGCTTGCGCATCTACAAAACGCCTCGAACGATCTCTTGATTCACTAAGCTGCGGTCTGCTCGAATTCACTACCTATCGACAATGGTTTCTGCGCGCGCATCTTTCCACGCGCCTCGAACGATCTCTTGATTCGCCGCTCGTGCAGCTCACATCGACAAAGATCGTACCTGGAAAACAATAGCGCTATTTGAGATCGATGGCGAAACTTTGATATGGAAATTTCAACAGTATCCGAGCATAGAAACCTGATATGGAGGGATAGCAACCACACAGCTTCAAATTCGTAGTTCGACGACAACGGACAAGAGATGGCCCAGGCGTGAAACTTGCTCCGGTACAAAACAAGAAGAGAGCGGAGCGCCGGAGCGGTCTTGCTGGTCAGCCATCCAGGTCCACAGCTACCTAACGATTAGCCTATTAAGCTCTAGAGCAGATCGTTCCATGGCTCAACTGACTACCGAGAGTCTTGTTTTGTGTATGAGTGCGGAAAGAAGGAGGGAGGGAAGAGCTGTTTGTGGGTTTCTGGAAGGGCGGCGCTGCGTGCATAGAAGGGCACTCTTTTGGGCTGAGGAATGGATCTTTGAAGCCGAAGGTGAGGGTGAAGGTGAAGGTGAAGGCGAAGTTTGAACTTGAACTTGAAGTTGCCAAGCTGAAGCTGCGCTCGAAGTTGCGCTGGAAGCTGAGCTTGCAGTTCCCAAATTGAAGTTGCCAAGTTGAAGCTGCGCTTGAACTTGAACTTGAAACTGCTAGATTGAAGTTACCAAATTGAAGTTCGAAGAACAAGAAGCTAGAGTTGGAATTGAAGTCTGAAGCTAAACTTGAAGTTGCGTTCGAACTCACCGTAAACGAAATTTAACAGCCTCCAAAGGCACACTGAATCTGATCTAAATGGCATGCCATTCATTCATCGTTGCGGCCACCCCGAAAGACAAATTTCTCGGCAATTAGAATACTAGAACGACCCTTTTTCACGTCTACAAGCTCCATCGAATGCTTGCTACAAGCTGATCACAGGTCTTCCATCACTAGGACCTCCCCCGGGTGAGCGGCTCTCTCTTTCTCTCCCCCCGGAAACGTGGACTACCATAGAGTTGCATGGCACAAATTACCCCAGAAGCCCATCATTTCAACCGACCATCCCAAGGTCGAATTAATCGCAAACAACCACAATCACAGGTCCAACAAATCCCCTGTCCACCACGAACCAAAAATATCCCAGGGCCCAGGTACCATGATGCATGAAAAGCTGCCTTCCCCACATGATCCTCGAGTACAGCTGGGAATTTTAATTGATCATTGATAGAGTTCTTGAAGCATACCTTAGCATTTAGCAAACACATCCAGAATCCAAGCATCGCCACCAACCCTATCTTCCTCCGCGTCCAAACCTCACTCCGCCATCTGCTTGCTTACCTTACCGAAGCCACCTCCCTTTCTCCATCACCACCAAATCGGTGTCAATCCAACCCCACAATCATCCGGCATAAAAGCACCAAATATACCGACGCCGCGTGGCAGACCGCCGCTTCAATCAGCCACAATATCTAGGAATCAGCATGTGGAATCTTCAACTCGCGAGCTGAGAAATGATCGGACTATGCTATCGAGACTGCGAAAGAGAGGAGGGAGGGGTCGAAGATCGAACAGAGATTGAGAGCTGAGGCTGGAAGCCACAGGGGGTGAGCTAATCATGAGCGAGCGCCGAGCATGCGAAGCAGAGATGGAGTAGAACAAGCCACAACCGAGGGCTCAGGGGCCGCGGGGAGAAAGCTGAAGACTGAGGGCTAAGGAAAAGCAATAGGGGTAAGTTACAGTAGGTGATGCCCAAAGAGCACGGAAAGCAAGTGAAAGAGTCGCAGGTAATAGAAACACACACAACCCCAAGCAGCGAACACCAAAGCATTTTGATCTTTTTTTTTTCATTGAAATGTCCTATTTTCCTGCATAGTCTGCTATGTAGCCTTCCATCGGTCTCAAACCTTTCCTCCCATATTCCACTTCCTTCTAGATAGTAACAAAAGAAATTTTCTGTCGATGTCGAGATCTGGTTTCACTTAGAATAAATTTCCGCAAAATCCCCCAAGCGCCAACCAGTTCCCAGACAGTAAGACAAGATTCGAAAAAGGGAAATCGCTAAATCCGCACGACCAAAATCATCCAAATATATCCACCCGAGATAGATGTAAAGAGAATTTCTTGTCTGATTACGACTATAACCCGGAAGCTAGGGCTTCGAGACGTGATGCAGTGGCATCAAGGGAAGCGCATAGCTTCTGAACACGCAGCATCGCCGCGTCATCGACCTCCGATGAGCTCTCGCTCTCAACAATCAGCTCCAAGCGCGCAAACACCTTCTCGGCCCTGATCTCGCCAAACAAGGGCTCGAAGTCGACCTCGGCTTGGTTTTCGGATGGGGCAGAAGATTCGTCGGCGTAGAGAGCAAAGGAAGGATCGGAGTCAAACTCCTCATCCACAGGAAGCTCCTCCTTGACAACAGCCTCTTCCTTCTTCACAATAGGAGCTTGCTCGATAGCGGGGACCTCGAGTTTCTCGTCATCGCTAGCCAAGTGCTCGCCGACAAAGTTGCTGGTCTTGCCCGAAAGCATTGTTGTATCGATTCCGACTTCCGGAAGGTCGAGGACGGCGTAGACTTGTGGCTGGTAAGCGTAGGTACCATCACCGTTGAGGTCGAGCATGGAGAAGTCCATGGCCTGCTCGGGGATCATGGTCATGCCGATGTGCTGCTGTCGCTGTTGAGGAGTGTAAACGTTTGGATCTTTGCGGATTTGCTGGTTTTGGGGTTGCTGGTGGGGTTGCTCCATCATGGGTGGTGCTTGTTGCTGTTGGGGCTGCTGGGCACCGGGGATGGCGTTGGGGTTTGCGGTGAGGGAGTCGAGGAAACCGGAGAAAGAGGGCGAGGAGAGGAGCATGCGGGTGAGGTCGGAAAGACGCTGGTTTTCGGCGATGAGAGCGCGGTTTTGGTTGCGAAGGTCCGTGTTCTCGTTGACCTTTCCGTTGATCTCGCCTTCGAGTTGGGCAATGTATTCTACAGAAAGGTTAGTTCCTAAGCTCGCAGATAGATGGATACAATTTCGCGTGGATGTAATTTCATACCCTTTCTTCGGGAGCGGAAAGCACGGGCGGACACTTTGTTGCGGAGTTGGCGGCGCTCCTTGCTGCTGAGCTTCTTGCCCTCTTCACTAGCCAGCAACTTCTCATCCTCGTCCATCTCATCTTCCTCTTTTCTCATACGCTGCACGTTGGCGAGAGTGTTCTGAGCATTCATTTCGTCTGGGATAGGGGCTGGATTCTGTCTCATCGAGTTCAGGAGCTGTGAAATCTTCTCCTCAACGATAGGGTCGGTGATCTGAGTAGACCTGCGTTGCTTCGGCTGCTGTCTCATGGCGTTCTGTTGCTGCTGCTGCTGCTGCTGGATGAGCTGCTGCTGTTGCCTCTGGCGAGCCTGCGCTTTGGCAATAGCGGCTTGCTGTTGATGCATGCCGGGCCAAAGACGTCCGACGTTGCTGGTCTGGGTTGGAAGAACAGCAGGAGCGGGCATAACTTGTTCTTGTCCTAGAGCGTTGGGGTTGATGAAGTCGGATGACACGGACATGTTCCTCTCGGGGTAGAAGAAGGCAGAGTCGGGTCCGGGAGAGTCGTACTCCACATCCATCTCTGGCAGGCCGCTATATGATTGGTGTCGTGGTCCGCTACCGAAGTCGTACTCATCGTTCCCCATTCCGGACATGTAACCGCCGTAGTTGTTCGTGTGCATGGCCTGGGCGTTGACGGCCAGGGTACTCGCAATAGCGCCGGTTGGCAGAGGGGTCTGCTGCTTGTACATGTCATACTGATGACTCGGGCCGGAAAAGGGTTGCTGGCTGCCCATAGGGGCCATGGTGTTGTTGGTAGTCGGGGCGGCTGAGACGGAACCGAAACGAGCCTTGGTGGTAGAGGGCGAGATGGATGGCGACGAATACTTGACGTTGACGTTATCGTAGTCGGACAGGTCGAGCATCGAGTCGAGAGGGTCCACGCACCCGGATTGCGAGTTGGAGTGTGCCATGGAGGTTGGCGTTTGCGAAGCTGACTGGGACATGATTGCTGCCTAGATTGGGCTACTACTGCCTCTTTTCCTTTCCAACACTTGATTTCTCTATCGGTTGAGTCGAATATAGGATGACAGATGGATTGTTTAGAAACGAGCGAAGATGGTGGTGATGACGAAGGAGAGATGTTGTGTTGTGCTGTGAGGAATGCGAAGGGGGATGGACTGGATGACAGATGTTTCTTTGGCGGTGGGCTTATGGGTCAGTTTAGGCGGATGCCTGGGGCCGCGGGCGCCCTTGGCTGAAGCGGGACCTAGGGACATGGAACATAGGAGCGACCGGACCAAGCGCCCAGGGTTTCCAGTCTGGGTCGCCAGGCCGCGACTAGTGGGCGGCGACGCGTGGCCTCTGCCAAAGCTGGGTGCTTATTGGCTGCAGCGCCCTCGGACCTGGACCCGAAAAGCTGGTGCTTTTCAAGATTCGGGCCATGTCAAAAGCCTCGGAAGCTGCAACTTCTGCGGTTAAGAGGATGACTGGAAAGGCTGATGCTGCTGGTGATGAGGCCCGCATGTAGGGTGACGAGGAGAGCGGCAGAAGCTTCCTCCCCTTCAAAAATCAACATCTTTCATGTCTTGCCGTTCACAACAATTACACCACTTTTGAATTCAATGTTCCAGACAGTCCAGACTCCAAGCCTCGCCCTGAGTGCCGCCGCCCACATCCCTTGAAGTCCGTGAGTCCGCCAGTCCGTCTCTGCCATCCCCACTACACACCTCCTGATTGCCCTTTCGGTGCACCGAGCACTGCCTCACAACTCGGCGAATAAGCTGCCTCTTACCGCGTGGCAACACCGAGCGAACGCCATGTCAATTGATGGACATGGAGCTGAGCTTCGAGCTCGCGACTCGCACCACCATCAAAGTGGACCCGGCAGAAGATCCAATCTCCAGCAAGATGAGGCTCAGAATCTCATCCCAGGCGATCATCCCACAGCCTTGCAACTTGCGACGACAACTGACCAGGTCGAGACATGAAAGCCCTGAACTCTTATGCATGCCCATTATTGATGGAGTCTCTCAGCCTTGCTCCCATTATGCCGTTCCATTATATTGATCTCCTCGCGATAACGTGACTCCGACTCTTCCGCATGAATCTATTCGGAGATGGGAATCCAAAATAGGGCCGCCAAGGCTCAAGATGCCATTGTCTGATTTGGTGACCGGCTTCATCAATTTGAATCAAAATCAATTTATTCCCTAGAGCTTCCGACTCCCCGAGTTGGAAAATTCCCGCAACCGACTGTAGTGTTCCAAAATTGGTCTCTTATCGAGACTTCGGCTCGGAGGCCGAGCCCTACATGTATCGTTCTTGGTATTGGAATTCTGCAGCCCTGTCGATTGTCTAATATTGGTAACGGTACATGTAGGATCTTCAATCCATACATGATGTATTGATACATGTACAGGCTTGGTCCGCTGCCCGCGCTTTCAGGGACTCGAAGAATTGACAGGAGACTTCGCCATCAAGCTCGCGTGCTCTCACCTCTCAGCTTGGTGAGCTCTGCCTTCAAACCTTCACATCTCGAGTCATTTCCTCATAGCCTTACGGCCAAGCCGGGCATCCAAGAAATCCTCATTGATGTTCCCACACAGCAGCGATCTTCCGACTACCGACGACCTCGGCGTTCCAGAATTTCGGATATGACCTCTCTCAGTCTCCTGCAGTTTAATATCTCGCCCACTTTCCGGGCCCAGAGCTCAAAAATTTCGATGTGAAGATACAGATAATAATATCGGTCTTCAATCTCTCGCGGAGGCTCGGAAACTGAGAACCTTGCTGATTATCATTTTAGCATGGACATGAGCCGGGGGACTTGTTGATCTTTTCGTATTCCTCGAATCTTCAACCTTGTACCGGAACCGGGAAAGATAGCGATTGAATGGTACATAGCACATGGCTGTGCTCATGCCGTGAGCCTGTGGGATGGTGAGTAAGGCGGCTCTTGTGATGTCACGATTGATACTGCTGAATCCTGCTTTGCTATGTGTATCTCAGCTTGGGATCAGTAAACATGCTCGTGTGCTTCGGTCAACATATCTCCGACGAGTTCAATGTCAGCATCTTATCCGGGTGAGATGAATCCTATGTGGGGGTCAGCCTCTGGCCAATTTGAAGTTTCCAGCCTCCATATCAGGCTATCAGCATGTGCAAATGGTAAGATGAAAACTTCTATTGTTCAAGTAAGCTGCCAACTTCGTATCATTTGCTTGCTTCAATGCCTTCTAAGTATGATTCCAAGATTTTGCTTCCACCAGCCTCGTGAATTCGTGATCCTACCCGAGCTTTCGAAGCCTTCTTAGCCCAGCCCCTTGAAGCCTTCTCAATCTCCTGAAGCCTTCTCAGCTCCTGGGAGGCTTCTCAGTCCCATGGAGCTTCTCAAACCCTCGCAGCCTTCTCAACACCTTGAACCCTTTTCACTTCCGAGTCTCTATCAGGTTATCAGATAGCAGATCAGTCCACCATCTAAGTATAGTAAGCCATTACATGATGTACTAAACGACCCAAATCTCAAAGACCCTCCACTCCACTTATCTCCAGAGTCCAGACCCGATTCCCTGGGTCCGGATGTTGATTCCCTAGCCTTGATCCACCACCATCCAACCGCCTCCGCAAGACTACTTGAAGATCATTAGGAGAGGCTCTTTAGCGCTCGCAATCTTCATGAGCTGTACGGCTCGCCGAATTCCAAGTGACTGTCTGTGATGGATCATGGACAATACATGTAATGGCAATCCTATTCCATAAAATTCACTGTCTCCACTCTCCACTCTCCACTCTCCCAGCTCTTTGGGACTTGGTGGATCGCGACTTCGAGGTTATTCAGGAGTTGAAGCACGACTTCCCTTGATCCACCGCAATCCAGCTGCCTCCGCAAGACTAATCGAAGATCATTAGAAGAAGCTTTAGCTCTGGCCATCATCAATTCATCATTCATCAATCGCCAATCATCATGGACAAATGGTACACGGTACAGCTCGCCGAATTCCAAGATAATGAAAATCCCCTTTGTCCCTGAAGATCAGTCTCCATCGCTCCCAGCTCCCTGGGACTTGGAGGTTTGGAGACTTTCATAACGATCTTGATCCACCGCAATTTAGCTGCCTCCGCAGACTAACTTGGAGCCGCTGGCCATCATGATATCAATTTCAAGCAACACTATTCGCCTGGCTCGCCGAATTCCAAATACCTCTCTCCCAGAGGAATCAACAATGATCTCCAAAGACCCTGTCCGGATAGGGTTGAACGGTCAATCATGGTCGTTGGCGCTAGGGTCATGTGAAAGGTGGAGAATACATCCTCGAGAGTGGGTCTTTTGGATCCAATGATATTGCCATCCCCATTATTCCCCTTCGAACCAAATATCACCGTCAATTCAATAATAGGGTCTCGAGACCGCCCCTCCCTGTCAGTGCTAGTAGTACTGTCAGTGGCAAAGGGGAAGAGCTTGCTGCGACGAGTTATGGCGGCCTGCACGGTCGTCAGTGCCATATAGGTTCGAATGAGAAGAACGCCAGTATCGGCGCGTTAGTGCAGAGGTACCAAGGTGGCGTTGGATAAGAGACGACCCACTTCTAAAAAGCATGGGGTTCGACTCTCGCTGGAGGGGAAAGGGTCGGATTTTGGGGGATTTGGGAGGTACAATTTTCGATGAAATAAACAAACCGAGATACCGCGCGCAGTCCTAGCATCACCCCCTGAATACATGAGGCGTTGGCTTCCCTGGCCTTCGGAGGCGTGACGACTTCCAGTACGGAATCGTCGTCCGTTTCCCTGGCCTTCGGAGGGCTGATGACTTCTGGTGAGTATGAAAGGACGCGAGGGTATCGCCTCGGAGGGCTGATGACTTCTGACCGTGAGTATGAAAGAATGCGAGGGGCCATGATAACATATGTGCTTTGGAGTAAGATAGGCTTGAAAGGGAGACAGGTGGTTTGCGGGGGCGTTGTTCGAGTTGAACCTTGGGATATCTGTGGTAGGAGGTTGACTTATATACGTTGGGCACTCGGTAGTTGTGAGCACTTCAAGGTGTCGTGTATTCGTCGAGATGGCGACCCAGATTTTCGTGCGTGGAGCCCTCTTGGCGTCAACTTAGAACAAGGCAGAGGACTGTATTATAGTGGTCGCCGGCCTGTTGAATCACGGCTTCTTCTCCGGAAGTGAGGCGGCCAAAGTTCTCCCGAGCAAGGGGACAGGAGACTGCGTTCTGTTAGCATCCCGCACAAGGCGGCGGGGATAGTACAAAGAAAAACTCACAGCGCGACAAATAGAACTGGAGCCGAATGGCGGCCACCTCTGCAACTGCACGGCGAGCTGCCTACTTGGTGGACGCCATGCGGGCTACTCGCACCACGACGGTCGTGCTCATGACGAAGAAACACAATCATTATTCAACTCCAGCACCATCTCGACAGCGTCGAGTCCTCCCCACTGCGGTTCAAACTGCTCATGGAACGGACACCGTTTGCTCGCAACCGCACACATTCCCGCATGCCGTCGAGAGATGGGTTGTTGAGTTATCTCGTGGCAGACAAGCATGTACTTGTCAAAGGTGTTTGAGTATGACTGGAATTGGGCGATTTGGAAACTATCCGGGATATCGGTACTATGAATTAGTCGTGAGAGAGGCCTGGGGATTTGGGAACCAATGAGCGCGTCGGGGGGTGCTATAAAAGGTGGGCGTGAACGAAAACCAGGAATTGGACGATGCATGGGCTCAGCTTTAGTAGGCTTTGGAACGTCCAAGTCGGCGGAGGCCAGGAGAAAGTGGGTAGAGTGCGAGTTGTGGAAGACAAGGAAGTGTATCAAGTTATGCGAATTTTGCAATGGGATAGACCAGCCCAACAGATTTCTGGGAAGTCTAAAGTTACATGAATCTGGGAAGAAATTTGAAGCTGGAAAATGTGAAGTTTGAAAGTGTGAAGCTGGGATACGTACTTTTTTGACTGGAAAGGCACAGCGTGTCGGGCCTGGTCGTCCCTGGTTGATGTAGATGCCATGCGCAGTCCATCGATGCAAGTTTCTTATTCATAATTGCTCGAAATGAAGCTCCTTAGCATGGCAAGCTTCCTCAGCTTAAAGCTTCTTCATGAGAACTGGTAAATGTAGAGCTGGGGGGTGTAAAGTTGGGAACATTTGAACATGGAAATTGTGAAGCTGTGAAGTGTGAAGCTAGGCAGTGTGAAGCTGCGCAAGGTGGAACTGCGCAGTGTGAAGCTAGGTAATTCCAAGTGAGACGATTGTGAGGCTAGGAAATCCGAACTTAGGAAGTATGGCAAGCACAAGTGTCAAGTTCGAACTCCATCCTATTTCACAATTGGGCAAACGGTTGTTAGTCAAAATGTCAGGAGAACTTTTACTCTCCAGTGCCATATCGAATTGCCATGTGAATCCCGACTTACCGTTAACAAATAGCCTTTTCGGTGGAGTTTCAGTCTCTCGAATCGGAAAAGAACCTTCAGGTCGAAATCCACCCACCAACGCCTCAAGGAAAGGCTGGATGATTGGGTTTGACGCTTCGACTGACAGAACTTGATCATAGAATTGATCTAAGGATCTCACCAATATATACATCGAACAGGAAACATAGTACACACATTCCTTCAAGTGAAATATGAAACAGAATCAGATCCATCACTCCCTGCCTATCTCGGACTTACAGACACTGGCTATAGAAATCATTCTCGGCAGTGCAAGTAAGTCCAGCTTCACACGTCCCGGTCCCAGTCCATCCACTACCTCCACACTGATAGTATTTCGGAATCGTCCCACCCGCAGCCGCCGTTGTAGTCGTCACCAGCGTGGTAGTCGTCGTCTTCGAGCTAGAAGTACTAACCTTCGTCGTGCTCGTGCTAGTAGCTTTAGCAGAAGAACTAGTACTCGTTGATTTGACACTGCTCGTAGACGCCTTCGCAGTGCTGCTTGTCGTAGTCGAAGAAGTAGTCGACGTGCCGCTGCTAAATCAAAGTGAGAAGTCGCCCCAAGGCTAGACCTAATGAAAACAGTATTAGTGGTAAAAGAAAAGCCTTACGGCAGTCCATAAAAGATACCCCTTCCATTCGTTCCCACAAACACCAGTCCTTCGGTATCTTGACTGGCTGCCAAGCAGTTCGAACTGCTGGAACCAAAGCCGTGTGTCGCGTCACTGATTTTCGTCCAGGTTGCTCCCTCGTCGCTGCTTACTTGCAAGGCATTTCCGCCACTTGTAGACGTGGTTGCGAAAGCGTAGATGTTGGGGTAGGAACCACTTCCTTTCCCCAAAGCGATAGCATATGCTTGTGTAACGGCTGAGACTTTTGTGAAAGTGGCTGCGAAGTCGGTGGAGTGATAGATTCCGGAGGAGGTCGAGAGCCAGACGTCTCCCGCTACGCTGGGATGCACTTCGATGTCTACAGCGCCGGAAACACTGGCTGCTGTCGTGAAAGTGGCTCCGCTGTCCGAAGAGACATAGACACTATTGGTATCTGCTGCATAATAGTACTTTGGCTGTGATAGTTTAGCAAGAAAGATCAGATAGAAAGTGATGGAGTGCTCACGTTCACTTTATCAGCTGCTATCTGGACACCAGTACCCAAGCTGCTGATTGTGCTCTGGACGCCGTTGATGAAGTGGTAGACGCTAGAATCGGAGGCCCAGACGATAGTGGTGCCGTCTGCTCCGTAAGCGACACTGCCTCCATAGTCTGAGGTCGAAGAGACAGTCATGGGATTCCAAGTAACTCCGCTATCGGTGGACACGGATATCTGAGCGGTGCCATCACTGCCGGAGTTGCCAATTCGGACGATGTTTGTGGGAGCCAAACCGGCGTAATCGAGGTCATCCGTAGTGGAATACTCCGGGTTGCTAAAAGTCTGGTTGGGCGCCACGGTCAAGCTTTCATGGACAAAACCATCGTCATCGCCAACGGCGGAAAGCAGAGGGGGCCCGCCCGGTGGTGAGATAAGAGCTTGCACAGACTCTTCTTCAACACCATCAGCCAGGGATTCGACAAGCACAGAGGGCCATTCCAACAAGTTGTGTCCACCGAAAATAGTCTCGCCTGTGCCGTAAAGCCAGTGATTGCTGTCAAATGGATCAATCTCCAAAGATTCGACCATCCAACCAAGAACCTTCGAATCGGTTCCACGAAGAGCAGTAATCCAAGGAGCGAGGTCAGTAGTTTCCGTGTAGTGTGGACTAGCTGCTCCGTTGACAAAGTCCCAAATTGTAATCCAGGTGGCTCCGGAGTCGCTGCTTCGGAAGATCTGAACATCAGGCCACCAAAGGTTATCGGCAGCTACCATGACGGTACCAGGAAGGTTTGGGTCTATTGACAAGCCGCCATAACCAAAGGTAAGGCCGTTCGCAGCTCCCCAAGCGGGAGTGATGTTCGTCCAGGTACCATTCAGATCATAACGCCATACTTGACCGTCGCCAGCTGGAGAGCATAGTCAGCAGATAGGTCGGCTTATTTCATTCCAATAAAACTTACCTTCGTAAGGTCCAGCAGAAACATCATAAGCGAGGTATAGGGCTGATTCTGCAGCCGAAAATTTGATGCGGCGAGGAAAGTATCCGGTAGGTTCACCAGTGATAGCAGACCAAGTTGAACCAGCATCCTCCGAGACATACAGAGAGCTTGAATTCAAATTGGCAGTGGCAGCAAAGATTCTCGATGTAGCTCCATCGATCAGAGAAGAAGTATTGTCGAAGACGACGGTAATAACTCCGATGTTGTCAGACTGATAGCCTGTGGTGTCCGTCGGGTCCTCCTCAAAAGACCCTACATCAGTGAAGCTTGTCACATTTGTGAAAGTCACTCCCATGTCAGTGCTTTTGAACAAACCATTACCGCTAGGTGCTGCCAGGTAGATGATGTTGTTGTTGTTTGGATCAATGGCCAAGCGCTTTCAGTAGTCAGTCTTCGTTCGTAGCAAAGGGGTTCCAGCTTTGACTTACTTCGCCTGCGCCTCGACCGGGCTCGTTCCCTCCGATCTTGAAAGGAAGCTTGGTTTCTTCCCAAGTGGAGCCGTAATCAGCACTTCGGAGAACTGAACCGTCATTTGGATCCCAGTCGTTCGTGTACTGCGAGAAAGCATCAGCATAATTCTCGGTATACGACTATCCATGGAAACAGATCCGCGGCTGAACCTTGGACTCATGAGCGAACCGAAAGCCAAGGGATATTCAACGTACCATTCCCACAAGGAGATAGACTCTTGCTGTGTCAATTGGATCTGTTGCGATAGCATTGACACCCCAATCGTGCCTGAAGAAGTCAGTCAAAATCTCGGCAAAGATGACCTATACGAACCATGTCGTGTCGTTTGCGAAATCCGTTATGGCTGTCCACGAGTCATCAGAGTTTAGCTTGTATGCTCCTCCGATATCTGCCCTGCAATATGCAACGCCTTTTTCCTTGTTGGGGTCAGCGGCATGGTCTCTTATCTTGGAAGGTCCAGAAGACTTGCTGTTGGGTTGAAGACGATGCCAGGAATAAAGCCTCCTCCACCTCCAATCTTGACATTGGCCCCTGCCAATAGTTAGCCATAACTCCATCAGATTTTGTATCTCGATTCCGAAGTTGCTTACAAGTGTAGGCAGAGACTGCGGAAGCCAGGCTTCCAAGCAGATAAAGTGAGCGCATCTTGAAGTTTGATTGAGTAAAGATCTTGGCTCATCAAACAATTTTCCAGGTACCATCTGATCTATATATCCAAGATCCATCATCCATGTGGACGATAAATTGTATATATCTCCAGATGTTCCGGCATATTTAGCCATTGAGCCATCATGCCCTGATGATTGGCGCGAAATTTGAACTTCTTGTGAAACACGAACATGGCTCCGCCAAAGAAAGAGAAGAAGCACGAATACGAATCTGAAAGCCATCAAAAAGTCATTGCGATGGAAAAGAGATACGTACAAATTAACTGCGCTGTTCCTCTCTGTTCGCGCCGAGATGAAGGGCTATGTGCAAATGAAAGTAAATGAAAAGAAGCTTGTCAGTGACGGAGGAATTGGCCGAGCGGATGTTCCGCCTACCGAGAAGTTTAGGCAAAGTGAACTGCAGGTCAATGCGTGTACCTTGCAGATGGCGGAGAAGTTTCGCGAGGCCTGAAGATCATGTTGTAGATCATAAGAACAAGACCATGGCTTTTGATTTAGATGAGCTGAGGCGAACACGGCCGGTCCCCATACAACGGTGCGATGCCTCGTGATGCTCGCGGCGCCGAGGCCCGCAAAACCTTCCAAGGTTTCGGAGTGTGGCGCGCAAATGCCGTCGGAGGTTTTTGGAAGGAAGGAGCTGGTGGAGAAAAAGGGGCATGACTCCAAACAATCGTAGGGTAGCTGACCGAGGCTCTCGGGAATGAAGGTGGAGAATCTAGCGGTTTATACTATCCATGTGATTGCGAGGGTTATGGCGTTTCGGATAAATCAACCAGTGACTTCACTGGATAAATGGAAATGCCGGATTCTTCTGGGTCAGTGATCTTTTGAGGGCGATATGTGATTATGAAATCCAAGAAGAGTGTAGAGCCAACTCGACACCAGAGCCCCTTCTCGATTCCAGATTCTTCACTCGATGCCAGATAGATCTCTTGGTTCTGGCGTTGTCTCCCGATTTTAGCGTTATCTGTCGATTCCAGCTTTATCTCTCGACATCAGATTCTCCTGTCGAGGTCAGATGGTACGCTGGCTGGTGAAAAACAAGACGAGAGGAAACCCGGCAAAGTGGGGGCAGGTTTGCTCGCCACCACGGTTCTCGTAGAATCACCAGATCTGAAGCAACATCAGCGACCAGGACTCTGCTGACTCCTAGTGTCCCTGTGCTCCTCGCAAGTTTGCCCTGTCATCTACACGCAAACCCAAGTACTTAAGCTGAGGTCAAGAGCCGTGTGAACTCACTATCTGTGACTCTGGTATCTCTTCGTGCTGTCCTCGCAAGCTTTTGGAACGGGAAGCTACCCTCTGCCTTCCTGAACATCATGGTAGCAGAGACATTCAAAGGAATGGGTGCATCCCCAGGTACCAAAGAACACACCAAAGAACGCCACGAAATTCCCATTTGCCTCGAAGACGACCACCAAGTGTACAGCTTTGCCAATCTCCACTACACCGATCTCATCATAGGTGGCACGATAGATCCTCAGCGGATCTTGGAAGCTTACGAAAGACATATGAAGGAGGAAAGCATGGTACTGGAGAGACACTACGCTGCAATCGCTCTTCTGGAAGGGCGGCCATTTGGGACAGCGCAACCAGGGGATGAATGGGAGACATGGAAGGGAGCGAAGGCAGATGAAAAGGTGATGGGCTCGTGGGCTCAGAGACTACACAAGGAAAAAGCAAATCTAGAGTATATTCAGCGTCAGAGGAAGAACCATCTGGTGTGGAAGATAAACGAATTGCACGCTAGAGTTTCCTCAGGAAAGGAAGCTCAGAAGACACCAAGCAAACGCTGATGTTTGGAGGCAACTGGGTCACTTTGTGCTTTCTTGCAAGGAGCGACACTGTCTGTCATGAAGGAGAAAGTTGTAGCATACATGTAGCAGCGCAGACAATGAATGAGAAAGTCAAATTTGGTCTCCTCAAAGTCAGAGAATATGCAGCTGAGATGTTTGATGACTAGGTAAGCGTATCGGTGTTGGAGAATTCGTGCCCACAGCTAGACTCCGGTGAGACTGGGCGCGGACTCCGTCATAACTGAGAAGAATTTTCCAGACTGTATCAAAATTCAACAGATCGGCCGCTGGGATAGCTCAGTCAGTTGGAGCGCCATCACTTGATGGGGACGCGGGTACAATTCCCGCCCCAGGTAAAGATACGCCATCACTTTTTGTATTTTTGAGATGCGTTTGGTTCGGATCCCGGAGGGGGGCTTACGATTTTTGCACGCGTTCTTTAGCGGCATTTGTTTAGAAATTTGGATATCAACAACGGCTTCCCTTTGGGGACACCTAGTCACCCACCGCCTTCCACCTATTCACCGCTTTATTCCATCTGGAATAGATGAATCTCGACATCCTCCTTCTTGGCAGCTCCCAAGACGCCCATCTCCATACTCCACTTCTCAGTCTCCCTCTCGACAAAACCTTCATCCCGCATCAGGTCGAAGAAACATGCCTCGCTTTCGTGCCTCTTCTTCAAGGCTACCAGCACAACGGGATCCCTTGTCTCCTCGCCGGCCTCCGCCTTCGAATCCGCGCTCGATCCAGTTGACTTCTCGTCTTGCTTCCCGCCTTCCGGTTTTCGACCCCTTCCTTTGCCTCGCACCACCGTGCCTAGCATCTTCACCAGAGCAGGTATGGCATCGACGTTATAAGTGCAGTCTGCTACCACGATGAGATCCCATACCTCCGACCGCACCGCTTCGCCTGGTTCTTTCTCCCAGTCCAACACTTCGAAAGAGACCTTGCTACTGGCGATGGCCTTATTCGTGCGCTCGGCCAGGAGTCTCTTGGTACGCTCTCGAGTGTCCAAATGAAGCTTGATATTATCTCGCAGCAGCTCCTCAGCCTCTGGCAGATCAGTGAGAAGGACCGTTGACGAGGGATACTTGACCGCAAATGTCAGGCCAACCACGCCCGTTCCAGCACCGAGCTCGAGGATCTTGGGATGGCGGCGCTTGAGCACAGCTGAGAGGATGTTTTGATTGGGAGAGGGGGGTTTAATGGGATCGCAGAGATGGCAGAGATGGCCGGCGAGTACAATTCCAGCATCCCATACATGCCTCGCAATACTTTCCCCCATTTCTTCCCAAACGCGGATATTGGCATGTCCGTATAAGGTCCTCAGCGTTCGTTGACATCTCTTTTCAGTTTCCTCCCCCTGTCTCCCACTTAATGGGGCACTCGTTATGTCCATAACTGTTCCGTCAATCTGGCAATCCTGGCGGGCCGCGTCCCTCACCGATCCCAGGCCATGTAAGTTTTTCGCCTGTACAATGACCATCATTGGCCAGTTCTTCCCAATAGTTATCTCCTGTTTTCTCTTCTTGCTCCTATCTTGACGCATAGCTTCCTTGCTCTTTCCTGTCTGTGCTATGTTTAGGACAATATCTAGACTTCTCATACCCTGTTCCCACTTGAAATCTTGACAGAACAGCTGCTCAATTCCCTGATCTGGGTTGAACGGGGCCATCGAGGCGCGGATATCCAAGTCATGCCAGAGGAAAGACTCCCCAAGATCAGTCGTGATGGTGATCTTGGTACGAACCTCATTTCCAACCAGTTTAGGAGGCTTCAGGAAGCGAATGTAGTGCATGATGGAAGTCGTCGCTGTCCTACTGGCGATCAGCTAAGTGTGACGTACGGAGCTATCCCCGTCGCTTTTCGTCCGATCTGGAGCAGAACATAAGGCTCGGACTCCGTGTGGTGGATGCTGAATGTGGCTGAGCTAGCAGAAGAGAACGGTGTTCGTATACCCGAATACCGAACCTGGAGTCGTCTTTCGGAACCCGAGTTCAGTGGTACTGACGGATTAGAGACCGCGCTGAGTTGGGATCCTCGGCTCGATCCGAGAGACTTGGAGACTAGCTCACCGGTTCCGATCTAGCAATGTCTAGACGATGCGATTGTGAAGCTCGAGTCCTGGCCTCCCAGATCTCCGGTACCTGCGTCGGTGTGCCAGCTATCGCACTGCTACTAGTCGCGAATCCTCCACTTCCGAGTAGCTTAGGCTTTGGGATGGGGACTAGTTGCTGAAAGACCCTGATGTCTCTCGATCCCTACCTTCACGCCTTCACAGCATCCAGATCATGCAGGTCCACGTGGGTGTGATTGGTCAATTGGGGAACAGTGACAGCTTAGGCACGAGGCTAGCACGTGGTGATGAGGGATATGCAGGACAACCCATTCCACTGGTGCATGCGTTCTTATTTTCTTGTGTGGTCGTCCCGATCCCACGAGGCTGGATCTGGGTCTTCACCTTTTCCACCGTCCTGTTCACAAGATCGGCACTTCGCATTCGACGGGACGCAAAGTCTGGATCCGTTTGAGGGACTGCCGCCTGTGGGAATACACACGGCTTGAAGCTTGACGGCTAATGCAGTGAGACAGGACTGTTCGGTGAAGCTGATGGATCCTAGAGTCACGGCTGAGGACTTTTGTTTGCTTGAAGGAACTTCGCAGTTCGCATTTGGTGCCATCGCCAAAAAATGGGATTGCAGGTCTTGGCATCACAAGCGCGTGCTGATGTCAGCAGCCATGAACCTTTCTGTTCCTCTCCAGACCTTCTCTACTCCAGCAGCTGAAATGATTCGGTTCTCATCCCCACAAATGCAGTATCAAGACTCAGAAGAATAAGCCGCAGAATGCCGTTCAGTTTCGCTTCATCCTCAGCCTCGCCCCGAAGACGCCCCCGAAGCGAAAGGGAAGAAGCCACAAACATTGAAGTCTATGCGACTGTCTTCCAAGTTCTAGCCCCATTCTCCAGATCCCATCCCTCCGAAACCTCAAAATCAAGCATCAACACACCAGCTTGCCTCTTAGCACGAACCTCCGAGTCAGAAATCGCTCAGCCTTCAGCCGGAAGAGCCCTGAGCGTCGCGCCCTTCAACGTACCACCCACCCCTCACGCTATTCCCGCACGACATCAATTCCTTCAGATTTCTCCAAGAACATCTGGACCGCAAAGAACTCTTATTGAGACTTCGAAGCTCTTTGCAGAAGTAGACTTTCTCGACCGCGCCAGACAACCCAGGACCCCCATGGATCTTCATCCCCGCATGATTTTGCAATCCGCCTACCCCTGAACTTCCATAACTCTGTTCTGATTGACTTTCTCACCTTGTAGCGGCAGAACTCAGATGATGGAACCCTAGCGGGCCGAAAGAGCATAGCGTTGAACCTTCGTATCAATACCACGCTGTAGGTTCGATACTAACATGAATAATCACACTACAGGAAAATAGTTTCAGAACCAAGCAGGATCCGTGGCGGATGGTGTCGCATGACAAATACAAATCCCAGGCCCCAGGCTTGGAGGCTTGAGGTCCCAGCTGCTGTACCGCGTATGGCCCTCTTCCTCGGTACAATTCTGCAAATACAGAGTGATCAGCGCCGTTCATGCAAGTCACCACATGGAGTCCTCAATTCCCATGTGTCTCTTCTGCGGTATCACAAAGCCAAAATATCACACACATTCCTGCCTTACCACCACCATCTCCGCGTCTCATTCTCAAGAATGCACTAGGAACCACAACGTTATGCACGAGATTGAAACACGAGAATAGCACGCCGGTGGCACACTCCTCATGCACGGAGTATTTATAAAAATGGCACCGAGACGGATTGCAGCAATGTAACGACGCGATGGAAATGCAACAACGGCACGGGTTGCAAGCGTGCAAGTCTGGAAGTAATGCTGGGGCAATGAAGGCTACATGCACACTCCCCTGATCCTGAAGGACAGTGTTACCACAAGAAGAGCGATGTGGGAGAGGTTGTGGTTGAATGGAGAAATACGGTACCAGAGTATGGAAGAGAACGTGCCAACGAGCGGGACGCCGGCTGGGCGCGTGGGCATGATGTGCTTGTGCGGCACAGCGTTCTCCTCTCAGATCAATGTCACTATCCCAGGGTTCCTTCACTCACCTACTAGTCTGTCTCTCCTCAACCTGACCATCTATCCGTCAATTCCTCAACATGAAATCTTAGCCTTCAAACGCCCTGCGCTGCCTAGTTTCAATCCCACCCCAATTCTCGCCCCTGACTAGACCAGGGAGGGGTGTCCGTAGAATACATGTACCTTATGGATAGTTACATCACATCACATCCCCTACATATCATGATATCCAAATCTGTTGGTAAACCAACATACGCCCACGCGGGGGCGGGGAAGGAACGGGCGGGCGGGCGGCGCGGCCCCCAGTGCAAACCCAGCGCCCTCCCCAAGGCGTCCGGGCCTTCCATGCGGCCACCTCACGATCGTCGATATCCGTCCCCGTCTGCAAAGCGCGCAAAGCAGGGCGTATTCCGCACAATCTGTTAGTAATTCGCTACTTGCAGAACAGCCTGGACGGGCCAGTAATCTTGTGCCTCAAGTCTGTTATGCATAATCACGGCACAGTACTGTCGACTACATGTCATTGCGGGGCTACAGCCTACGAGAATGCCTTAAAATGCCTGGAGTTTTGGATACGGATAGATGAAAATTGGGTGCGTGTACACAGTACTGGTTGGGCATCGCGCGTTGGCTAAGGCTGGGAGCGGAATTCGTGGTGAGCATTGTGTGGTTTAGCCGCAGAAAGGCTACGAGCGGGGTGCGTCTTGGAGCCGCAAGGCGATCTTGAGGTAGTGGGCATTGAATAGCCAGGGCCCGGGGATTGGGTTCGGTGAATTGGGAATACATGTGGGTGTGCTTCGCTGGCTTCATGGGATGCTGAAAAGGGACGACGAGTGGGGGGGGGGGGGGGGGGGGGGGTGCTTGTTTTTTTTTTGGTTTGTTGCCCCACCCCACGAAGGGGGGGCGGCGGCGCACCAGACATTGTTGAAGATGTGCGTCCAAGATGGGGT